>BDMV01000010.1:13816449-14353576 GCA_008326285.1 Oryza officinalis
TTTAAAAAACAACTATCAAATATTGTAAACGCCCTTCATACGGTCAAATATAGTACTACTACAAACCAAACGTGTGCACAACAAATCTAGCCTAAAATTATTCACACTTCTAAGTGCTACAGATCTACTCACAAATTTCAAATACATGGTAATTACACTAGTATGCGACACAAAATATAACCATACGTCGGGATATTGTACTAACCTGCGATCGAATAAGCACAGCAACAACGCTTCGCGGCTCTTCTCCTTCTTCCTTAGCTTTCTCTTTTTTTTTCCTTCAATTGTGACAGGCTGAAATGAGCACCTCCTCGGGCCATTGGGGCTTTATGGGATGCCGACCAAAAATAGCCCTTGCAGAGGGCGAGATTACGCCAAAAATCGCCCTCTGCAAGGGCGGCGAGGGGGCTACCTGCAAATTTGCCGCACCCCTCTATAGTTCTAGTTGCACTTTTTCCATATTCTCATCGAGAACACAAAATTGCTCAGCTTTGATGTGTTTCGGTAGCAAATTACAAGGAAATTTGTTTTTTACAAAAAAAATACTACAATTTATCTGTTACATGTTTCATATTACAAGTTGTTTCAATTTTTTCAAATCAATCTTTTTAAAAGTTTAATCAAGTTTATAAAAAAAATGGCAACATTTATATTATCAACTTAGTTTTATTATATTTAACGTTACATATATTTTGTTAGTTTCTAATGTTACAAATGTTGTTATATTTGTATAACCTTACTTAAATAAAGTGAACATAGTTTAACTTTATAAAAAATCAAAATGAAAATAGTTTAACTTTTATAAAAATTCAAAAATCTTTCTTTTTAAAGGCGGCCCCCTGCGCAGGCAAAAATCGCCCTCTGTAAGGGCGGCAAGGGGGCCGCCTGCAAAATTGCCAGGGCGGCCGCCCTTTTGCAGGCGGCCCCCTGTGCTACAGTCAAAAAACGCCCTTGCCGAGGGCGGCAAGGGACTTAGATGCAAAAAAGCCAGGACGCGGCAGACGGCGCCCAACGGCCGTCTGCCACGTCATAAAAATCGCCCTCTGGGAGGGCGATTTTTAAATCTCGCCCTCCCAGAGGGCGATTAGAGATTACTTCTGTAATATTTCGAAACGAAAAATTATTTTTGCAAATCTTTAAATAAATAAAATTAAAAATGATAAAAATTCCATTTATTTCTCTTTCATAACAATATTTCTAGCACACACATTTATTTTCCACTGGGTATCGGTACCCAAGTGAAGGTGGGGCAATATCGTTTGTCTTTGTTTTTCTGATGAGTTTAGTATTCCCTCTGTTTTTTTTATTATAAACCAGGCTCTACTAGACCCCAAATTGCTGTTGTGCGCACTTTTTATCTGCTGTGATCGCAGATTGCACGCAAAGGCAAAGACGGTTTACAGCCCAACAGATCAATATTCCTAGTCAATTTTTCATTCGGTGTTTTGTGATAGCGTTCACCCCCTTGTCTCATCTCATCAGCATCCCACAAGGCCCAGTAAATGTCTGTTACTCTAAACGTAATAGATAATGTTTAATAAATGTACCTCACATTATTTTACTATGGCATCCAACGTGCTACTTAGTTTATAAAAAATTCTAAAGTTATAGAGTAGACAAAAAAAACATTTTACACATTTAGATCGCATACCCTTTTTCTTTTTATATATGATCCAAAATAATTATAAAAGATACATAGATTATGCGGCATCTATTATTTAACCTCCTCATGAAACTCAAGCAAATTTTCATCAATTTTGAATGAAGATTTACTAATTCAATTGCTCTTTAAATAAATTGCATCTCTCCCTCACAGGTAGTGGCATTTAATTTGCCGTTTCTTAATCCTTGTTAGATACTTCCTACAACCAAAAATTTTAGACTTTGTCACTAAGACAAAAAAAATTAATTCATTCTGCATGTATACAACTAATGGGCTATTTGGGTTTTTAATTTTTCTCAATTTACTCAATCGAATTTTTCTTTAAAAAAGTTGAGATGGCCAGAAGAGGCTAGCCACTTAGATGAAATTAAGATAGAGCTACATATAGGTGTGTTTGAATCTCCTGAAGATAAAGATAAAGATAAAGATTAAGTGTTTCACGTAAAACGAGGTGACCTTAACTTGTGATTAATTAAGTTTTAATTATTACAAACTTGAAAAATGAATTTATCTAATATTTTAGAACAACTTTTATATAAAAATTTTTACACGAAACACACCGTTTAGCAGTTTGAAAAGCGTGCCACGTGAATGAAAATCTTTATCCTGAAACTTTAGGAGAAACGAACGCAGCCTATAAGTGGTGTTTGAAAGTCCTTAAGATAAAAATAAAGATAAAGATTAAATGTTTCACGTAAAACAAGATAACATTAACGTGTGATTAATTGAGTTTTAATTATTACAAACTTGAAAAATGGATTTATCTCATGTTTTAGAACAACTTTCATATAGAAAATTTTTACACGAAACATACCGTTTAGCGGTTTGAAAAGCGTGCCACGAATATATTTACCGAACGGAACCATATTTTCTAACACTTCATTTAATCCAGGTCAAAGGTGAGAGCTTCGAGACAACGTTTACAACCGAACATTTTTGCCAAATTAGTTAGAAGCACATTTGGACGGTTTTTCTTTTTTACAGACTTTTTTTTTCTACACGAGTGATGCTAGGGAACTATAGTTGCGATTATTTGGTGATACAAAACGCAAATGTGCCTTCTCTTTTTCCCAAGTTTGTCCCCAATCGGGAGAAACCTAAGAAGAAAAAAAAAAGCAAGGAAACAGAAAGAGTAGAGAAAAAAGAAAGGAAAAGCGGTTTCTCCTACTCCGCCGCCGCGTGCGTTTCTCCCTCACCTCCGAGAAGGCCATGGCCACACCGGATTCTGCAAGGTTCGGTTGTTCCAAGGCTGCCATTTCCAGTCTATGGCGGAGACCGCTCTGGCGACGGCATTAGACATCGACGAGCTCCCTTTCTCCGATCTCCTCCTCCTCATCTCACCGGATCTTCCGGACGATGGCCGGCGCGGCCGTCTTCTCGCCACCGTCGCTACCTCCCTTGGTCGCGGCGGGTCCGGTTTGCTGGCCATCACCAACGTGCCGCGAGCTGCCGCCCTCCGCCGCCGGCTCCTCCCGCTGGCCCGTCGCCTTGCCGTCATGGACCACCCCTCCCGATCCCAGCTCCTCAAGGTAACCGCAGTCCTCATCCTTCTCTCCCCCCCTTCTTCTCCCTCCTCTTTGGAAGCTCCAAAACCCCTATGAACTGATCTGCTTCACCCCCATTTCAGAAACACGGTTTGGGTAGCGACGTGCCTCTGAAGAAGCTTGACCGGCGCGTTTCCTCATTTGCGCGGCTTCTGCGGCATTCAGGTGACTTCCAATTGCTGGAGTCGATGAAAGAAATCGAGAGCATCAAGAACGACCCTGATTATCTGGAGAAAGCTTTGGATGGTGTTGTAATTGGGGAACCCATGGGCGATGGTACCGAGAAGCTTGGTGTGCTCGTTGAGGAGCTTGGTCTTTGCATGATGGAAATTGGGATTTTGGTTGCACGAGCCTGCGACACTGTTACTGGTGGAAATCAGTTGGAGAAAAGCATTACTGACTTTGGGACCGCAAAGGCAAGGCTCATTCACTACCATTCTGAGTTGGATAACATTATTATCAAGAAGAGTAGCAGAAAGGGAAAAGGCTCGATAAATAAAATCGCAGAAACAGCTTATGAGTCATGCTCTCAAAGGTCTGCATCATCACAAGGATCCTGTATCAGATCAGAAGGTGGCACTACAGCTATGACGGAGAAACTAAAGGATTCCAATGATAAGTCGATTCATGGTAAGGGTAGTGTTGTTTCTCTCACAAACTTATGGCAAGAGTGGCACTATGACTATGGGGTCCTTACTGTTTTAACAGCACCATTATTCTTGTGCTCCACACTGGGAGAAGAATGTTCCGTCAGCGAAGAATGCTCTCCTCCTGACGAGCACACGTACTTGCAGCTATTCAATAGGAGGAGGGTTTTCTCGGTGAGATGCTCTCCAGAGAGCTTAATTGTTCAGGTTGGGGAGGCAGCAGATATCTTGTCAGGTGGGAAGCTGAGTTCTACACTTCATGCTGTGAGTAGACCATACAGCTCAACAAACATCAGCCGGGAAACTTTTGTGGTCTTCTTACAGCCATCATGGGACAAAATGTTACCTTACTCTGGTCACTGTCTTGCTGGTGATGATGAACCAAGTGAAGGCGATGACTCGACATTGACTGATGGGTCAGACATGTTTTCAAGTGAGCATACATTGATGCAAGATATTTTGAAAAAGATCCCCCCTCTGTCATCAAGGCTAAAAGAAGGGATGACGTTTGCTGAATTTTCTCGACAGACAACAAAACAGTATTACGGTGGTGGAGGTATCCAACAAAACAATTAAAAAGCAGTACTATGGTAATGAAATGCACCTCTTGGAGGCACCTATGCTAATATTCTGTATTGATTTGTTTGGTTGGTCGTAATGATGGGATATTGAGTAGTACTCCATGCAGAATAAATGACATCATGGTAAATAGAGTATTACTGTCCTTTTTTACCCTCTTATTTTTTTTTCCAATTTTCACATCATAGTCTGTGCTTCTGACTTTTGTTTCAACCTGTCTTTCTTCACAAAAGAAGTCTGACAAAATTAGTTAGAATTATTTCTAATGATTTAAGGGGTACCATCATTTTGTCTTTGAATGAGGAGGGCAGAATAGCCTTTCCTTTCTGTCTTATATGTAGTTAGTATGTCTTTTTGGCTTCTTGAGATGAAATATGATTGTTGTTTAAAATTCTTCTCAAAGAACAAGAGGTTAAGAAGATACGAGTTATGGAGTTAGCATAGTTGTATCGTAGTTTAGTGATGCTGATTCTCTGTTACCTGTTTAATGTGTTGTCACTCTTAGCTAAGATAATAATTTCACAAGAATTTATTCCCAACAGAGATTAGTAGTTGAGAGTTCTACATTATCAGTATGTTAAAATGATGGTGCCCAGTGTTTTCAGGAATCATCAATGGCTGCAAGAATATTATCAGAGAATCTTCCAAGCGCCAAGCCTAGTTATTTTGTTGGAATATTTTCATTAGTTCCATTAAGTGGTTCCACAGTTTTTCCTCTGGATATTTCACTAATAAGCATACACAATCTTCTTCCACATCAGTATAGATCTCAGTGGGGAACAAATCATTTATGCTATGAATATTGGTTAGTTCATATACATGTCATTTTAACTAAAGTAAACCTTTAGCTAAAATGGTCTGGCTTTACAGGGTCATACAAGAATTGTTATGAAAATGGCCCTCGACACAACAAATTCAATTTGCAGAAGGTTGTGCCAATAAAATGAGGTCAAAAGGTCTTGATTGCACTTAACTCAGTAGTTTAAGGTCTTATAACTTAATTATGTTATTATCAAAATATGTGTGTAAATGTATGAAGAGAGTATTTTGATATTTTATGGTCTATAAGTAATTACTGTTTTATTTCTTACTTTTGAATCCATTTCCCATAATATTCCCTGAGGACACCAATAACAGTTATCTACAATGAAGATTGCCAATTGGATATGTCTGACTACTTTGTATTAATTGAATCAATTCAATTGATATATAATTTGATTTTCTGATTGAGGGATAGACATTGTCTTTATGGTACTGTGACCCCTAAAACATATTATTCAACTGTGGCCAATGAAATGTGGGCCAAATACACATCACTTGCAGAGAGCTCCAGTACTAATCTGCAGCCTACTTCACAGTTCTGCTGCCGGCACTTCTGCTCTTTGCTACTTGTGAGTCCCTCCTATTTTGTCATATTTTTTTCAGTTATCTTTGGATTGAGGCCCACAGGGGGATAAGTCCATTTTACACCCCCTCACTCTTATATTTGTCTAAAATACACCCCCGTACTATAAAACCAGGGTATAATACACCATCTAACTATCAATACCGGACAATTCACCCCCTCGAGCTGTTTTAAGACTGGTTTTGGTTCATTTGGATGCCACGTCAGCATGGGTCCCACCAGTCAAACCATCTCTCTTCTTCTTCCTCCCCCTTTGGATAAGCTCTCTCCTCCGGTAGGCCGGCAGCAGCCGACGAGCTCCCTCCTCTGTCCCCAGTATCCTCCCTCCCTCTCTCCACCCCCAGCGAGGCGCATGCGGCGGTGCGGCGAGAAGCTGCGGCGCGACATCGATAGGGCGATGCCTGGAGAAGCGAGAGCTGGGAGGTCGATGCCGGTTCCTTCAAGAATCACGTGCGGTGGCGCAGGAGAGGTGGGCCTCACCGGAGCCACACGGCGGCGCTGATCTCATTTAGTCGTCACTCGAGGATGGGGAGATCGAGCTCGCCGGTCCGATTTCATGGAGAAGATGGTGCTCCTGGAGGCGGCAGGGAAGGCGGATCTTGCGCTCGTGCTCGCCGGCGCTCGGCGCCTAAAGGGGGCAAGGAGGAGGGGGGCGGCGACGAGGGAGGGGGATCTGGAGCTCACCGGCTCCACTCTCGGAAAGGCGAAAAGCTTGAGCTCCACTGAGTGCGAGTCCCCATGCACGTGGCTCCGGTAAGCTCTGCCTCGGCTGGTGCCCCGATGCGGCGGAAGGATGTAGCTGGAGGCGGAGATGGAGATGGTGGCTTCGAGTAAGCTCGTGGTGGAGGCATCAAGTCCATATCCCGGGGCCGGCGGCCTTCTATGGAGACCAGGCAGCCTTGCTCCTCCTTGTCGAGCTCCTTTCTTCGTCGAGTGCCCCCTTCTCCGAGCGGTGGCCAACCACCACCACGGCACTATGTTGTCCCTCTCCTTCCTGCCTCCACTCAGGCATGGAGCCCATCCACTTTGTTGAGCTCGGAGAAGACAGGGGCAGCGGTAAGCTCGATGCAACTGGGGCGGCATCCAACTATGTGGACACATCGAATCGAAGCGATCCCCTCGTCGTGGATGTCGAGGTCGATCCCCTCCCTTGCCGAGGTCGGAGAAGATAGGGTCATCGGGCGGCC
This sequence comes from Oryza officinalis, assembly GCA_008326285.1. NCBI lineage: Eukaryota > Viridiplantae > Streptophyta > Magnoliopsida > Poales > Poaceae > Oryza > Oryza officinalis. Next base: position 13,823,475 of record BDMV01000010.1, read on the forward strand.
TCGAGCCTACGACGAGCTCAACGGAGACATACGCGTGCTTCGGGACGGTGCACCTGCAGGGCATGGTGGATTGGGAGGCGCGAGCGGTGGCGAGTGGTTCTCGTTGGCAGAAGGGGTGGCGGCGTGGGGATTTGTCGGGGGAGGGAAGAATAGTGAGAGTGACATGTGGGACCCACAATCTTATATATTGTTGATGCTGAGTAGACTGCCACATCAGCGCCGTGTTGGCCAATAACACGCGACAAACCGCCCAGGGGTAAACTGCACGGTATTGAAAGTTAAGGGGTACAAAATACCCGGTTTTGAAGTTCGGGGGTGTATTTTAGACGAACAGTATAGTTCAGGGGTGTCCAATGGACTTATCCCGCCCAAAGGAGATCTCTGCATGTCACCTAGCTATTCCAACTGCTGAAATGAGGACGCTTGCAAAGCAATTGTTGATGGAATGATTCTTCAATCAGTAAAAGCAGTTATGGAGCTTGATCAATTTGATTTCTCTAGTTTGGTGGCTTCTAGACTGGTTTTCAATGATAAAGTGCACTGATTTTCATTTGCTGCGATTCCTGGTGCTCCTTATTCAGGTGTTCCATGCTCATCATCTCATGTCATGGAGAACTTCTTTGGACATTTTATTGCTTGGTACTACCACAAGCACCAGACAAGTCCATCAGGTATGATTTATTTCTTTCTTTCTTGTACTTGTTGATTGCCTAATATTAAATGTTCTTTCCTTTCCATAGTTTAGTATTGATGTAGCATTTACACAACATGTATGGTTTGGACACTGCTTTTGTGGTTGTAGTCTTATGCAGCATTCTGTATATTTCTGCAAAGTTCTACAATATATTTCCTCTGTGTGATATTTGAAGCAAATGATTTAGGTTTGATATCCATTCCTTTAGGATCCATCTCTTCCTTCTGATCATTATGCCTTTTGTTACTTAAATCATTTATGTTCTACTGTACCTACATCTTATGACCAGACGTCATGTTGATAGTATGTTTTTTTCCTTTTGCAAATTGGCATTTTTTGTTGTAGAGCTCATTTTAAGTATGTGAGGTGGAGCCCAGACATCTGGTTGTATATTATAAAGGGAGGTCATAATTACAAGAAATGAAGTAGGGATAGGAAGAAAATAAATGGAAAAAGCCATCTATTTGAGCTACCCAACTACCCTTCTTGAAATTTAAAGAAAATGGAACTCAACCAAGAATCTAACTACTTTACATCAGCGATCGTTTATCTATCATAAATTCTATTCTGTACCAACACGATGCATGGACATGTCTGACTTTGTATCATGATGCTGCAGCCGTATTACCCCTGTCGTGTAGGTGCGGATGCCATCCTCCGATGATAATAACTGAATGCCATGGCAGTTACTAGGAGTATGGTGAAGCCAACACACAGAGTCTAGCGGGAGCTGGAGCACCTTGACAGAGCAAGCTTTCTCCAGGTTTGCTGTGGCATGGAGCCGAGAAGGGAGTTCTATGGTGAAGTTTCCATTCTCATCAGTTATTGCAAATACAGAGTTAGCCATTGTCTTAATACCTCCAGTTTCACAGGCCACTCCTACTGTAGCACCTGCTTGAGGAAAATCACAAGGTTAGCTCATGATTCTCTTTGCATAGTATTTCTATTTCAGGACCAAAAAGAAGTTACAACTATTTATAAATTAGGTGTTTAGCTTGTAAATTTGTTATTTCATAGTTATGATGGCCTTTCTGATGTGTAATCAACCATACATCAGAACAGAAAACTGTAAATGGTCAGCATGCACAACGCTAATGTCCAAGTAGAATAATATCATGAAAAAACCAAAATAAATACATGGAAATGAAAGACAAGATTTCAATAAGCCAACAACAAATTCATCAAGTGCAAACCATGGAACACTCTCCGACAACCTTTATAACCGTTGATTTATGGCTCTATCTGAGTCCTAAAATATGTGGGCGGCATTCATTTTACCCCTGACTACAAAACCATGCAGAGAACAGCAAAGTTGTCTAGATAATCCCTTATTGTGGTTTTGAAGGTGGTATGGCACTGGCACCTGACATGCAGCTGTTTTCTCAAACAAGAGTACAACCAATGTCAGGTGCAGATAGAGAAAGGAAGGGACCAAGAGAGAAATTCGATAGATGGATACACACTGCTCTGGACCTTAACGCATCTATTTTATTTTGTTTGCTAACTCCGTGCCACATTATCATCCAACTGTACAAAAGTGAAAAAAAACACTCAGAAAAAGGTGAAAAAATTCACCTTTTAAACCATTACCAGGAATCTTATATCCATTCAAATAACAAACTTTAGTAGGAATCATATATCCATTCAAATAATAGGTATGAATCTTATATGAGTGAGGATACTGTTTTCGTTTTCCCTTGAGCATTGCTTTCCTAGTTTCTAAATGAAAAAAAAAAACCTCTATACTCCTCAAACTATTTTGTAGGTGCAGTTAACCCTCTGAACTGCTTTCTATTATAACTTCGAGTGAGCATACCATCGTTGGTTTCCCTTGAGCCATGCCTTACTCTGGAAGGAAAAAGTCTATTTTACTCCCTCAAATTATTCTGTAGGTACACTCCGTAATGTATTTTTTATTAATATACCCCTTGATTACTGAAAATGACTAACTTTACCCCTTAACAATATTTTTCTATAAATCTAAAAATATTAAAGTTAAAATTTGGTGGAATGATAGGTAACAACATTCTCAACTTTTCTATGGAATTTCGTATCACTGTATGCGTATGTTAGAATCACCTGAGACTTATTGAAACAACGGGATTTAGAACTGCATGCAAATTAGCGTGTAAAATTCTGATTTTTTTTTCTTACTAGTACCATGCCTGTGCATTGCAGAAGGCTCATATGAGAATTTTTTTTTCTGAATTTATTATTTCCCAGTTCAGCTGGACGAATTGAAATGTTCGAATGACGAGAAGAACAGATTGAACCGACGGCGCATACGTGCAAACATCAACTTTTTGTCACAAAAATTGACAAAAATGGAGAGACCACTAGCAATCGTTCCAGTGCGAATCACAGAACGATCGTTGACGCAGACGGCTAATTGACGGTGCCACCACAGTGCGTTGCAACCAAACGCACTCGTTTAGAGATGTAACAGGTGAACGATCCTCCATCGATCACAGATCAAAGTATCAGGATTCAGGCCGTTCATCATATGTGTCGCTGCAACGTACAACCATCTATCATTTCTCATTTCTCAGCATCTAGACCAACAAATCCTTCAGAACCGACGAATTTTCAATAAAATATAGGAAAATCAAACCAAATCCTTTTTTTATGGAGGCCCAAACTTGTACTGCCCATAAAACCAACTACAGCCTGAGCATGTACAATGCTTGTTGATAGTGGTTTTTTAGCATTGCTAATTAGGAATACTTGTTGACATGAAAGAAAGAGAATGATGAGAGACAAAACATCGTTGCTATGGGTAACAACGACTCTTATCCTCTATAATATGGAAACATGGTTGCATAAGGGTAAAAAAAAATAGAAAGAATAGTAATAAAAAGAATATTTTTAGTTAATGGTTAGAGTTTTTTCGTCTCAATTATTGTAAAGATGAAGTCTCTAAATAATCTTAATTTTGTATTTTCTAAGAAACCATATTCGTCTTTACCATTAAATATATACTAAGGCAGCCTAAGGTAAGGTGGTGTCCTTTCGATTACGTCATGCTAGTCGGTAGATTTCTGACCAAAGAAACAACGAACAAATCAGACCCTTATCCGTCAACAAGGAAATTAGTTCAGATAACTTTTGACCGTACAAATGTTAGTTGCAACTTGCATTCAAGAGTGTTGAACTGGAGCAGATGTACCTAAGCGAATTTTTTCCTACTTGCTTTCGTATGCTCTGCTGACTTTTTTTCCCTACTTGCTTTCGTTTGCTCTGCTGACTTTTTTTTTAAAAAAAATGAAGAAGAAAACACCAAGGGCGAGGGCTACCATATAGGGCTAGTTTTGCGGTGGCTACGCTGTAGTTAATTGTATTTATTTTAGGCTATTGTATAAATGCAAAAAAATAAGAAAACTGTTGCTAGTTTGTTCTTCAAATCTATAAAATATTGTAATCAATTCTGTTACTCCCTTATTTTCATATTATAGGACGTTTTGGCCTCTCCATCTTTTACGTAGATTCACTAACAAATATAAATTTAGACATATATATGAAGCACATATATATATATGCATAAATCTATTGAAAACCCCAAGACTGAAACACAGGAAGTATTTGCCACATGATTATCTGTTTTGTTAACAGCAATCCATGGAGCTACCAAAATATTTTGGCAGTACCAACATGTCAAGATTTTGGTAATGCACGTAATTTGATACTGCTCGCAATCCTACAAAATGTTGGCATCAATTTGGTAGTACATCAGAATCCCCAACATTATCATTTTTTCTCTTCGTTTTAGTAGTAAACCAAACACTCCAGCTTTACCAAAACTTTTGAAATAAACAGGATTTGACTTGCAATATTTTGATAAGATTCACATTGGTTACAACCAAACAAGCCTACGGTTTCCTCAGCTGTAGCTCCCTGCATACTTTCTGTGTTCTAGAAAAACGAATCTCGAATTTGGACATACGCTCATGTCTAGATTCGTTGTACTATAATATATCATATCCAATACCAGATTAGTTAATACTGGTTTGTTTTTTTCTGAGACGGAGAAGGCGGATGCTTTTGAAAGTTCATTTTAGCTTCTGTTTTTTTTCGTGCGCAAAATAAGAAATACCATTAGCTTTAACTATTACAAACTTGTAAAATAAATTTATTTGATTTTTTAAACAAAACTTCTATATCAAAAATTGTTAAAAAATACATCGTTTAATAGTTTAGAAATCGTTGCACAAGCAAAACTAGCAAAAGAACGCACCCTTACGAAGGGCACACGTGAGCTACCTACCTATAAGATCAAAGTACGCCTTCCATGACGGCTAATCATGCTGTAATACATCCAGCCTGCAGAATCTGCCAGGGGTCGGAGGAGGAGGTTGCAACGTCGCCTTGTACTCTCTTCGACAGATGAGATGAGACCTGTACCAGCCGCCTTGCTTGCCTTCCTTCCTTTCTCTTCTCCTCAGTCCTCAGGACCTAAATCCATCGGCCCTAACCAGCCAACAACCGCCGTGAAAACGATCGTTCGCCTTCGATATAATTGATGGCTGATTTCGGCAGGATCGCTTAATTAATCAGTTGCACGATAATGCTTTTTAATGTGTGGTGTTTTCAGGAGAAACTGTTTTTAGAGTTCTGTTATCTGGTGGTTGTAATATATTTTGATATCCCAACAGCCAGGTCGATCATAGAAGAATAGTCCCAATTGCATTGTTTTAGTGGCAATTTGATGAGATTGTCAACTTATCAAAGGAACTGATTAGAAATGTATATGGATTCTGCATGGAAGCCAAGGTGGGTTAGCCAGCCTACGTTTAGCAGCGTGAACGTTAATGTTGTTTTCAGGTAGTATTTTTTTAACAATATGTATCATGCTCAGTCACCGTGTTACATAACCAGCCAAATAACGAAGGAAACCTTGGTATGGTCTGACCACAACAAATGAACAGAACAGAACTATTAACGAGGTACTACAATTCTTAAAAGGGGTGATTAATAACTAAACGTAATCAGAGTAAATAAATTGAAATGCCCACCTTAGACGTTGCAAATATGAGCAAATTCAATATCAGGTTTAAAAGACGTACATATGTAAAATCTCAAAATTTGCGGTCAAGCAGAGAGGAGGAAGCAAGAGAAATCACAAAACGCAAAATCATCAAGACAAATTCCGGTGAGCAATAAGACTAACCTGGCGGCTCGATGGTGAGGATGTCGGAGCCGGGTGGGCGGAGGGAGAGCTCGCAAACGACCTGCCCGGACACGATCACCGTCGACACCGGCTCCTCGCCGTACCCCGCAATGCGGACGAGCTCGGCCGGCGAGAAGTAGGCCTCCATGGGCATCACCGCCACCGCCTCCGGCGCCGCCGCCATCACGGCACCTAGCAGCAGGAGCCACTGCAAGGAAGAGGACAAGGAGGAGGCCCTTCCAGTTCCAGGCAGCAGCCGCGGCATGTCGGAAACTCTGTTTCTTTCTCCTCTGCTCTGCACGCTGCAGCCTCTGCTTGGTTGGAATTGGACCAAACTGGAGCAGGGCGAGCGACTCGGCCGCGGGAATAATAAGAAAGGAGGAAGAAGCTGGTGCGTTCGGTTGGTTTGTCACGTTGACTTGGAATGGAACGGCGTGCTCGCCATGTAATGTACCTACGCCGCTACGCGTGGTCGTGACTGCGTGCGTGCGTGCGTTAGTGCGTTCGGCCAACCGAGTGGTTTAGATGTCGTGCAGTGGTTCTAGTTCCGATCCGGTGGTGGCATTTCCCAAACGGGATTGCTTGAAAACATTTCCGACAGTTTTTTTTCTCTAAAAACTTTTAAATTTCCGAACATCGGATCGTCTTGAGATTCATGTGCGATGGAAATTTTTTTTCCAAGTATGCGCGGGGTGTGAAGTTGGATCCCCAACCTACAGGGATAACGCTCTCGGTGCTACCATAGGCTACACCTGCATCTAATAGTTACATTTGTAATTTTTTTTAAAAAAATAACAAATGTTGTGTAGTTACTCCCTTTCCAAATTCTGATATCCTTGCGGTTCTCTGCTCTTCGTGATGGTAGAGTTGCAGAGAGCCAGCAGCTTCCATTTTTGCTAACATGGGGAAGGAGATTGACCGAATTAGGTCCAAGGAGAAGGTAATAGCAGATCCAGCAATTGGCTCTAAAATTCATATACATTAGATGATGGGACGTGCCTATAGCACCCCTTCTGTATGTAGTTCGTTACATTACTTCTATTGATTGTCATGTATGTAGTTAAGATAACAAAGACAAATGCATGACGTGAAGGTAAACTTATATTTTGTGAGTGCCATTGGTGTGCCTCTGAAATATAATTGTCAGAGTTGTATTTTAAATCCGATACCATCCAAACATGCACAGATCATAAAATTGGCGAAATAACATGCATATTGGAGCACTTTTCTGAAGCAAGATTCACAAGGTCATGCCATATACATTAATTACATTAGTAAAAATTATAGCTTGACTTGAGCAAAACTAATTATAGGAAAGACATTATTACGATGCAAATTCTCCATATCTTCTGGTAAATGTTTTTTCTTTTTCCTTCCCCATCTCAAATGAACATGTCCAGTATAAGGAGCCTTCTATGTGAAATGGTCATTCCCTTTCTACCAGGAAAGGAAAAACAACATTCTCAAGAAGAGAATGTTGATTTTCTTACGTTTTTGTAGATCTAAAAGATAATTCCATAGCATTTTAATTTATACTCTGGAATTGGGGGGCATATATTAACAGCAAAATTTCGTAAAGATATGCCAATCATGGAGTTAGATCCGCAACGGATTTGAAGGGATAAGATGGTTTCGAAAAATAGGACAGTGTATCGGCTGGAGCCGTATCGACCAATATGGAATCAGACTCGGGCAGCCGATACGGGGAACTTGAATCAGACTCGGACAGCCAATACGGGGAACTATTAATGGCAAAATTTGCTAAAGATACGCTAACAATTAAGATTGGATCCGAGGCGGATTTGAAGGGATAAAGGGGGTTTTTCAAAACAGACATCACATTGGCTGGGATCGTATCGGCCGATATGAAATCGGATTTGGGTAGCTGATATGAGTAATCTGGATCGGACTCGGCTGAGCTGATACGGGTAGACTAGCTTCGTGTTGACTTTGAAGAAGCATTTGAAGATATTGCCAATTTGAAGATAAATATAAACCCAAGGTCTATGTAAAAGAGGGGATCAATACAACACTTTCGGTGCATCGCCACAATTTTTCTTTTACTTTTCGATGAGTTCGCGCTTCGGGTTTGTCAACTGAAGGTATGGCTTGTTAAATTACCACATAACTTAGCCAATCTAAGTCGATGGTTAGTTTAGCCGTATCGGCCAAGCCTTTTCTAAGGTTTTGTCGGTATCGGCTAAATCAGTTCATTAGCCTACATTGACATAAGGTATCTACCACCTCGAAAAGCATTCAAAGACTTGATTGTCTAGATATTATGCTTCTTTTCACACTTTGTGCTGCATCAGCCCTAGTCCTAATTAGAATCATGATCCCTAGCCTGTTTCTTGTTTGTAATAGGGGCAGCATCGGAGTTTCAGCTGATATTGTCTAATATAGCTATTTAGTTGTGTTTAAATTCCTTTTAATCATGCTTTCATGTTATATCTGCCCCTTATACAAGGATATCACCTTAGTTAAATATATCAAGCTTGCCTTGATATATTTACCTAGTTTGATATTCTTGTATAACACTATATCAGAATATTAGCCGATACATTATCTATCTTGACCTAATTATGAGTTCATCAGCTAATATATAATCTATGAATAAAGATTAAGGTGAAATATATTTGGGATTTAATTTACTTTATCTATCTTACACCTCGCAGCTGATTCGGTCAGATCATATCGGCTAGGTCTATACGATACATCATCGACTTATCGGCCGATCGGCTATCGTGCATCTAACATGATTTTTTTTGTATTTCTTGTTGGTTGTAGGATCAAACCAACTAGCACGCCCTGAACCTGTTTTCTAAGAGTTGGACCTACACTAGAGTTAAGCAAATCTCTCCGACCGCCGTGTTATTTGCATCAACACACTTTTGACACGTTTTTGCATCAACAGTAACCTGGGTTCATGTTGGCTTCGGAGAAGAGCTTGAAGATATTGCCAACTAGGAGTTGAGTCTAGAAGAGGCAATTGTATCTATTAATTAGGAATAAGAGTTAGTTATTTCCTTATATAATTTTGTGGTAAGAGTCCGCCTAGGATTTGTTTGTTTAGGCAAGTTTTTAGTAGTGTCCGGTATGGACATGTTTTGTATGTTCGGATATAAATATAAGCCTAGGGTCTTGTAAAGAAAAAAAGAACAGTTCAATACACTCTCGGCGCATCGCCATAATTTTTCTTTTTACTTTCGACGAGTTCTTGTTTTGAATTGGGTTGCATCAGTTTTGATCTCCAATTAGAGGTATGGCTCGCTAATTATCATCTAATTTAGCTAATCTAAATCGATGACTCGATTTACTTCTATCGACCAGGCCTTATCCAAGGTTTTGTCGGGATCGGCTAAATCGACCAGTTGATTTAGATTAGTTAAGATATCTACTACCCTGAAAGACATTCAAAAGCTTGATTGTCTAGGTGTTATGTTTCTTTTTACACTTTGTGCTACATTAGCCCTAGTCATAATTAGAACCATAATCTCTAGCCTACTTCTTGATTGTCAATAAGGATAGAATCGGGGTTTCAAGCGATCTTACCTGATATAACTGCGTAGCCTCGCTTTAAATTTGTTTAATCATGCTTTCCATGTTATATCTGCCCCTTATGCAAGGATATCACACTAGATAAATATATCAAGCATGTCTCGATATATTTACCTAGATTAATATTCTTGTATAAGGCTGTATCAGAGTATTAGTCGATACGGTATCTATCTCTTAACCTAAGTATAGTATCATTGGCTATGACATGATCAGATATATTCTTTGCTCATAAATTACATGTTTGATTAAAATTATAGCCGATGGAACATCTTTAGGGTTTATTTAATCTTATTCATCTTACACCTTACAACCAATTTGATCAAATCGCATCGGCTAAGTCTATACGATACGTCATCGGCTCATCGGCCGATCGGCTATCGTAGATTTAATCTGTTTTATTGTATATCTTGTTGGTTGTAGGATCAAACCAACTGGCACACCCTGAATCCGATGCAAGATTTGGACCTACATTGGAGCTAAATCGAACTCCCAGGGCGTCGTGTTTTCGCATCAATACCGGGGCATCCGTGCTTGGGGCCCTCTTGGCGACTTAGGCCTGCTGTGACCATGACTAGCATTGGTACAACCATTGCTCATATCAAATGACAATTGGAAGACATCGAGATTGAGCAGCAGAAGTTATGGAATTCAATTCGGTCACCTGCTACAGTGCTGACTTCAAATGGTTGCCAAATATACATACCGGATCCATTTTGGACCCATGAGTACTTGATGGAAAGCTCTCGGAGTCTTCTTTCCAACGGATCTAGCCTCATCTCTAAATTCTTTCTTAGTCATCAGCAATCACAAAAACAAGTTGCTTCATCACCTGTAATGGGCCTATGGACTTGTAACTTCATCTGAGACCCTGGCCCTTGTGGGGCCCATGTGGAGTGCGCCCCAATCTGGTGGAGCACGACCCTATGGACCCCTTGGTCATCCTTCCACCTCTTTAAATAGATAAGTACCCCTTTAGAGTTTCTCGGGTTTTCTTTGATTAAAGTTTTAGCCATTGCTACTTTATCTTGCAGTTACGTGTGTTGGCTAGACCACCTAGTTAGTTATCTTCGGAACCTCACCTTATACCTTATCGTGAGATTTAATTCCTATTTGCAATTCAGATTGCTTTTATCTTGTTCTTGTTTGTTTCTTCAATTTGCTTGCAAGAATAAGGTGGATTTGCACCGGCAAAATGAACAACCCACGGAGAGGTGTATCGATCGCTAAAGCGCACCACAACAACGTCTTGTACGGTTGTAGTCGGATCGTCAACATTTCTCTCAAATCGTAGTTATCATCAACTCACCGAAAGATTGGGACAACCAGATCCCTGAGCGTATTGAGTGGAGCTTAGGGTTTATCAAGTGGTATAAGAGCTTTCGTTGCTCGGTGAGTTTTTATCTACCTATAGCTAGAAAATAGCCATACAAAAGAAGATTTCATCCATTACCTAGCCATTTTTGTGCCATTGCATTGTTCTTTTCAGTTTTTGTATTGTTGAGTTTTGTGTTGCATTGTCGAGTCGTGTTGCTGGTCTTAGCGTTTAGTCCATTTAGAGTTTCGAGTTCTGCTCATGTTTAGTACCACTGTCATCGCCGCCGCCGTGTCTTTGTTGTTATCAGGCCCTACAGAAATAGAATTGTGTCGCTGTTAAGTTTCCATTTTTCTCATTTTGGGCATTTTCTGTCGGTTGATTTTGGAGTTGCGTCTAAGGTTTCTGTCATTTGGTTGTGCCCTGTCCCGTGTCCATGCTGTTTCCGTGAGAAAGGAGATTAGATTAGATTAGATTGGTTTCAGTTTGGTTCTAGAAAGAAATAATAGATTGGATCAGTTTCTTTTACCAAATCCAAATATGCCGATTTCCACTCCACCTCTCCACCGCACGCCTCCCACTGCACCTCCCTACCGTACGGTTATTTCTTCTCTCATACCATGAGTTGCTACACCTTGGTAAAAAAATTTTGGTGTCGGATTCGATTTCCGGTTGCAAAAAAGAGAATCCATACGAGAAGAGCATTTCCATTTTTGTATAGTTCAAATTTTAGGGTTTGAATGTCACAACCCTAATTTTTATACAAGGTATTTAAGATTTGCTTATTTCTATTTGTAGGTTGCATATATAATTAATTTGCATTAGTTTGTGCGTTTAAAATAAATTTTTGGAAAAACAAAAACAAAACCCTAATCGGCAAAATTGATATACATCCTATAAGTGTATTTTATCACATAACAATGTATAGGGTTTATAATTTATTCAAATACTAAACTATTTATCAAGAATTAATATAATTTTTCCAGAATTTATTTTGTAGGTTTGACCCTTTTAAAAATTCAGACAAATTTCGGCTGAACTGAATTTCTTTATTTTCCTGAGATTAAAATATAGATTATTTTTGTGTGAAACCAAAGAAAATGGAACCTAGGTATTTTCATCTACCTCCAGAAAAATCCACATTAATTGATTTTGCACAGAAATGAAGTTATGGAATTTTAAAAAAGGGAGAAAGAAAATTAAATAGGAAAAACCCTATTACTCTCTGAGTACTGTGTTCACCAGATTTCTTACCCATGCCTTTCTCCTTTGCTTAGCATTCATCACCCTGGACCCACATGGCAGTCACACAGGCTAGCTCCACCTCTGTGCTCAAATTTTCCACCGCTCAAATCAACCGAGAGAGGGACAAAGAGAGGAAGGAGGTCGGTGCCGGCGTGTTCGACGCGTGGCCGAGACGTGTCCGCCGCCGAGCTCCCCCATAACTACTTCCGGATAGGTCACCCATCTATCTACTCCCTTCCTGTGCCGAGCAAACCGAGAGGGAGAGAGTCCAGTGCCCTATTTCATTTTCATCCTCCTCGTCGGCCGTGGGAACGACGACCGCCGTCACCGCCACTGAGCCACGGTCGTTCCTCCTCCCTCGGTGTTCCGTCACCTCTAGACCATGCCGAGTCCATCCCCTCTGATCTCACCTCTTGTCGTGCAGTATTGACACCGAAACGCCGCCGCGGACATAGAAGCTCCACAGCGCCGCCGCCTTGACATCGTTGTCGTTCGGCCAACCTCGTCCAAGCTGAGCCAAGCCGCCGCGCCATCGTCATCGCCTTGATCCCAGGAAGACGCCGACATAAGGAATCGAACCCCGAAGCCGTGGAGAAGGAGATCGGCTTCTTCTTCCCCAATTCCGGCCACCAGACGTCATCGCCGAATTCGTCCTCTCCGGTGAGCTCTGACGCAATTCCTTACTCGGGGAGCATCCTTAAATGATCCTTGAGATGTCCCTCACCTCCTCTTAGCGGATCACAGGCCGAGGATCGCTGTCGCCGTGAAGCCAAAGGTCTGCGCCGCCGGCGGAGTTCTTTCCAAGTCGCCGTCGCTGTTTGGGCTTTGCTGACCCATTCCAACCCTTTGGTAAGTCTCCAGGAGCCCTATAAGCACTCATGCATGCATGAGTTCACTCGAGTCCGAGCCGTAGCTCTACTTGCACGTGCATGCCGAAAGTCACCGCCGCCTGCGCCATTGTTGCCATCGATTCCGACCACCTCAGCCGATGAGAAGAACACCGATAGCTTCGCCTTGATCTCCTCTTCATTTTCTCTTATAGCCGCCCACCGAGATCGACCGCCGTTCGCCGCTGCCGCCGGCGAGAAGCTCGGCGCTGCACTGCTGCTCTGCCTCAAGCCACCGAGCCACTAACTTGTGGGCCCGTTTGAATTAGAGCCTAAGGACTAAGCTTAGTGAAAGTTTAAAACCTGTAGGGTTTAATTTGTAAGATTCTCTATCTATGGCAAATGGGACCAGGACTAATTAGTAAATACTGAAAACATTAGGGACTCTTAATAGTATATGTGTTAACACGTGTTCAAGGACTGCGGGTTGGTTTCTGCAAACCCTAGGGGCTTTTCTGCAAAACAGCCAGAGGCTGACCTGTGGACCCAAAGATTTTTATTTTGGAAATATTAAGGAAAATGAAGAAATCTATATCTTTTCAACTGAAAATTGTACCAAACTTCAAAATTCATATCAAATCAAATATAACTCCTTTTGAGATGAAACCAACTCCAGTAGGTCCATAAAATTGTAAACTTTATTATTGTGTAATAAAATTCTATGCTCACAGTTGGATATTTATTTCTAAAATTTTAAACATTGAATAGTTAATATAGAACTTGTAAAATTTGTAGAAAATTCATTTATAATCCAAATTTAGTGAACCAAATTTCTATATATCCCTTAATTTGTGCTCTTTATGTTTATAAAATAAAGTTTTCCCAAATTCTGTACAGAAAATGTGACTATAATTGTGAATAACATAAAAACACTTATTTTGCACCTAGGACTTATTTAATCTCTGGAAAATTACTAGTTAATCCCAAAATAATGAATCCACTGCTGTTCACCTTAGAAGTGTGTACCTTTTGATCTGGATGAAAGGAATTTGACAAAACTACCTCCTAAAACAAATTTAAACAAATAACTAACTCTCTTTTTGTTGAATTTGTAAAATTCATAACTTTCAAAATAGCAATGACAAAATAGAAATTTCTTCACATAAATTCATTTTAGCACATGACTAACCCACTGTGAGGAATTCATGCATTTTAGAGCATTTTGGATTTTTCGCTTTATTTGGTTGTTTATTTGTTTCGTACGTTATGATTATTTAGATTCCGACGTTCCGGAGTACGTGGAGCAAGAACCTGAGATTGAGTGTGGTTTTTCACCGCAGCAAGACAAGCATCTAAGCATATAGAATCCCTATCTTGCTAAAATGATTTGGTTGCAAAACGATATATATGCATGTGTTGATTTACTACAAACTTATCGGTAATGGTTAGTTTTGGTTATAACTAATTGCTACATATCCTTCCTTGTTTCGTTGTTGCCATTTATCCTTGTAACCTCAGGATAGAAATATTTGGGAATGTTTTATTGTTTTACCGATGCTTAGCCATGCTTAGGTCTATTATTGTTTAAAAATTGATAGATGGAGCTATCGATTGGATTTATTCACTATTTGCGATTTCTGGGCATAAAATCTGACTACTTTCACTAAATGATTCATATGGAAAATATGCTTTAACTTGGACGAGTGATAGGGCGATGAAGGGATGGTGGTTTTCCCTGATGCGAGTAGCTTCGTCTGGGTTGTTAAGGACCGAACATGTTGACATCTATTCAAGTACCTTACGTACTACCACAGGCCGGGTATGGGACGGCTTGACTTAGTACTACGTTGCATTGTGATCATCTACGCTACGCTGGTCAATCGTGAGGATGCTGTTCCTTTGGAGTGCCCAGGTGTGCCTGGTTTTGGCAAGGGGTTTCTCTCACGATGGTGAGCCCGCCTTAGCCACATCACACACGCACGTAGCTAAGTCGTCGGGGGCCTAGGCGTGGTTTAGGTGGTTGGGGTGTGACTAGGAAAGGGCATGTTATGAGCTAGTATCACTTGTGGGTCACACCTGTGTGCGTGTGAAGCATTTGATCCTTGTTCATTTCGTGTGGGTAAAGATGTACCCCTCTGATCAGAGTAAAACTATTCGAATAGACGTGTCCACGGTTACAGGACGATCGCTTGATGTGTTAGTCAGTCTATGTTAGCATCAAACTTGGGTTAAATAGGTTGGATTAGTCTTGGATATGAAATGATTATATTTACAAGCCATGGTTGGACAATGGTAGTCCATGGATGGTGATGAGAGCACGGGTTGTGCTTACTTGTGATTAAATTTCAGATTATACTACTTGAGAAATTCTATGTTTTCAACTTGTTACTTTGCTCAACTAAATTGGCTTTTATGCAAAACTTGAACCATTATGCCATCTTTTAAGGTAGAAGCTTGCATACCCCTTTGTTCTATGTATATATATTAATGTGTAAGTCTTGCGAGTACATTCCTGTACTTAACCCGATGTCTGCATCTTTCAGACCAGGATGCCGGTGAACTTGATTGTTCTTACTACCCTACCGAGGGCGGTGAGGGTAGTGAGTAGCCTTTTTAGCTTGACTCTTGCCTGGTTGGTTGCCCTTTGGGTTAAGTGGTAAATCATGGGCCTTACTTTTGCTTATGTGAGTTTATGAAACTTCCGCTGCTATAGTGTGTGTTGTAAGATGGGTTGTTGAATCCCATTATGATATATGTATCTTACTGTTCTTTTATCCACATTTATGCATTTGTGATGGTTATCAATTGCTTGCGATGAAAGTGCAAGGCTAGTCGCTTTTCCTGGGGACTAGCTAAGCATGAGTATGAATTTTGAGCAATTGAGATGTTGTAGAGCTCTTGCAATTTGAGTCAAGTCTCCTGAGAAGTGTAACACATCTGGTCGCCGCCTTCGTGTGATTTGACGAGCATGTCTCAGGCTGAAGTTGACTGGCATGTGGAGTCCGAACAATATCTCCTTAGCTCATTATTCGGCATTATGGATTTTATACCGAATGTTGTAAATTTTGTGATCATGGGCACATTGAGGTATGAGCGGCTATTTATGCGTGTATGGATCCTACTCATCCAAAATTATGTGGTGGTCACAAAATGCATTGGATGGTATAATTTCCGGGTGCCCACATTGAACTTTTACATCTGAGTCCTTGCAATTTTTATATTTATATTTGAGTCCCTATAATCTTGCATTTAGGTCCTTAAGTCGTTTTTGCTAAAAAAATCAAAAAAAAGAAAAAAAGGCAGAAAGGTACTAAAAAACAAAAGCCGCACAAAAAAAGGAAAGAAAGAGAGAAAGAAAAGAGAAAATTAGCTATTATCTTTGAGTTTACTTTTGTATATCAGAGTGGTGCATGAGTTGTTTCTAGTGCTATCTTTTGGTATCATTTGTGTTTAGGCTCGCATCTCTAATACGTTCTAGCCTAGGACCAGTACAGTACTGACTTTGAACAGTTACTCAACTTTGCATTATCTGATTTGAGCATTTTCTATTCCTTTGCTATATATTTAAGCCTATCTAGAGCTCCATAGATTTGATTGCAGCCGTACAACAAGCGTTTGCCAAGGCATCGATACATCCAACCTTCATTGGGATGCTTCGTTGAGTTGGTGTATGTCATCATTCCGCTTGCATTGGTAAGAACTTATAAGAGCTTGCTTAAAAGCTTAAGTGTGAGTCTTTTGAATTTTCCCTACCTAGTAGTTAATAGGAACGTGCATATTCTTGTGTATGTTTCTTGTTTTCTACTAACAATGGCAGAGATACGCAAGACAATTGGAGATAATTGTGCTCAACATCGACATCTTCATCGAGACATAAGGAGTGATCAACATGATACATATGAGGTAAGTGACGTTATTTTGATCAAGATCAAATCTGCACTAAGGAAATTATGATCCTCATGCTTACATTAAATGGGAGCTAGCGATTGATAGAAAATTTAAAAAGCATGATTTGTCTGAGAAACAAATGGTTATGTGTGTCTCTAGTGTTTTAGTGAAAATGCTTCTTATGATTGGAAACATCTTTATAGGCATAACAAAATACCAAAATCTTGGAAAGACCTGAAACGATATTTTGAGAGATGTTTATGTTCCCATGTATTATGCTGATATTCTGCTCAACAAACTTCAATGTTTAAAACAAGATATCAGAACTGTTACTTCATTCTCTCACGATAGGCATGCTTGTTTATTACGTTGTTGTTTAGATGAATGCGAAGAAGCTACAGAATTGAGGTTTTTACGTGGGCTTAACAAGGAAATTCAGGACATGCTTGCTTGTCTAAGTTATAGATCTCTTTCTCATTTGTTACAACTTGCTTGCAATGCTGAAAGTCAAATAGAGGAGGACATGAAAAAGAAACATGCTACGTTTTTTCCTCCTATTACTAACCATTTGCAGGAAGTGCGTAATCATGAAAAGAAGTAGAGAGACATGAATGAGCCGCCATTCCCATTGTTCACATTCAAATTTGTCCACTTTTCGTGCTAATGTAGAGTAACCATTAGTGGAACCAATTGCTGAGATACCTTTGTCACAAGTTGATTTACTTGCTGTTCCTTGTGATAAAGAAGAGTTGTGTGATAATGCTTCACTTATATCCATGTCACAACTAGTGAATGAACATGCTATTTCTAGTGTGAGTTCTTTATGTGTTGATTTTAAGCATGTTGTTCACATTGCTAATCAAGTTGAGGAACGTGAATTGCTATTTTCTTTAACTACTTTATGCTATATTTTGTTTGATAATTTCTATGAGCTCGATAATTTAAAGGAGAAATTATTTGCTATTGATTTGCCATGTCCAACCAATACTATATTTCATATCTTTGGCAAATACAATGATAGAGGAGTATTTTTGGTGCACAGTGTTTACATATGTTCAGTTTCTAAACCTCCTGTAGCCATAGATCAACATTGCAAGCTAGAGGGACAAGTTATTGATAATCATGTTATCTCGAGTTTGTCATGTTTTGATTTGAAGAAACAAGTTGTTTTAAATGGGCTACGCGAAGAACACCATATGGAAAAAAACAAGGATGGTTTTCTGTGAAGAAGGGGAGGATGATGTGACCATGACTACCATTGATACAACCATTGCTCACATCATAGGACAGTTGGAAGACATCGAGATTGAGCCGCAGAAGTTATGGAATCCAATTCGGCCACCTGCTACAGTGTTAACTTCAAACGGCCGCCAAATATGTATATGAGATCCGTTTTGGGCCCATGAGTATTTGATGGAAAGCTCTCGGAGTCCTCTTTCAAATGGATCTAGCCTCATCTCCAAATTCCTTCTAAGTCATCCGCAATCATAAAAACAAGGTGTTGCGTCACCTGTAATGGACCTATGGGCTTGTAACTTTATCTAGGACCCTGACCCATGTGAGGTGCGCCCCTATTTGGTGGAGCACGACCCTAGGGACCCCTTGGTCATCCTCCCACCTCTTTAAATAGCTAAGTACCCCTTTAGGGTTTCTCGGGTTTTGTTATATTAAAGTTTTAGCCATTGCTACTTTATCTTGTAGTTACGTGTGTCGGCTAGACCACCTTTTTATTTGTCTTGGGAACCCCACCTTATACCTTATCATGAGCTGTAATTCCTATTTTCAATTCAGATTGCTTTTATCTTGCTCTTGTTTGTTTCTTCAATTTGCTTGCAGGAATAAGGTTGATTTGCACCGGCAAGATCAAGAACCCACGGAGAGGTGTATCGATTGCTAAGGTGCAACACAACAACGTCTTGTTCTGTTGTAGTTGGATCGTCAATGTTTCTCCCAAATTGTAGTTATCATCAACTCACCGAAAGATCGGGACAACCAGATCCTTGAGCGTATCGAGTGGAGCTCAGGGTTTATTAGGGCCCTCCCACCAGATGGAGCAGCCATCCCTGGACCCGGTAGCGGCCTCGGCCTTAGCCACCGTCCGCATCACCTCGCGGGTGGCAGAGAAGATTGATGATTTTGAGGGGCCAGCTCCCTCATTCATGGTCGTCTCCTCGATGTCAGCTTTGTCATCGTCGGAGCTGTCAGAGAGGAGCAGCTTCCAGCACCTCTTCCGACTCGGAGGAGGAGTTAGGGCCAAGGTTTCTTCCCTCCTTGCGGGACAATGGTCTTGTGGGTGGAGGTGGAGGGGAACCTGACTCATATTCCTGCCCTACCAGGATGGCGTCGATATCCGCGTCTGCCATGGCCCCTGCAGTGTCTAGCACCTTGGGCCCGTCGTGGGGGGTTGCAATCCCGAGTACGTAGAGCTCAAGGAGGCCACTCTGGATGGCCACCCGGTGGGGTTCCGCACATAGCGGAAGAATGTTGGCGGGAAGGTCAGTCATAGCCCCGATCCTGTCCTTTTGCGATGCCTCGATGAACACCGTGGCGGCGCACTCTGGGTGGTCATTGTGGTGGGTTCTGGTGGTGTCGCTGCGGCCGATGTAGGGCCAACACCCTAGACATCGGCTGTTGAGGGGTGCCAACCTACGCTCGTGGTAGTCGGCTGCCACCATATACGCGGTCAGCCCGCCGCCCACTAGCTCGGCAATCCGAGCGAAGATGGGCTCCAGGCACGGGTCTGAGTCTGGCATCTGGGCCCACGAGTCCTGCTTCGGGGCGGCCTGCATTGGCAGCAGGAGAAGGTCGTGGGCTTTGACAACGACGTACACCCTCTTCTGCCGCCACTCCTCCCACTTTTCCTTCTAGGGGATCTCCAGGAAGACCGAGTCGGGGTGGGGGACAAAGTAGACACACCCAACTGCTGGTGCGTTAGCCAAGGACGTGTACCGTGCACCAAAGAACTAGTGGAACAAGTCCACCGACAGCCTCACTCCCATGAACATCTTGCAGAAATGAACGAAGACGCTTAGTGTCATGACTACATTGGGGGTGAGGTGCAGCATCTGAAGCAAGTATACCTCCAGGACGTAGAGGTAAAACTCTGAGAAAGGGGGAAAAAAGCCCCTGGCAGCGTAGGCGATGGGGAACACTATCTCCTACTCGTTGGGCTTGGTGTGCCTCTCCCCCTCCTCACAGCGATCGCCAGTTGCCCATGTATCAGCATCGGCATCAGCGGCCTTGCCTCTCCCCCTCCTCACAGCGATCGCCAGTCGCCCATGTATCAGCATTGGCATCAGCGGCCTTGCCAAGCCTAGCGAGTAGTCGTTGGTCATTGTGGAAGGAGGAAGGACGCTTCCCTCTAGCGAGTAGGCGATGCGGTTAGCACATAGCATTATGGCGGCGTGGTAAGGCGAAGAAAGTGGGCAGAGGAAGCTTTCTAATTGAACAGCAAAGAAAGGCGGTGGTGTGAGCACGAGCAGCGAGAATGGCAAGGAACTTGGATGTGAAAAAGAAGAAAAGGTGCGAGGAAGAAGGCTATAGAAGGTTTTTTCTACCCCGTTGCTTCGGTTTCGCACCCACGATGCCTCGGTTTTGCATCCTCAACGCCTCGAGTTGCGGGGCAATAATGGAAAGTTATGGTAACGTGAGAATGTGGCCTAAATCCTACAAATCGCGGCTGACGTGCGAGGGGACGTCTAGGGCATCTAGGCCCGTCTTGTCACGCCTGAGCTGACGAGATGGGCCCGAGTGCTTTGACTTGTGTGGAGCCTTCGAAGGGAAGCCCTGTACTCATCTGTTAATGCCAAAATTGGTAAACCCCAAAATCGTCATCGGCCTAGAGTTAGTATCAGATTCAGAGTCTTGAAATCGGCCGATAGGAATTATCAGTGGCCAGCAGTTGGGTTCTTAGTGGATTCGGTTAAGAAAATTAATCAATTAAAGGAAGCTTATCCAGAAGATGCCGAGTTCGAAGAGAATGTAGCGTGTCAATTTATCTATTAATTAGGCAAAGCCAGTTAGTTTTCTTTTATTTTTAGGAAAACATATTTAGTATCCGATCAGGACTTATGTTTTTTCTTTTATCTTTATGAAAGTTTGTGCTGTGACCAATTAGGACTCATATTGGCCTGAGCGTATAAATATGTACACCCAGGGTCTCTGTAATCTATCTCTCGATCAATACATCTAGTCTCCGTGCATTGCCATCCTCTTTTCCAAGGTTTTTTATTTTTCACCAGCGGAACTTGGCACCTAACGCGGGGCTACATCGTCTTCAATCTTCGGCGAAGGGGTAAGCCGTACGTTCCGCCGGCCTTAGTGAATATATCGGCTACATTGGTGTTGTTCAAGGCTGCATCGCTTTTACCACTTGGATTGCTCTGATTAGGTTGATATATCTTTAATAGCATTGTGTTTAGAGACGCATCGGTTTAGCTGGGACTGTCTCAGTTAGGTCTGATCTTCTGTCTTGGCCGATATATCTCTACAATTACAATGATGCTTTAGATAGATTTGTTATATCCATCACATTAGACAAATTTATCGGCTCATTGAGTATTAGATTATTATATACAATCTCGTGCTGCATCGGTTAGGTTCGACCTACTGGATTATTGTTGATAATCTAAGTCTTGTTAAGTCGATAGGTTCGTGCTAGTGATTCATTGGAGGGTTAGCCGAACTTATCCGATGTGTTGAATTTGTCTTTGATGATTTTACTGTCTTGGTTAAATTTAATACATGACCACCCTGAAAATCAATTAAAAGCTCAATTGTTTAGACCTTATACATCCTTTCATACTTAGTGCTGCATCAGTTCGATTTAACCTACTAAGTCATGCTTAGAATTGTAAGAACTAAGTTGCTCTTTGATTGCCGATAAGGGTAGCATCGATGTTTCAGCCGATGAATTATGTGGACAGTGTTGCATCGGCTTATAAGGATTACATACAAGTTGGTTTTAGAAGATCACAACAAAGGCTTCATTGATTATTTTATCATTTGGATTTAACGACATTGGATCCGCAGCCGATGTATACTTTAACGATTGGATCAACATTTATTCTATCATATCATTATTGGTCGATTGGTTTCTATTGGATTATGTTGTTGTATTATTAAAAGTTTTTACTGCTTGTCCGATTGCTTTTATATCATTTATCCAAGTGTCAGAATCTACATCGAACAAATAGCCGATTGTTCAAATTCCTAACGACATCGGCTAGTATCGCTACATTGGCTAGTATTGCTCCATCGGCTTTTGAGTCGATCAGCTATTTGATCGTCAATTTATATATCTTGTCAGTTGCATGATCAAACTGACTGGCACACTTGCATTACATCAAAATTTTAGGACCTGCACTGGAGCTAAGCCGATCTCTCAACACCGGCCTCAGCAAAACCCCTGGCCTGGCCCTGGGCTAGGGGCCACTGTTGGTGAAATAGGAACTAGGGTCTCCCGTTCCTTGAGGACCCAAAGCAATATCCCCACTTTAGTAATAGAGATGACCGGGTTAAAGTCTCACTACTGATGGTTATCAGGGTGTGGGGCCAGGACCGGCCTGCTAGGGCCCCGGGTCACCCACTTATGGCACAATCGCACACTCCTCTCCTTGAGAGGAGTGTCGAGACTTACAAGATCTATATCTACAAACAGAGGGCCCAGGACCCATCCTAGTATTGGTCCTAGGGCCCTCCTTCCACTCTAGATCACACACTCCCCTCCTTGAAAGGAGTGTCGAGACCTACAAGATCTATGTCTACAAATGGAGGGCCTGAGACCCGTCCTAGTATAGTTCCCACGGCCCTCCTACTACTGTAGGTCACACACTCCTCTCCTCCAGAGGAGTGTCGAGACCTATAAGATTTACATATGCAAGATAACGGGCTGGGAGCTTGAACTGTGCCCCCGACATGCCCTGGGGGCTCCCACCCTCTTTTCTACAACAATACGTACGTGGGTTTCAAGAAGAGAGTTAAAACGTATAAGGATAATATCTATGTAACGGTGGCCTGAGGAGCCCGAGGTCCCCCGATTGGGTCCCGGGGTCCCTAGCCCCTGTTGCTACACATGCTCATCACTAAGAGGAGAGTGGAGACATAAGATCTACATCGTAAGTGATCTAACCCTCTCAACTCCTTCATCATCGACATCTTCGAGAAGCTCGTCCCAAACATCGAGACTTCCTATGAAAGGGCATGAGACCACGCTCGGGCCCTGGGGCAGACTGAGGGTGTAACGTACCCAAAATTCTAAATTTCCATTTTTGCATCTAAAATATGGAAAATGAATCTCGTGAATTAGAGACACTAAAATTTTTTCATATAAAAACCCTGGGTGAGTCTAAGAATACTAATTTTGATATACAAATCTGTGATTATTTTAAAACCCTTAACTTGATGGTTTGAAGAAAGAAAATAAAACGTAGTGTGTGCAAGTATTTGCATGATGTATTGTTAAGCTTTGAGTCCTTTTTCTTATTTATGGATTTTCATAGCATTTCATATTAGGACTCATGAGTATTTACTTAAAAACCTGAAGCAAACATTTAATGTATTTTTACAAGGATGTAAAATATATGAAGTTGAGTAACTAAAAGTATAAATCATGCTCAACAGCATCATATTGGGTCAAGAATTATCTAAATATGATTTTACAGTACTTAATCATATTTTATAATAGGAAACATATAAGTAAAGATAAGCCTAGTGAATATTTGAAAATAATTGGTGCAATATTAAATCATGGGGGAATTCATGTAGATACTATTTAATATATATATATATCACTGGAATTTTAGTATAATTTCATATGTACATTTGATACCCCAAATAATTAGGTCAAAACAGTCAAACTATAGTTTAATTCTAAACCCTAATCGGCAAAATCAATACACATCTCATATGTGTATTTTATCACATGAAAATATATAGAGGTTATAATTTATTCAAATACTGCTCTATTTATCATGAATTAATATAATTTTTCCAGAATTTATTTTGTAGGTTTGGACCTTTTAAAAATTCAAATCAATTTCGGCTAAACTGAAATTCTCTATTTTCTTGAGAATAAAATATAGATTATTTTTTTGTGAAACCAAAGAAAATGGAATCTAGGTATTTTTATCTATCTCTAGAAAAATCCACATTAATTTATTTTGAACAGAAATGAAGATATGGAATTCTAAATTTGGGAGGAAGGAATAACTAAGAAAAATTGGTTGTAAACATTTGTACAGTAGTTCACCCAATTTTCTACCCATATCTCTCACTCTTCCTCTGTTTACATCGTCTGGACCCACATGGCAGCTATACGAGCTAGCATTCACCTCTGTGCTTTTGCTCCACCGCTCAAGCTGCCAGCAGAGACACGCAGAGAGCGAGAGAGAGAGATCGACGCCGGAGCTGCTCGACACGTGGGCTCAACGTGGCGACGCCGGGGTCCTCCTTTATCTACACCGACAGCGTCGCACATCTCTTCTCTTCTCCTCAGTGTCGAGCAAACCGAGAGGGAGAGCATCCAGTGCCCTATTTTCCTTCCATCCTCCTCGTCGGCCGTGGGAACGACAACAGCCGCCGTCACCGACGAGCCACGGTCATCTCCATCTCTTCCACGTTCCATGCTCACCTCTCCATGCTGAGCAAGTTTCCTTTTGGCACTCTCTCCCGTTTCGCGCAGCCGACCGACGAGAACGCCGCCATGCCGATGACGCTCTGGGAGCGCGCACCGAGCACCGCCGCCATGACATCATCGTTGTTCTGGTCTCCATGGATCAAGCCGAGCCAAGCCAGAACGCCGTCAACTCCTTCCCACCTTCACCATCAAAAGCCCTCAAAAATCTGAAGGAATGGTACACCGAGGAGGGAGATCGACATTGTCTTTCCTAGCTCCGGCCAACCGACGCCGTCGCTGTTTTCTTCCACTCCGGTGAGCTCCAAGCCAATTCCTTGCTCTTACTCCATCGTCTAGTGTTTCCTAACCTCGGGAATATTTTAGTTTGGAAGGTTGTTAGCCGGTTTGTTCTACCATCGTCGACCCGGAGTTTTCCGCCGTCGCCGAGCCAATCCCGGAGTCGTTGTCGCCATTCAAGCTTCGCCGACACATGAGAGACGTTGAGTAAGTGTTCGAGGATCCCATAGTCTCATTTGCGTCTATCAATTCGGCTGGATACGATCGATGACCTAGTTGGCACTTGCAGCCCGAAAGTTGTCGCCGCTTGCACCGTTGCCGCC
Source organism: Oryza officinalis (assembly GCA_008326285.1). NCBI lineage: Eukaryota > Viridiplantae > Streptophyta > Magnoliopsida > Poales > Poaceae > Oryza > Oryza officinalis. The sequence continues at coordinate 13,848,398 of BDMV01000010.1, forward strand.
GTCAATTTCCACCATCACCGGTGACAAGCCGACCACCGTCGAGTGCGCAAGAGGCAGGAGCATCTTTCTCCTTTTGGTTGCACCGGCTGTGGAATCGCCGTTCGCCGCCGATGCCATCCACCAGCCGCCTGTGCCGCCCCAGCCTGCGCCAGCTGCTGCTGTCCTCGCTTCTCTCCTTTGAGCCAATGACAGGTGGGCCTCACTTCATCTAAAAGGCTGGGATTTATTTAGCAAGAAATTAAAACATGCAAGGTTCATTTTGTAAAACCTCTATGTATGACTTGTGGGACCAAGGACTAATTAGCAAATACTAAAACCTCAGGGACTCTTAACAGTATATGTATTAGCACGTGTTACGGACCTTGGGTTCTAATCCAGGAACTCCAGGGACTTTTCTGCAAAATAGCCAAAATAGCCAGAGGCTGACCTGTGGACCCAAAAGAATTATATTTTGGAAATATAACAGGAAATGGAGAAATCTATATCTTTTCAACTAAAAAGTGTTACAAATTTGTAAAATTCATATAAAGTTAAATATAACTCATTTTGGGATGAAACCAACTCTAGTAGGTCCATAAAATTGTACACTTTAATATGTTGTAATAAAATCCTATGCTCACATAAAATTGTACGCTTTAATATGTTGTAATAAAATCCTATGCTCACAGTAGGATATTTATTTCTAAAATTCAAATATGGAATAGTTAACACAAGACTTGTAAAATTTGTAGAAAATTCAATTATAAACCAAATTTAGTGAACCAAATTTCTATGTATTCCTTAATTTGTGCTCTTTATGTTTATAAAATAATTTTTTCCCAAATTCTGTACAGAAAATGTGATTATAATTGTGAATAACATAAAGACATTTATTTTTCACCTAGGACTTATTTAATCCCTAGAAAATTACTAGTTAATCCCAAAATAATGAATCCACTGCTGTTCACCTTAGGAACCTTAGGAACATGTACCATTTGATCTGGATGAAAGGAATTTGACAAAATTACCTCCTAAAACAAGTTTAAACAAATAACTAATTCTCTTTTTGTTGAACTTGTAAAATTCATAATTTTCAAAATAGCGATGCTAAAATAGAAATTTCTTCACCTAAATTCATTTTAAGACATAACTAACCCACTGTGAGGAATTCATGCATTTTAGAGCATTTTGGTTTTTCGCATTATTTGGATGTTTATTCGTTTTGTACGTTATAATGATTTAGATTCCGACGTTCCAGAGTACGTGGAGCAAGAACCTGAAATTGAGTGTGATTTCTCACAGCAGCAAGGCAAGCATCTAAGCATATAGAATCCCTATTTTGCTAAAATAATTTGGTTACAAAACAATATATATGCATGTGTTGATTTACTACCGACTTATCGGTAATGGTTAGTTTTGGTTATACCTAATTGCTGCATATCCTTCCTTGTTTTGTTGTTGCCATTTATCCTTGTAACCTCAGGATAGAAATACTTGGGAATGTTTTATTGTTTTACCGATGCTTAGCCATGTTTAGGTCTATTAATGTTAAAAATCGATAGATGGAGCTATCGATTGAATTTATTCATTACCTGCGATTTATGGGCATAAAATCTGACTACTTTCACTAAATGATTCATACGGAAAATATGCTTTAACCTGGACGAGTGACAGGGCGATGAAGGGATGGTGGTTTTCCCTGATGCAAGTAGCCTCGTCTGGGTTGTTAAGGACCGAACATGTTGACATCTATTCAAGCACCTTACGTACTACTACACGCCGGGTATGGGACGGCTTGACTTAGTACTACGTTGCACTATGATCATCTACGCTACGCTGGTCAATCGTGAGGATGCTTGTTCCTTTGGAGTGCCCGGGTGTGCCTGGTTTTGGCCAGGGGTTTCTCCCACGATGGTGAGCCCGCCTTAGCCGCATCACACACGCATGTGGCTAACCCGTCGGGGGCCTAGGTGTGGTTTAGGTGGTTGGGGTGTGACTAGGAAAGGGCATGTTATGAGCTAGTATCACTTGTGAGTCACACCTGTGTGTGTGTGAATCATTTGATCCTTGTTCATTTCGTGTGGGTAAAGATGTACTCCTCTGATCAGAGTAAAACTATTCGAATAGTCATGTCCACGGTTACAGGACGACCGCTTGATGTGTTAGTCAGTCTATGTTAGCATCAAACTTGGGTTAAATGGATTGAATTAGTCTCGGATATAAAATGGTTATATTTGCAAGCCATGGTTGGACAATGGTAGTCCATGGATGGTGATGAGAGCATGGGTTGTGCTTATCCATGGATGGTGATGAGAGCACGGGTTGTGCTTATTTGCGATTAAATTTCAGATTATGCTAATTTGAAAAATTTATATTTGCAACTTGTGATTTGCTCAACTAAATTGGCTTTTATGCAAAACTTGAACCCTTATACCATCTTTTAAGGTAGAAGCTTGCATACTCCTTTGTTCTATGTATATATATATTTATGAGTAAGTCTTGCGAGTACATTCTTGTACTTAACCCGATGCCTGCAAATTTCAGATAAGGATGTCAGCGCACTTGATTGTTCTTACTACCCTACCGATGGCGGTGAGGGTGGTGAGTAGCCTTTTAGCTTGACTCTTGCCCCAGTTGGTTGCCCTTTGGGTTGAGTGGCACATCACGGGCCTTGTTTTTTATTTATGTGAATTATTCAAACTTTCGCTTCTATATTTTGTGTTTTATGATGGGTTGTTGAACCCCATTATAATATATATATATTGCTGTCCTCTTATCCATATTTATGCATTTGTGATGTTTATCAATTGCTTGCGATGAAAGTGCAAGGCTAGTCGCTTTTCCTGGGGACTAGCTAAGCATGAGTATGAATTTTGAACAATTGAGATGTGGTAGAGCTCTCGCAATTTGAGTCAAGTCTCCTGAGATGTGTAACACATCTGGTCGCCGCCTTTGTGTGGTTTGACGGGCATGTCTCAGGCTAAAGTTGACTGGCATGTGGAGTCCAAACAATTTCTCCTTTGCTCATTATTTGGCATTATGGATTTTATACCGAATGTTGTAAATTTTGTGATCATGGACACATTGAGGTATAAGTGGCTTTTTATGCGTGTATGGATCCCACTCATCCAAAATTATGTGGTGGTCACAAAATACATTGGACAGTATGATTTCCGGGTGCCCACAGAGGGCTTGGGTACTGCGTCCATCTTAGGAAGGATGGGTCATCCAGGGTCATGACAGCCCAGGGATTAGCTTCTCCTCGGGCTAATTATCGGATTGACGCGACGCCAAATGAGGGCCTGACGATTAGTGTTGCCCTTAGGCCACTTGAGGGAAACTCCGCTGCGATATGCCATGCCCGAGGCAGGATTCCATGCGCTACAGGCAGTCAAGGTAGAGTGGTGGGCCCGACAACCTGGTAGAGGACGCCACTAGTCAGCCTACTATCGCCGATGCTTGAAAGTCTGTAAACTAAGTGGACAACTTGGTTTGCATCAAACTAGGTGGCGAAGCATGGAGAGAACAACGGCGCTGAGTCACCTGAGACAATAGGAGCCTAGACACATGTCCAGCATTCCTAGCGACACCCGACTGTGCCCGCTGGCCAAAAGGCGGAGCGGTGGCATCCTCCTAGCTCGGTCTGGGCCCATCGTGGCGAGCAAGGCAAGATCCAACTGGCTCGAGCTGCCACATTGGGGATCCCGAGGCAATCCAGGGAACGAGATCTCCAACAGATCTTCCTTTAAAAGGCGTGATAATGATGGGGCTACGACAAGACATTCCATAGATATTTCCTAAACAACAACAACACTGTACATCCCTCCTTGAAATATAAAAGGAGGGGGATATGCCACTTAGAAGGGCGAGGGATTTCCCGAGTTCCGGGGGATTGAGCTTTGTATTTTTTCCAACCCCATAGTCCACACACATGAGTAGGGTGTCACACCTCTAGGTGGCCCAAACCTGTATAAACACAATGCTTGTACTCTCCTCGCACTTTTTTGACACATCACACAAGTGGTACCAACCTCAGGCACAGCAAGCCCGTTGGTCGAATCTTCACAAGGAGGGGTTTGCACCTCCCCGCTGTTGGGGGATCGCACCCATGACACTCTTCTTAGAGGATTTCCCGTGATAGATCTTCTTATTCCCCTTGAATCTTTGGCTTTTCTATATTCTGATGCTCTTTCTCTTCCACTTATTGTGAGTTTACTTTTTGTATGGTTCAGTGCTCTTTCTAAGTATTATAATTGATTTTGAATGGGCCGTAATCAGGACCAAGAGAGCTCATGATGAAGTGCATTAAAAATCCGTCAGATATTTCCATATCCATGGCTTTAAGCTCATTTGTTATATGAGTCATCTCAAGGGTGTGGTTCCTTATACTACCTTTGCCATCGCAATGGCTAGTGATCATCTGACTCATTAGCTTATTGGCATAATTCTCAAATGAGGATCTAAAATTTTCTTGAAAGTTTGCCAAATATGTCTTAGTGTTGTTAGAGTCAATGATCCCTGCAATGATTTCTGAAGCGATGGCACCCTTGACATATATAAAGCACATTTTGTTGGACTTCTCCCAGCCGGTTAACTTTTCATCGTAAGTCCACTTGAGATGTTCATATTCTTCCTCAGTTATATTGAGTTCCTCTGCCGTTTAGGGTTTCTCAGGAGGATCCTCTCTTATGGCCAAGTCAAAATCCAACATGGTTAAGTTAAGAAGCACATTATTTCTCCACTCAACGTAATTTGTCCCATCAAGGGGCTGAATAGTCTTAAGCTGTCCTATTGCCGAAAATTAATTAAACATTAGTAATGCATGCAACTAATTTACGTTGGCTTAATTAATCGCATACATTTCCATAGTCAAAACACCGTAGGATAGAAAAGATCATGAAATGACACAAATTAATTCCTTAATAGTGTCACTGTTGGGCAAAAAATAACCAAGGAATAATAATCTTAAAAATTTGACATGAAATTATCATAACATAGGTCAAAAATAACTTCACGTCTTGATACTTTCTAGTTAAATCTCTCGTTGGTTCCATTCAACTAGAAATAATTTAAATAGCTAACAAAATAGTAATCATAACAAAATTTGACATCAAATCATATTAACTTTGGTCAAATATAATATCATATCATTAATTTCTTTCTAGATAAACTTTCCGTTGGTTCCATTTAACTAGACATAAATTACTGGGTGATGAAACACTTGACTATAATTTTTCAGCAATTTGAATTAGCTAAGTGTTGGCGTAGAATTTAGACCCGCCTCGCAACAAAAGACGGGCTCTACGTTTCCACGGCGGCCTGGGAGATCTGCTTAACTCCAGTGCAGGTCCAAATCAGCTTGCCTAGTCGTGCGCAGAGCGTGCCAGTTGATTTGATCTGCAATCAACAAGAAACAAGTAAACCATGTCAGAAAACAATGGTCGATCGGCCGATAGGCCGATGTCACATTGTTATAGCCCAGCCGATAGGGCAAAGCTATATTGGCTTACTCAATATAATAAGTAAATTGAAGAGATCTAATCTCATCGGCCCATGTCAACACGCGTATAACAAATTAATGGAATCAGCCGATGAGGGTTTCACGAGGATAACTACACTAGCTATTACTCCAGTGTAAACTTATACAAGCCAATCGGCTAATATAAATACACCAACCACAAAGAAGTCTTTAAGAACACTCTGCGACCGGTATGTTTATATTCATCGATCCACATGTATAAGTGGCAAACACATGCAAGAACATAGATAATCACATGCATTAGATAAAACCGGCTGAAACCCCGGCGCTATCCTTAATTACAATCGAAAGCAGGCTTTGCGTTAGATCTCGAAACAGGACTAAGGTCGATAGCAGCTCAAAGTGTGAATCGAGACTAAACGCAAAGAAAATCAAGCCGTCGATTGCTTTTGGGGATGGTAAATGCTTTAGATAATCTAAACGAGCAAACTGATTCAACCATCGTCGGCAATAAACCCTAAAACGAGTTAACCGCTGACGAGACAAAATCAGAAGACCACGTCGAGATTAACAAACACACGATAACGACGATCACATCATCAGGGCTTAACGTGCCTAAAGTGACACGCTAGCCCCGACGATGTAAATCGTCGGGTACGAGTTCTTACCTTGCTCTTGGGAAGCAAGAACTCGTCAGGAGTCAGCCTCTTGATCTACAAGAGAACCCTTGTAGGGTACGATCTTATCTACAACTAACAAACAAGTCATTGCGGCAGACTTAAGCCACATATTAGATCTAAACTACTTAATTTACAAGATACAATTGCCTAAAACCGAGCTTTATCTCTATTTGGCAACTTCCTTAAAGCTTATCTCGAGCCCAGACCAATCCCACATTGACACTGTCAACTCACAACCCATATAGGCCCACGACCAAGCCGAATCCGTATCGGCCGATACACTCTTTATGGCAACGCCTTTCCCAGTCCGATACGACCACCGGGTCCGATACGAAACTTGGTCTGTCTCCAATTCAATCTGTCTCCTCTGCTTCGGTTTCCCCTTTTCTTTCCAAGTCGATTACCAAATTTCACCGTTAACACATGCCCCCCAATTCCCCTTCATTATATAATGTGGCGGAATTAGCTCCGAGGAACTCATCGACTTCTTTGCTAGGTCTTGTCTGAAAACCGCGCAGATCCAGATTCGAATCCTTCCGCCGCCGATTCAACAAACCCTTCGCGTTCCTCAACTCCGGCGACCCTCGGCGTCCCGTCAACATCGACCCCCTTCACAGCGACCCCTTCAACGACAACGATGGCCTCCGCTCCGTTCTATGCCTCCGAGATCCCTGCGGTAAGTCGATTCATTCAAACCCGCATTATCGCTTTCTCCGCCGACTTCTCCAAGTTAGGGTTTTTACTCTCTGCCTCCTGGGTCTTATATTTTCATCGTCACTCTCACGATCTAGGTCTTCAAAAACCAAATCTTGATCCCCACGGACGACAAATCTCATCGCTTTCTGCTAGGCCCCATGGGCGATCACGACCCAACTTGGCTAATCAATGCCGAGACGGACAGAATCTCCTTTAGGCAAGCCAAGCCCAATGTTTCTTCCTGGAAACATACCTTCAGGTCCTGGCCATCGAAGCTTAACGGATACAGAACCTGGCATAAGAGGATTGCTGCTGCCAAACAAGTCCACTGGGACGAGATTGGGATCGGCCAATGCATCACTTTGTCCCTGGCCGATACCAAGAAGAATGAGCCACTCATGTCGGCTGCAAGCTACTTCTGGTCTAGTACCTTGAACGCCTTCATGTTCAAGCAAGGTCCGATGACCCCAACGCTGATCGATATCAAGATACTGACAGGATTGGATATTGACTCCGAGATCAACCCCTTCAACCTCCTGATACATAGCAGTCACAAGTTAAAGACCAAGAAAATTGGAGGCTGGTCCGGATACATCTCTGAACACATGGAACAGGGATCGGTCTCAGAACGAGAACATGTAGCCTTCCTGACACTGTGGTTGGAGAGATTTGTCTTCTGCGGATCGACTTGCGGCCCTACTACGAACTGTCAACACTTGGCTCAGGCTTTGGTCGACAAGAAACAAATCCCTTTGGGCCGATACCTCCTGGGAGCTGTCTATTAGCTGCTCCATATCTCCACATAGGATCTTATGCTAAAACAGACTGTAGCTCATGGAGAACCATGGTGGTTTGTTCAACTCTGGCTCACCATTCATACCAACACCATGGTCAATCGGCCTCCATTATCGGACTCCTGCTTCCCCTCAAAATATGCTGATCATGAAGACCCCAGGACCAGAAGGTGCATGTCCTATGGGGAAGCAGCTTCTGTCTACCCAGGCGCAGACCAATCGCCCGAAGACATGGCTACATGGTTCATTCACTTCTTCACCGGCCCCCCATCAACCAGAATGGACATGTTCGTGTACACATCGGACTGAGATTTTGAGCTCCCTGACGATCTTCAGCTGAGTTTGATAAATGATGATTCAGAGTCTAGAGAATTATTCATGATCGGCCTCACTCCATGCCTGCTCCCAGTAGGCATATTTCAGGGAAGAAGCACCAGCCTATCTTATGAATTTTACAACCCAATGGTGGCTGAAGACAGTGCGGGCTTGGTCAACTCCCTATCAGCTTGTATCTTCATAAGCTCCTGGAGAGCAGAGGCACGGTTCCATCAGTGCTGATTATGAGCAAGGCGTTTGAAATCGAGCTCCCAAATCTCGGTGATTGCGACCGGCTGCATCTAAGCGCTTTTGTCCACATCAGCTTCCAGGCATGGTGGCAAGAGTGGGCTGCTCATATTTTCCACCAATCGGCCAGATTCTATGTGACAGAGCTTATCCAGGGTATCAGCCCTCAAGTCTCAGACGGGCCGATTCCATCCGTGAGCAACAGTGGACGGAAATCTTATATGCTCAAGCCATAGCTCCATCAGGCTCAACTATCTTGGAATCCATCATCGGCCTTACTGCCCCAAAACTGGCGTCGCTTCTCCAAGGTCCGATGCCCAAAGAAAACCCTAAAAGGAAAGCGCCAGCCAGAGGTAAATCACAGAAAACCAGCAAGAAAGCTAGAACCGATAATCAGGCCGATGTCGAAGAGCTAGACCCTTCCCTGGAAGACTTCCTCAACGAACAAGTAATGGAGGAGGAGGTTGACACAGCAGCGGCCGACGCACACGAAGAAGAAAACCCGTTGGTCGAAACCACCCAGGATCCATCGGCCGAAGCTGCTGAGATCCCACCGGCCGATGACCAAGATGATGCCCCGCAACCAAAAAGGACCAGACACACAGTTCGCAAGGTCAATATAATCTCTTCTTTGTGTTTACATAATCCCCTTGTACTGTCATACTTTAACTTCATATCCTTTTCAGGCTGCGGTGTCGTCTGTGTTGAAGGAGAGAACTCGATCGGCCCCTTTACCAAGAACCAAGAAAGACACTCTACAACGGCGCGAACGAGCCAAGGCCCGATTAAGGACTCCTTCTCCTTCTCCACCACCCTTTTTGCATTATCTTGCTATTTACATAACCCTATTTACCAATTTCCTGCTTTTCAGCCTAGGGCTCCATCACCTTCACCACATCGGCCAACCCCCTCGCCTACTGCGTCGACACAGCAAAGGGAGGCCGATGCAAGTACCACCGATGCTCCAACACAGGTAACTAAGATTACTCTGATCCCCTTTCTGCCGGCTCCTGTTTAACAAGACTGACCTTGACCCGTGTTGATATCTGCAGAACCTAGCCGATATGTTCTCCTTTGATATCGGCCAATTTCTTGATGATGAAGACAAGGAACTACCCAGCACAGCCAAGGCACCAATCTCTGATGACCTGAAGAGCCGGCTGACCGACATCGCTAATCGGCTAGAGGCCTCGTTGGAGTGTTTGGTGGAAGATTGCGCCTCTATCAGAACCAGGGTACAAGAAATCCAAGACGAACTGCCCGAAGACCTGATGGAGATTCTAACGCCAGCCATCTTCTTGGAGCAATACCGATTTAAGCTCAACAAGGCAAAAGAAAGACTCGCAGAGCGACGAGAGCGTGAACAACTGGAATTGGCCCTATTCGCTAGCAAGGCTTAGGTTAACGCCGATAAGACCAAGTTGGACGAGCTAGCGGTGGAGCCGATTGTCTTGAAGCACAAACTTGAAGAGCTCCGTCGCCTCGAGGCAGAGCTGGTATCGAAGCTGGAATCGACACGTCGAGAAATGCAAGAAGTCGAAGCCAGAATAGCTGCATCACCTAAGGTCATAGAAGACCAGACGGCAAAGCTCAAGGCATCGGCCAAGTACCTTGTGACCCTAAGCAAATCACTGAAGCCGATCCCAGGGTCGGTGGCCGATGATGCCCAGTCTATAGAAGACGTCGAGCAGATTCGCCGCAAAGCCATTGCCGCTATTGCAGACTTCATAGGGTGATGTAGCGTATTTTGTCCTCGTACTGTGTAAATACGAACCTTATCGGCCATGCAGCCGAATTTGATCCAAAAATTCCAGTCTGAATATTACTTCTAAAATCCTTTTTGCAAACAAATATCCCTTTTCTATAACCAATCTCATCGGCCAGAAAGCCGAATTTGATCTTCCTCTGAAGAAGTCTAACTTGAAATTCGTCCTGCAAACAGATATCCCTTTATTATACATAATCTCATCGGCCAAAAAGCCAAATTCAGTCTCAAACTGAAAGAATCCAACGTGAAAATCCCTCGAGAAATTCCTTGAAAAATTCCCAGAAAAAATTCCTTGAGAAAAATTCCTTGAAAAAACTCCTTGAGAAAAATTCCTTGAAAAATTCTGCGCTTGTATATATATATGCCCCCCAAATTTTAGAAGATGAGGGCTCATGTTGTAAAATTTGAACTAAGGGCGATAGTATGTATCGGCCATCTAAAGACGATGCATAACACATCGGCTGTAATCATAAATCGGCTGGAGGGCAGATCATGAGTCGATCCAGACGCTGGGATAATATCTCTTTAAGTACTTGCCATTAAGAGCTCGTCCATAAATCTCGCCATCCAGCCCCTTGAGCAAATAAGCATTGTGAGGAACACAGCGATGAATTTGAAAAGGACCTTCCCAATTAGGTGACCACTTGCCGAATTTATTATCTCTGGAACCAATCGGCATTATTAATTTCCATACAAGATCTCCTTCCTCAAATGACTTGGCAACAACCTTTTTATTGTAATGACGAGCCACTCTATCTTTATTACGTTTGATCTTCTCTAAGGCCCGTAATCGGACATGCGCCAAGTCATCTAGCTCATCAACCATAAGGTTATGGTACTCATCGGCTGTCATGTCCTCTTGCAAAGCAATCCGCCTTGAGCCGATGTTGGTTTCCCACGGCAGCACAGCTTCATGTCCATAAACCAGCTGATATGGAGGCACTTGGATTGCACCATGGCAAGCCATCCGATACGCCCAAAGGGAATCGGCCAGCGTTGTATGCCATCGCCTCGGCTGTTCGTCGATTTTCTTCTTGATTAGCTTGATTAAAGTCTTATTAGAAGCCTCTACCCGCCCATTAGCCTGCGCGTAGTAAGGAGAAGAATTTAATAATTTAATGCCCATGCTGTCGGCAAATTGGATGAACTCATCGGACACGAAGATTGATCCCTGATCGGTGGTTATTGTCTGAGGTAACCCAAACCGATATATAATATATTCCTTGACAAACTGAATTGCATCTTTGGAATCAACCTTCTTAAGGGGAATGGCCTCAACCCACTTTGTGAAGTAATCTGTAGCCACCAAGATATATTTGTGTCCCTTGCTCGATGGCGGGTTAATCTGGCCGATCATATCTATTCCCCATCCACGAAACGGCCACGGCTTTATGATTGGATGCATAGCCGACGCTGGTGCTCTCTGAATTGCTCCAAACTTCTGACAATCCTGACATCCTTTATAATACTTGAAACAATCCTCTAGCATGGTTGGCCAAAAATATCCGACGCGCTTCAACAGCCATCTCATTTTATGGGCTGATTGATGGGTTCCACAAATCCCTTCATGTACTTCACTCATAACAATTTTGGCCTCCTCGGGGCCTAGGCACTTGAGTAAGACACCATCAATCGTCCGATAATATAGGTCATCGTCCAGCAAGACATAATGTAAAGCTTTATACTTCATTCTTCGTGACGCCGATTGAGAAGGATTCCTCAAATACTCGATGATGTCAAACCTCCAGTCGTCGGCATGCATGAGAGCAATCTGAATCTGGACATCTTTAGCCATCGGCCTGTATCCCGATGCCCCCTGAGCTAAATCATTGGCCTCGAAGTTCTGCTTCCTGGGTATATGCCTCATCGTCACAATCTTGAAACCTTGTAGCAACTCCTTGCACTCCTCGTTGTAGACTCTGAGAATATCATTCTCACATTCATACGCCCCAGAAAGTTGATTGATTACCAGTCGCGAATCACCAATGATCTCTACGGAATCGGCCTCGACTTCTCGTAATAACTGCAAGCCTTTAAGCACCGCTTCGTACTCTGCTTGATTGTTAGTATAATAAGGCTTGATAGTAAAAGCAAACTCAAAACTTGCCCCCCGAGGGGATATGATAACTAGGCCGATACCGCATCCATGTCTGCAGACGGATCCATCAAAATACAATGTCCATGGCACAATATCTGCATATGCAATTGACTCATCTCTGTGTTGAACAATAAAACCGGCCAGGGCTTGTCCCTTGATCGCTTTAGCCGATTCATACCGTAGGTCGAACTCTGTCAAGGCAAAAATCCACTTCCCAATTCTTCCTTTTAATACAGGGGCCGATAGCATGTATTTCATCACATCGGCCTTACTTACCACAATGCACTCATTGGAAAGTAAATAACGCCTCAACTTAGTACATGAGAAATATAAGCACAAACAGAGTTTTTCTACCGGCGTGTACCTTGTCTCGGCATCCAGCAACCTCCTGCTGAGATAAAAAATGACTCGCTCTTTGCTGTCAATGTCCTGAACTAAGACTGAGCCGATAGACTTCTCATCGGCCAATAGGTACAGCCTGAACGGAACTCCCTTCTGTGGAGGAATTAAAACTGGTGGGGAGCTCAAATACTCCTTGATGTCGTCCAACGCCTTCTGCTGCTTATCACCCCATATGAACTCTTCATCCTCTTTTATCTTCAATAACGGAGTGAACGGCTCTATTCTTCCTGACAGGTTCGATATAAAGCGCCGAACAAAATTGATCTTGCCGAGCAGAGATTGTAACTTGGTCTTGTTCGTCGGAGGTTTGATTTTCTTTATAGCATCGATGTTCTTCTGTGTAATCTCAATTCCTCTTTCGTGGACCAAGAAACCCAGGAACTGACCGGCCGATACGCCAAAGGCACACTTGTTAGGGTTCATTTTTAAACCATACTTCCTCGCTCTTTCGAGTACCTTGCGTAAATCGGCCAGGTGCATATCATATTCTCTTGACTTCACGACGACATCATCAATATAAACTTCAATCAAAGAGCCGATAAGATCATGAAAAATATAACTCAATGCCCTCTGATACGTAGCTCCAGCATTCTTCAAACCGAATGTCATGACAACCCATTCATATAGGCCGATTGCCCCCGGGCATCGGAAGGCTGTCTTGTGAACATCTTCTTCGGCCATGAAAATTTGGTTGTAGCTTGCGTTCCCATCCATGAAGCTGATAATCTTGTGCCCAGACCGGCATCGACAAGCAAATCGGCTAGAGGCATAGGGTACTCATCTTTCGATGTTGCTTTGTTCAAGTCTCTGAAGTCAATACATACCCTAAGCTTGCCATTTTTCTTCATTACTGGAACTATATTGGAGACCCATTCTGCGTATCGGCAAGGTCTGATGAAGTTGGCATCATAAAGTCGTGTGATCTCTGCCTTGATAGCTTCGTGCATATTGGCCTTAAATCTCCTAGGAGCTTGTTTAAACGGCCGATAGCCTGGTTTGATTGGTAGCCGATGTTCTACAATCAATCGGCTTAATCCTGGCATCTCATGATATTCCCATGCAAAACAATCCATGAATTCTTTCAACAGATTTATAAGATTACTCTTGTATTCCTTTAGCAGGTTAGCACTTACATACGTCGGCCTGGACCTCTCACCTATTCCTATATCAACCTCTTCAAGTTCATCGGCCGACGTAAAACCCTGTCCCAACTTCCCATCGAGCTCGTCCACCGCATCATCTGTGTAGGGACTAGCTTGTTCATCTTCAACGGCGGACGGCACATCTTTGCTAAAGTAACTGCTTGTCTTGATCTTCAATTGTCTCGATGTCGCAGTCAGTTACTTTGAGGAAATCGGCGTCCCAGACTCGCCCGGACAAGCAGTCGATTCCCTCCATCTCCCATACTGCGAGATCGGCATTGGCCACGTGTACCGACCGATCGGCCTGCACGATCTCGACCTGGTCCCCTTGCCATTGCATGAGGCACTGGTGCATTGTTGAAGGGACGCAACAGTTTGCGTGGATCCAATCCCGTCCCAACAACAAGCTGTAGGAACCCTTTCCGTCGAAGACGAAGAAGGTGGTGGGTATTGTCTTGTTGCCCACGGTGAGTTCCACGTTTAGGACCCCCTTCGCCTCGGACGCGTTGCCACCAAAGTCCTTTAACACCATGTTTGTCTTGATTAGATCTTCAGGTACCTTTCCAAGCTTCCTGAAGGTTGTGTATGGCATCAAATTGACCGCCGCGCCGCCATCGACCAGCATCTTCGTCATCGGCCGCCCGTTGATTAATCCCTTGATGTATAACGGCCGCAAATGCCTGTAGCTGTCGTCAACTGGCTTGTCAAATATGGCTTGATCTGGTGACAACTGTAGCCTAGCCGAAGATTATTCGTTGTCGGCCACTGCTTCATCGGTCGCCTGCACGCTGTACTCTGCTGGCAGTATAAAAACCATGTTAATAGGCGCCGATGTCACTCGTTTACCTTTTGAAGCTGCAGAGGCCCGGGCTGTATCGGAGGTGCCCTCATCGGGCTTGACCACCGTGGAGTTTATCCTCCACTCTTTCTTGGTCTTAGCCGGCCGATGGGCTATTGCCACCTGTTGCTCTTGGATTTGTTCTTTCCTCCTTAGCCTCTGAACCCGCCGTTTCTGTGTCTTGATGAATACATCGCTTGGGCACCATTAGGGGTTCTGGACCTGCTCTTCGTCTTCAATGTGTTGTTCTTGGCACATCGGCCCTAGCCTTTCATGTACAGACTTTCTTTGCTTGGCCGGCCGATGCGCTTGCCTGCTTGAGCTGCGCTGATAATAATCTTCTGCCCCATTGCACGCAGGGCACTCCTGAATGGACGGCAACCTCATCCCCTCATTCCAGTAGAACCGAAAAAACTCGCACTCCCAATGTGGGTCGTAAGAGTTGTCTTGATCGGCGTAATCTTGAGCTTGTTCCTCCTGCCTTCGCTGGTATTTTCTGATCAGGCCCTCAGAGTTCTGATAAGGTCGCTTGCCGGTCCGATGGCCACCGCCGTCGGCCCTGTCTGCCCGCACCATGTTGACTGGGAACGGGTGTCCTTCTATTTTCATCGGCTTCTTGGCGTCATCAATCTTAATTGTGCCCTGTTCAATAGCCGATTGAATCTGTTGTCTGAAAATCTTGCATTCGTTGGTATGGTGAGAGTAAGAGTTATGCCACTTGCAATATCTTCTCTTCTTGATTTCTTCGGCCGATGGCAATACGTGACCTACTGGCAGTTGAATTTGCTTTTCTTGCAACAATAGATCAAATATCTTATCGGCCTTGTTGATGTCGAAGTCAAACTTGTCATCTTTGTCGCCCTTCTTCACCCACTGGCAAGTTGTAGGTTTCCTCATCCGGGCCCATTCGGCCAGGTCGACATCAACATCTTCATCGTCATCATCGTCAGAGGCATACTGATAGACTGTATTGATCTTTTTTACAAATTTCTTAGCCTCCTGGAATCGTTGTTCGTGGGCCGATACCCGTTGTGCTAGCTGAGCTAGGCTTTCAAATTCCTGCGAGCTGAACCTCTCGCGTATCGGCCCTAACAATCCTTGGAATGCCAAATCGGCGAGCTGTGAATCAGTCAAGCTAAGGCTGTAGCATCTGTTCCTTATGTCCCTGAATCGTTGAATATACTCCGGGACCGATTCGTCGACTCGTTGTCTAATGGCGGTCAGATCGGATAGTTTCATCTCCTGTACGCCGTTATAGAAATAACTATGGAACTGTTTCTCCAGACCTATCCAACCTCTGGTGGAATTGCAGGGTAAAGATGAAAACCACGTAAACGCAGACCCTGACAAGGACAGAGGGAAAAATCTCACCCTCAACGCCTCGATAGTCGATGCCTCCCCGCACTGTGCTAGGAATCGGCTTACATGCTCATAAGTCGAGATGTTGTCCTGCCCCGAAAACTTGGAGAAGTCCGGGATCTTGTATCGGCCTGGCAATGGCACTCTGTCAAATTCCTCGGGGTACGGGTGCCGATACACTGTAGAGTTCTCCTTGGGCTTCAAGCCGAACTGATCACGCATCACTTCGGCTATCATATCGGCCTAGTATCCTGCGGGCCGATGTGGGAGGTCTTGCTGATACGATTGCTGCAAGCCCTCGGCTTGATACTACCTGGGGGAGTATGGCTGGTAGTGGTGATCTACATTTTGCGCGCCATATTGCCCTGCGGTGTGCTGCTGGTAGCCTTGTGGCGTATTGTAAACCGCCTGTGGTGGAGGGTTGTTGAAAACCGAGGCTTGTGGCTGTCCGGTCGATGGCTGGTTGATAGGAACTTGCTGCATTGGCTCGATCACCGGTTGCTTCCCCTTGGTCCATTGTGCATATTGCTCCTCCGTGATGTGCTGAGGGCTCCCCCCTGTCTGCTTAGTAACGACCAATGGCAGTGTCGTCGTTGGCTGCGCCGATGGGGGTGGCATCGGCGCTGTCAGCTGAGCCATGCTCAGGTCATTCCTCAGGGTCCGATAGGCAGGGAACTTATTTCCTGGTAAGAAAATCGGCCCGAGGCTTGTACTGATGAATCGACCCATCTAGGATCAATTTGACCGTATTGGTCAATGTGTTCACCAGAATCCCCGACTGGTTGACTAGCGCAGAATGAACTGCGGAGTCAATCCTCTCTTGCAACGTCGGCGCTGCAGTATCCTCGGTCTTGACGGTGTAGTCATGTGCCGCTGCCGACGTGCCAGCTCCATCTCTGGGACTCAGCATAACTACCTTGGATTTTTGGATCAAGGTGCCTTCCCGAGTCCTAGAATATGTTTGCAGGTACATATTCTGGAACTGCTCGACCAGCCCTTCCATCTCAGCCTTCTGCTCTGCATTGAGCTGGTCGGCGGTCACAGGGACGACGTTTTCCTCGAAAATCTCGACCTGCTTCGACATCTTGAGGAGATCTTGTTGTTGTTGCTGAGC
Source organism: Oryza officinalis (assembly GCA_008326285.1). Classification (NCBI taxonomy): domain Eukaryota; kingdom Viridiplantae; phylum Streptophyta; class Magnoliopsida; order Poales; family Poaceae; genus Oryza; species Oryza officinalis. Next base: position 13,865,311 of record BDMV01000010.1, read on the forward strand.
TTGCGTTGTTTGGTCCCACTGGGCGTGCCAAAAGCGTGTTGGTGCAGAATTTAGACCCGCCTCGCAACAAAAGACGGGCTCTACGTTTCCACGGCGGCTTGGGAGATCTGCTTAACTCCAGTGCATGTCCAAATCGGCTTGCCTAGTCGTGCGCAGAGCATGCCAGTTGATTTGATCTGCAATCAACAAGAAACAAGTAAACCATGTCAGAAAACAATGGTCGATCGGTCGATAGGCCGATGTCACATTGTTATAGCCCAGCCGATAGGGGCAAAGCTGTATCGGCTTACTCAGTATAATAAGTAAATTGAAGAGATCTAATCTCATCGGCCCATGTCAACATGCGTATAACAAATTAATGGAATCGGCCGATGAGGGTTTCATGAGTATAACTACACTAGCTATTACTCCAGTGTAAACTTATACAAGCCAATCGGCTAATATAAATACACCAACCACAAAGAAGTCTTTAAGAACACTCTGCGACTGGTATGTTTATATTCATCGATCCACATGTATAAGTGGCAAACACATGCAAGAACATAGATAATCACATGCATTAGATAAAACCGGCTGAAACCCCGGCGCTATCCTTAATTACAATCGAAAGCAGGCTTTGCGTTAGATCTCGAAACAGGACTAAGGTCGATAGCAACTCAAAGTGTGAATCGAGACTAAACGCAAAGAAAATCAAGCCGTCGATTGCTTTTGGGGATGGTAAATGTCTTAGATAATCTAAACGAGCAAACTGATTCAACCATCATCGGTAATAAACCCTAAAACGAGTTAACCGCTGACGAGACAGAATCAGAAGACCACGTCGAGATTAACTAACACACGATAACGACGATCACATCATCAGGGCTTAACGTGCCTAAAGCAACACGCTAGCCCCGACGATGTAAATCGTCGGGTACGAGTTCTTACCTTGCTCTTGGGAAGCAAGAACTCGTCAGGAGTCAGCCTCTTGCGAGGATTGGCAATGCGCCGAAAGTAGATTAGTTTGATTATATGATTGATTGAGAGAGAGCATTTTCTATGTACAAACTATCGGGATATTTATACCCGAGGTTACAACAGAAGCCTTGTAGGGTACGATCTTATCTACAACTAACAAACAAGTACTTGCGGCAGACTTAAGCCACAGATTAGATCTAAACTACTTAATTTACAAGATACAATTGCCTAAAACCGAGCTTCATCTCTATTTGGCAACTTCCTTAAAGCTTATCTCGAGCCCAGACCAATCCCACATTGACGCTGTCAACTCACAACCCGTATCGGCCCACGACCAAGCCGAATCCGTATCGGCCGATACGCTCTTTATGGCAACGCCTTTCCCAGTCCGATACGACCACTGGGTTCGATATGAAACTTGGTCTGTCTCCAATTCAATCTGTCTTCTCTGCTTCGGTTTCCCCTTTTCTTTCCAAGTCGATTACCAAATTTCGCTGTTAACACTAAGAAAGTGTATAAAGTAAATTCTGTAAAGAATGAATACTCAACTCAGTGGGAGCATAGTACAGAAAACCGGACCGGACCAGCGGTTGAACTAGAATAAACCAGAACCAGTACTCTTACCGGGTTGATTTGCTTCAAAGACTGCCCATGCAATTGAACCGGTATAAACCCGGTGAACTGGACGGTTTATTTGAAAAACTTGTGACCTGGGCTATCCTAAACCAGTGGGTCGGCTAGTAGATGGGCCGGCCTTCTAAGGCCCAGTTCGCTTTCGATGGCCCAAGTTCATTTTATTGCCTAAAAATCTACTTTGGGGGTTCAAACCTTGGTTGGCCAAGAGCAAGGGCGTGCCCTTCACCACTAGGCTAGCTTGTTTGGACAAAGTTATGCATATTAGATGATTATTCCGATTCAGCACTAAAACGGTTGACGCAGCGGTCCAACCGGTGAAACGATGAACCGAGTGCTCAAGAGGTTCGATGGCCGGTCCGGTTTTTTCTACTATGAGTGGGAGTTAAAAAATGTAATTCGGCCCATAACTTCCAAGGCCTACCCAAAAACGAGTGTGGCCCGTCAAGTCGCATGCGTGGATGGGCGTTGGCCCAGAAGTGAGCACGGCTTGTTAGGGCGTGCTGTTGAGGGTGGCCCATGTAGTTTCCATGGCCCAGAAGCCATGCGGCCCCGTTAGCGGCCTGGCCCGACGCGAGCAGGATCCGATCCATCCGATCCCATGGACAGCTCAGATTTGTCTTGCACTATAACATATTGAAAATTCACCCAGGAAGAATTCACAAGAAAAATTTAAAACTTTTTGAGTTCTAAATTTTTTGAAAACATTGAAGCTCATTCTTGGGCCTAACTTATTTAATAAAAGTAGAACACATAGATTTTCTTGGGTGAAGTCAAAAGTAAGGCCAAAACATAATTTATAAATCACGTGTTAACGTAATCCAATTCAAATAAAATGAGGTTAACCTTAATTTAAAATTCAACTATCTTGATTTTACCTTTGGGCTTCATCATCATATTTAAGTTAAATACAAACAAATGGGAATATAGGTTTTAAAATATGTAAACCCAAACGATAATAAGATACACTTGGTGGTATGTGCATTTTATTATTTTGGGCTTGGTTTTGGATTTTATTGTGCATCTTATAATAGGACTCGTAAGCATGAAATGGCTAGAGGAAAATATTAAAAGTTAATGGTGCAACTTTAAACCCTAGAAAATTTTCGTAAATACTAATCAACACCATAAACTTACAGTGATTTTGGTTTGAATTTCTTGAATAATTTGGTATCTCAAATAAATCCTCCAACTCAATAAAATCTGAAAATTCCATATATCACATAGCCTACTATTCATCTTCACCAAAATTAAATCATAAATCTTTGGGAAAAACCTTTTGGTCAGAGTGTTAACCATAATGTGCTCTAATGACAGGTGTCTCGGCTTAATCCAAATTTGGAAAAGTAACTCCATTAAATAATGACCACAAAATGCATAAACATTACTAAACTGCAGTCAACCGATAAACTTAAGCTACTTTACAAAATCACTATGGTAAAACTAAAAGTGGTCTAACCTTGGGACTTGAAGAATTAATAGGATGACATTGTTGTCTAACAGCTAGAAATTTGTCTGCCACTAATTCTCAACATAAATAGAGGAGAGGAAGAAAATAAATCAACACATTGGAAAAGTGCCAGCACTTAGACAAATTTAAGCTTCTAGGCCTCCCACTCCATTTCTCTCTCTGCCATGTGAGGCCCAGCCCTTATGAGATCCACCTGTCATACTGTTGACGAAAAATCCGTGTCCAGCCGATAGTACCAAATCTGCGTTGACGCGAACCGTGTCGAAACACACGAAGGCCTGGAACATTTGCTCAGCTCCAATGCAGGTCCTAAACCTTTATGAGATGTGGGCGTGCCGGTCAGTTTGATCCTGCAACTGACAAGATATATAAATTGACAATCAAATATCCGATCGGCTCACAAGCCGATGGAGCAATACTAGCAGATGTACCGATACTAGCCGATGTCGATAGGAATGTGAGCAATTGGCTATATGTCTGGTGTAGATTCTGACAGTTGGATAAATGGTATAAAAGCAATCGGACAAGTAGTAAGAACTTGTAATAATACAACAATATAATCCAAAAGAAACCAAATCAGCCAATAATGATATGATAGAATAAATAACGATCCGATGGTTAAAGCATACATCCGCTGGAAATCCGATACGATAAATCCAAATGATTAAATAATCAGTGAAACCATTGGTGCGATCGGCTAAAACCAACTTATATGTAATCCTTATAAGCTGATGCAACATCCAGATAATTCATCGGCTGAAACCCAGATAAAACCTTTATTGGCAATCAAAGGCAGATTAGCTTTTATGATTCTAAACACGACATAGTAGGTCAAACCCAATTAAGCCTAAGTATAATAAGAAGCATAAAGTCTAAACAATCAAGCCTTTTGATTGATTTTCTGGGTAGTCATGTATTAAATTTAACCAGGACAGTAAAACCATCAAAGAGAAATTTAACGCATCAAATAAGATCGGCTAACCATCCAATGAAACATTAGCATAAAACTATCGGCTTAAAAGGACTTAGATTATCAACAACAATCTAGTGGGTCGAACCCAATCGATGTAGCACAAGATTGTATATAATAATCTAATGCCCAATGAGTTGATAAATCTATCTAATGTGATGGATATAACAAATCTATCTAAAGCATCACTGTGATTGTAGAGAAATATCAACTAAGACAAAAGATCAGACTTGACCGAGATAGTCCCAGCTAAACCGATGCGTCTCTAAACACAATCTATGAAAGATAGAATTGAAATATCAAGTAGGCAAATATATCAACCGAACCAGAGCAATCCAAGAGGTCGAAGCGATGCAGCCTTGAACAACACCAATGTAGCCGATACATTCACCGGGACCGGCGAAACGTTGGACTTACCCTGTCGCCGGAAATCGAGGCCGATGCAGCCCCGTGTCAGGTGCCATGTTTCGCCGGTTGATAAGTAAAACCTCGGGAAAGAGGGTGACAATGCACCGAGAGTAGTTGTATTGATTGAGAGATCGATTACATGGACCCTAGGTGTACATATTTATACCCATGGATAGATACTAGTCCTTATTGGACAAGGCACACACTTTCCTTAAAAATAAATGGAAAGTAACTGATTCTGTCTAATTAATAGATAAATTGTCATGCCGCATCCTCCTTGTACTCGGCCTCTTCTAGATAAGCTTACTTTAATTGAATAATTTCCTTAACCGAATCGTCCAAGAATCCGACTGCTGACGAGTGATAATTCCCATCGGCCAATTCTAGGACTTTGAAGCCAATACTGATTCTAGGCTGATGATGACTTCGGGCTTTACCAAATTTTGGCATTAACACATCTACACGTCATTGCCACCTCCTCTTTCTTCCCGGGAATGCATGACACGCGTTGGACGTGCATCATGCCATCAACGCGGCACCTCGCCATCCACCACCTTCCTGACCTCCTCATTTGACATGTGGCCTTATCCCTTGATTAATCTCCTCTCACTCATCACGTTCAACCAGTAGACACAAAGAGACCACCTCGAGAGCTCCGAGAATGAGTCATGTTCTCCGGCGACATCAAGATTCATCGTCGTCGCCATTTTTCTCTAGTGGGCTTCGCCGCGACTTAACCATGGGAACGTGATCTACTCTCAATGCCTACCACAGCCATACTTTCCTTTCCTGTGTCATGCAGGTCAAGTTCGCCGCGCCGCTTTGTTCGCGCTCACGATCTCCGCTGGTGTTGTCATCGTACAAGCCATGTTCTCGACACACGGTGCGAATCCGGCTGAGCCGCTTGACCAGCGTCGTTGCCAGATCACCACGATCCAGCAGCCCTAGCACGTGAAGCAGAGGAGCCTCCAGTCATGAGATCGAAGTCGTCTTCCTCCTCTCCGGCCGTCGACCCCCTTTTTGATTTCGACCACCTTGGTAAAGCGCTGTCCAATTCCTTGGGCATGAAGCTTCCTGGTAGCTCTACTAACCTCGTGCACACGTTTTCTTGATAGTCTGTTGGCTGCTTCTTGCTGTCGCCAATATCCTGCCATCTCCATTGCCGTCAAGCTGATCCCGGAGTCGCCACCGTTGTCCAAGCTTCGCCAAGCCAAGAGCGACCTCAAGGGAGTCCCCAGGAACCTCGCAGGCGCACGTGCATGCATGGGATTGCGCTAAATCGAGCTAGAGCTCGGGATGCACTTGGATGCCGAGAAATACCGCCGCCTCTAACAGCTATTTCGACCACCACATCCAATGAGTAGACCAAATTCGGGTTCACAAGAGTCCCCTCTACCTTTTTTCTTTTGGTTGTGCCGTCTATCTTGCCACCGTTTGTCGCCGGCGCGGGCTCTGCTCTCCCTCATCGAGCCGATGATATGTGGGCCATGGTCATTAGGGCACTAAGGACCTTGCTTAGCAAATGTTTAAAACAAGAAAGGTTTAATTCATAAATGTCCTTCCTATGACATGTGGACCCAGAAGTTGGTTGTAAATGTGAGAAAGCATGTGAAATCTTAATAAAGATATCTATAACACTTGCCTAAGGACTGCAGGCTAGTTCTTTAAAGAACCCAGGGACTTTTCTGCAAAACTCCAGAGACTGACCTATGGACCCCTCATATATAAAATCTGGAAAAATCTAAAGAAAATAGCTAAAGCATTTATAGTTAAACTGAAAATGTTCTCAAACTTGTAAGATACATATAAAATCCATCTTAGCTCCTTTTGTAATGAATCAAATTTATATGGATTCGCAAAAATATGATTGTTAATACTATAACATAAAAATTAGCACTTACAGTAGAAGAAATGTCTCTAAAAATTTGTTTATGGAATAATTGGCATAAAACATACAACAATTTATAAAATCAATAGGAAATTCATTCCAACTCCAAATGAAGCGATTCAAAATTTATTAGGTTAGTAATTTTATGAAGTTAATCACTGTGAATTAAAAAGTGGCACATACAGTACTAGAAACATATCTAAAAATTGTATAACTAATAAAACCTATAATATATCATATAACTTGTAAAATTCATAATAAAATCATGCCAACTCCAAAAATATTGAAACCAATTTTGTTGAGCTCCTGAGAACTTAGCCTTCACTGCAGTAACCTAAAAGTTCACAAAACTTGGACCTAAAATGCACTTAAAGCGTAATAGAGCTTAATTAATCTATTACTAGTATTAAGCTTTAAAAATTAATAATTCACAAATGCAATGTGATAAAATAAAAATTCCTTCACCACAAATCATGTACACACAGTAGCTACCCACAGTAGTGAAATCATTCATTTTAGAGCATTTTGAGTTTTTACATGTTTTGACATTTATTTGGATACCGTTATTTCTTTTTAGAGGACGAATTCATTATTGGTGAGGTGATTGGCCCTATTTCTGACCCCAGTAAGGATATCAATCAAGGAAAGTTTTCCCTCTTCCTTTGAACATATTGAATCCCATGTTTTCGAGCTAAATGTGTTATTTATAAATTGCATGCGTAATTCTAACTATCGGTATTTCCAGAAATGTAAGTAGTTATATCCTAAAAATTGCATGTATCCTTTTTAAAACTCCAACAACTTGCTGTTTGTAACCATAGGAAAATTTAGAGTACCTTAATTATACTCAAATGGAAACATCTATGCTTTTATAAAGTGCAAATGCTTAGCCTTGCTTAGTAACAAATAAATCATGGTTATGGATCACTTGCTATGCTATTTGAATCATTTTAAACCTTATGGACAGAGGTGATTCTCTGCTTATTTGCAAACTAAAATAAAATGAATGTGGATTTTAGACTTGGACGACAAATGGTATGCATATGGTGGTAGCTGCATACCGATAGGGGGGGTGTTCGCCTGAGTCGATTAAGTACCGAACTACATGTCACCCACTTATGCTTACCGTACATCCACATGCGTTATTTATGGGGTACCTTGCCTATTAAATTAAGAACTTGTCCAACCTTGTATTTGGTAGGCCATCGTAGTATAGATATAGGCCACGACTGAACTGTGGGCTATCTATAGGAACTACCCATGTGTGTATTTAATGATAGGATGTTAATTCCCTATGTGTGTGTTTTCTCACAGCATGGGCATCTAAGTCTGTCCAATACAATAGTAATGTGCCTCATGGGGGAACGGATGTGTTTGATGCCACGGCGTTAGGTTAAGGCGTGGGCCTGCCACCTAACGGCTCTAGGTCATATGCCTAGGGTGGATTTACACTTACCATGCTCATGCAAGGTTATTCAATACTTAATGTAAAAGCCTCATTGTGACCTCTAGACCATACTCAACGTGTAGAGTGTGGTAGTGTTTTGGCTGGCACAAGACAAACCAAAGAATCCATATCATGTGGGTAAAGTTCTACAAACTCTGCGGAGTCATGAGCGGCATAATGATGTGATGTGGGTATACTTTTGTGTTTTATAAATGTTTTTGATACTTGGCTCTTTTGAAATGATGATGAATGTGATATATGTGATAATATTGTCCTGCTACCGGTTGGGTAGTAAGGAATATATGTGATATTATTGCTTTGCTACTAGTTGGGTAGTATGGAATAACAATTACTTATTTATGTTAACACCATGCCATGTTAATTATTCTTTATACTTTGCAAATGATATTCCTTAAATAATTGCAAATGTTTTTAAACTAAAATTGGTTTTGTGCTAAACATTAAGTCTACATCTAGGCTTTCTTTGAAGTAGAGCCTTCATGTATGTAGGTTTGATTGTGCGCTTGCCAGTACTTTAGTTTGATTAATGTACTGACTCTTGCCTTGTTTATATGTTACTATTTAGATTTTGTTGCAGGCAGTTGAGTGTTATGGGTATCATAGTTTCTTCAGGATTGGTCCTATCTAGGGGCATACCCTTAGTCGGTTGCCTGTGGGAATGCTGGGTAGACATGCTTCCGAAGGACACTAACTATTTAGCCGGATGGCTATATGTAAGTAACATAGTTATTTTTATCTAGTTATATCTAAGTCACCCTTTATGCATTTGAGTTGATATCATGGCTTAGATGAAAGTGCAAAGCTAGCAACTTCATGGGCTAGCTGAGCATGAGTATGAATTTTGAGCAATTGAGATGTTGTAGTGCTTAGCAATTTGAGTCAAGTCTCCTGGGATGTGTAACCCATTTGGTCGCTGCCTTCAAGTGGTTTGATGTGCATGTCTCAGGCTGAAGTTGACTGGCACGCTAAGTCCCAGCAATATCTCCTTTGCTCATTATTGGTATTGCAGAGTTTATATCGAATGGTGTTATGTTGTGATCATGGACACATTGAGGTTTGATTGGCTATTTATGCGTGTATGGATCCCACTCATCCATAATCATGCGGTGATCACAAATATCATTAGACGGTATAAATTCGGCGTGCCCTACACGTGTGGATTAAGTCGCCGACGGGAGGGGAAAACCCTAATTCCCTTTCTTTCTTCTCCTCTACCCGATCTCCTTTCTCACCAGTCATCTCCCTGGCGAGCGACGAGCAAGACAGTGGTGATGGTAGCAGTGACGATGGTCTGGCGAAGAGGTGTGCACGCGGCGCCACGGCTCCATCCTCCTCCGGCTGGAGGGCACCGCACAAGGAGACGCCAAGCTGTGTCGCTTCCTGTTCCCGACGAAGTGGTGACAGTGGTGGAGACAGCGGTCCAGCAAGGAGAAGTGTGTGGCGGCACAATTTCATCAATTCACCGGCGGGGAGGGGGTGGGCAGCAAGAGCCGCAGCCAAGACGTCCCGTGCTTCCCATCCCTTGCATGGCGTTGGATCTGTTGTGCAGGTCGGTGGGGGATTCCCATCAACGTGGCACGATGGGGAGGAGGAGATGGCAGGCGTGACCAGAGGTACACATGGGCATGGATTCTTGTGCGGCGACGGCGGTGATGCCGCTTCCCGCTGAGTGCCGCGTGAACTCGTGCGGCTCTTCCCGATGATTTAGGGCTGCAGTGAATCTGGTGAGTAACCCGAATTTCTTGGAAGCTTAATTTGTTTTGGGACTTCAATTTCTTTTTGGGTCTCAAGGGTTTCTTGGATTTTGGGGACTTTGTGAATTAGGGCTTTGGGCTTATTTGGGAATCGATTAATTTCGCCCAATTCTTAGTTCTTCTACTGACAATTGAAGCTTAATTGGACATAAACTTGAAACTTGAAGTAAGAAGCATAACAGTAGACCAACAAGGCCCTGAAACGATCTAATTTACTTAAATTGAATGTAAACATGAGGTAATCTTCACTAATCAGTAAAGATTAGAAGTTAATTAACTTATATTAATCTTAACTTTCACCAAGCTGAATAGATTAAACTAAATCTTAACACAAAATTGCTCATGCCGAATAGAAAATTAAGGTTTTAATTGGCATAATGGATTCACTTAGGGATGATGGAACATGAAGGCTAAGATTAGGTTCTGATACCACAATGTTGGAGTTTAATTTACTTAATGATTTTGAGTCTTAGCCTAAGCATCATCACCTCTTCTTAATTATGCGGAATTGATCTAACTGACCTGAGGATGAAGCTATTGAAGCAGATTTTGTGGATTTCTTCCAATTGAGGTTCTTCCTTCTTCTCTGTTCCATTCTTCTTCTCTATTCGACTCTTCTGTCAACAAAAGAAAACACGCCAAGAAGCCTCACTAACCCCTTCCAGTGTCAAAATCGATCAGACGATTGATTTAGGGTTTTAGGGTTAAAGGGTGATGTGAACTCACGAGGGTTTGATGCCCGATCTTTTGATGAGAGGGTTGGATAACTCGATTGGGATGGAGACGACATTCATGGCCTGACTACAATTGTCCAAAGATGCCATACCTTAACAACCAATACACCACCTCCAATGGTCGTCTCGAACTTGCGGTACACGACAACCCGGCCACGAGGGCACTCGTCTTGCAAGCAATTGAGGAACAAGCAAGAACAAGTAGAACAAGCACTGAATTGCTAGATGAACACGAAAGTCTCACTAACAAATCACGATATGGTGAGGTTCCAAAGACAAATAGACGGACGACATAGCCAACACGCGCGCTGCATGCAAGTAGCAAGTCCCTAACTATAATCAACAAAACCCGAATCGATCTATGGCTGCTAAGGAGAGTATATATTGGTGGGAGGACGAGTTGGGGTTGTCCTTAACCCTAGGACGTGTCCCAAATGCACCCAACTTGATACATAGCCCATTGGGCCTAAATAACGTGACGCAGCACCGTGGATAGAAAAAGGACTCTGCAGTAAAACGACGAATGCGACCTCTCTAGAATAGATATGGACGTGGGGCAGGATCCATTTGAAAGTAGACTTGATCAGATTTCCGTGAAGTACTTGAACGTTCAAACCGGAGTCCACATGAAGTCGTCGTAATCGTCACAAGTTGGTGTTGTCCTGAAGTCCGAATCCAGCCCACGCGAATCCTCTCCCTTTTGATCCTCTCCATCATTCCTAAATAAAACAAGAGTGCACGCGTCTATAGGGTAATAATAAAATGAACATGAACTCAAGAATGAACTCACCTAATAATTGAGTTGACGTGCACGAGCGCGGGTAATAGGACCTTGAACTTCTGTATGCGTGGATGTATCGATAGTATTGATGTCCTCATCATCGTCCCCTTATTGAATTGGAGTCATCCTCGACTCAAGCTCATCTTCTTCTCCCAAATATGGCTTCAATTTTGCAAAGTTAAAAGTGAGACTAACCCCAAAATCTATAGGCAAATCAAGCTTATATGCATTCTCATTGATTTTTGCTAACACTTTGAATGGTCCATCAGCTATTGGCATCAATTTAGATTTTTGCAATTCAAGAAACTTATCCTTTCTCAAATGCAATCAAACCAAATCGCCAGGTTCAAAGCTCAGTTCCCTTCTACCTTTGTCACCAACAAACTTAGACTTAGCATTCATGCGCTCTATGTTTTATTTAGTTGTTTCATGCAGTTTTAACATCAATTCAGCATGTTGTTTAGCATCAAAATTAAATTTTTCAGAAGATGGCAAAGGCATCAAATCAATAGAAGCACGAGGCAACAATCCATAAACAATCTCAAAAGGGCACATCATTGCAGTAGAATGAAGTGAACGATTACAAGCAAATTCAATATGAAGCAAACATTCTTCCCACATCTTAATATGTTTATTTAAAACAACCCTTAACATAGTAGATAAAGTTCTATTGACAACTTCATTTTGACCATCAGTTCGGGGATGACAAGTAGTAGAAAACAAAAGCTTAGTCCCCAATTTAGCCCACTAAGTTCTCCAAAAATGGCTAAGAAATTTAGTGTCACGATGAGAAACAATTGTGTTTGGCACACCATGCAAACGAGCAATTTCTTGAAAGAACAAATTAGCAATATGAGTAGTATCATCAGTTTTATGATATGGTATGAAATGTGCCATTTTAGAAAATCTATCCACAACCATGAAAATGCTATCACGCCCCCCTTTGGTCCTAGGCAATCCCAACATAAAATCCATTGAAATATTTCCCAAGGAACACTAAGAACAGGTAGAGGCATATACAAACCATGTGGATGTAAGTGTGACTTAGCCTTTTGACATGTAGTACAGCGAGGAACAAATCTCTCCACATCTCTCCTCATCTTTGGCCAAAAGAAATGACCAACAAGTATGTCTTCCGTATTCTTGGCTCCAAGATGCCCCATCAATCCAACATCTTACGCTTCCTACAACAACAACAAGTGAACGGAGCTAGCTGGAATGCATAGCTTGTTAGCTCTAAAAACAAACCCATCAATAAAGACGAATTTGTTCCACATCTTCCCATCCTTACAATGCAACAACACATCTTTAAAGTCATCATCATGAACACATTAGTCTTTAATTATTTCTAAGCCAAAGATCTTGTAATCAAGTTGTGTCAATAAAGTATGCCTCCTAGACAATGCATCAGCAATGACATTCTCCTTTCCTCTTTTGTGTTTAATGACATAAGGAAAAGATTCAATAAATTCAACCCATTTAGCATGTCTACGGTTCAGTTTTCCTTAACTATGAATATGCTTCAAAGATTCATGATTAGAATGTATGACAAATTCCTTGGGCCATAAATAATGCTGCCATGTTTGCAAAGTTCGCACAAGAGCATACAATTCTTTATCATAAGTTGAATAATTCAGAATAGACCCACTCAATTTTTCACTAAAATATACAACAGGTTTACCCTCTTGTAACAAAACACCACCCAATCTAGTCCCACTAGCATCACATTCAAGTTTAAAAGTCTTATTAAAATCTAGAAATTGGAGGAGAGGTGCATGTGTCAACTTATCTTTCAACATGTTGAAGGTGTTCTCTTGTGTTATGCCCCAAGTAAAAGGCACTCCCTTCTTCATAAGCTCTTTTAGTGGCACAACAATGGTGCTGAAATCCTTCACAAAGGGCGATAAAATCCAGCAAGTCCTAAAAACTTTGCACTTGTGTGATGGTGTGTGGAACAGGCCACGTTGTATAACTTCCAACTTGGCTTGATCAATCTCAATTACCTGCGAAGTGATAACATAGCAAAGAAAAGAAACTCGATTCGTGTAAAAGGTGCAATAGCCTTTGTCAAGTAGTTCTTGTACTTGGCGCTGAATCTCCTTAGTTTCTTCCGGGTTCGTCCTGTATGGCACATGGTTGGGCAATGAAGCACCAGGAATAAGATCAATTTGGTGCTCAATCCCTCGAAGTGATGGCAGCCCCGGTGCTAATGCAGTTGGAAAGACATCAGAATACTCCTACAAAATGTTAGCAACAACAGGAGACAAACAAAGCTGCATATCGTCTAGTGAAACCAAAGCATCTTTGCATACCAAAGCATAGGCAACCAACGGTGAGGCGATTAATTCATTAATTTCAGATTTGGTAACAAGTAAGCATTTTCCTTTCAAACTTATTTCATTTTTTTTATCGGCAACAGACTGGGCATTGTTATTGTTCTCACTTTTGGATTTGTCAGCTTTAGCAACATCATCACGCACAATACCTTTAGGAGACATGGGATGCAACACAATTCTCTTATCATGATACAAGAAAGAATGCTGATTTGACCTACCATGATGCACAGAGTCTCTATCAAATTGCCATGGTCTACCTAGTAAAATATTACAAGCTTGCATAGGCACAACATCACACTCAACAACATCATGGTAGGATCACATTGCAAAATAAATGCGCACCAGTTTTGTTACCTTTGCCTTACTACTATTGTTTAGCCACTGGATATAGTATGGATGTGGATGTGATTTGGTGCTAAGTGCAAGCTTCTCCACCATCTCGCTGCTAGCAAAATTGTTGCAGCTACCTCCATCAATGATCGCGGCAAGAATGCTCTTTGATGACACACTTGGTTTGAAACAACGTGTGTCGCTGATTTTGCTCCGCCTTCTCCATTTGTGCACTAAGCACACGCTGCACAATGAGGCTCTCATAGCGCTCTGCATCATGAGCACCAATACGCTCTTCTGGCCATTCCTCATTATCTGCATGGTCAGCTACAAGCAAAGCAAGTGTATCCTCATCCAAATCACTAGCAGATGAATACTCACCATCATCTTTGACTACTAAAACATGCTTGCTAGGACAGTCACGCTGCACATGCCCAAAGCCCTTGTAGCGATGACACTGTACGTCTCTTGTTCTGCCTATGGATGCAATTAAAGAAGCGCTCGCGGCTAGTTGTTGGGCAGTCTTGGTCGCCAAACTAGTAGGAAGAACACGTGGCTTGTCGCTGGGCGGAGAAGGTGTTGATTGACTGGGTGTGGAAGATATGGAAGGAGTATGTCTGGCCTGAGGAGTAGTCGTGCATGGATGCCATGATGTAGATTTTCCTGCAGAAAAATTAGTCTTGGCACTAGCATGTCGTCCCTGCACTTCCCATTCAGCTTTACAAGCAAGATGAAATAAATGGGTTATGTTAGTGTATTCTTTGTAAGCTAGGATGTCCTGTATCTCTCTATTTAATCCACCCAAAAATATAGCCATAGCAGGTTCCTCATCCTCCTCTAAATTACAATGCAACATACCCATTTGCATTTCCTGAAAATATTCTTCTACACTTTTTGCACCCTGTCTCAATTGTTGCAACTTGTTTAACAGGTCACATGGATAGTAAGAAGGAATAAATCTAGTCCACATGACCCGTTTCAAAGCATCCTAAGTCTGTGGCAGATTATTAGGATTTTTCTTGTCATGTTCTATCCACGAAACAAAAGCAAAATCAGTGAACTTACTGGTAGCAGCCCTAACCTGTTTATCTTCAGGGAACTCATGACATGCAAACTTTTGATCAATAGCAATTTTCCAAGTAATGTATGCATCAGGATCATATTACCAATAAAAGGAGATATCTTAAATTTGATCTTAGTTAAAGAATCATCATTATTGCGTACATCACGTCAATGGTGTCCACCCATACCTCTACGATTATGACCTAGCCATCGACGATCAAGAGCGTCTCGATTATCCTGTTCAGTGTCAGCAGTATAATCATCATCCAAACTATCATCAACGTGCTCACCATCAGTGTCGTCTTCAATACGCCGACCATTGTCCCTAGCTTGACGGTTGTCAAGTGCTTCAAGAGAGCAGTACGACTGGTGTCAACATGAGCAACCGAGGCCTCCAACCCTATAAGCTTGGTGTTGGTAGTAATCTATGTGGCCTCCAATTGCCCAATCTTCTCGTTCGTGACCTACAAATCTGCATCAAGTCCTTTCATGTGTCGTTTCACTTGCCTTTCAAAATGCCATATGATGCCTTTGGTGCGTGGAGAATGGGATGCACCATGATTGTCCTCTGACACTGCCATTCCTAGTAGAATCAAGATAACAAGACAACAGATGAAGAAAAACAAGCCCTACAACTATTAGGATGTAGCTGCTGCATGGCGCTCGCTCACTCTCAACCGGTTTCACAAGGTCTTACCAACTCTTACCAATTGACCACAGAAGGGAGGCAACAACCAACAAGTCTGCAACAATGGAACGAGGTGTATCGGTGTCGTAGCAACAAGACCTATCAAGTTGTAGCCGAGTGTGTGAAGCAATAGGTGGGCTAAAAGCAATGCACATGGAACAAGTAGAAACCACGTTAATCAAAGCAAGTTGAATAATCGTTCAAGATTAGTACCGTGCTGGTCCTAGGCTATAAAGGATAGCGCGTAGGCTACGATAGCAGAAAACAAAACTTTTCTACCGCGCACACCAGGACATCATGCGATGATAGGATCATGGATCGTTACCACTAGACGCGCAGCGCAGCGGAAGTAGAGTTGGAGAAGCCGGTCCAACCACGCGCGTCGAGGTAGTAGTGGAAGTAGTCGATCACCACAAACAGATCATCTCCTCCATGTGATTAGCCGCACCAGGAGCAGATCCGACCTGCCGGTTGTTGACGCCAATCTACGCCGCAACGAGCAGCGCCTCCACCGGTATCGACAAGTACGGGGCTGGAGCACCGATCGCAAGTGTGCTAGCACTCGGGAGCGGCTAGGGTTTGGCTCTGGAGGTGGCTGCTAGGGTTATGCTCGAGATGAATAGATGATGTACCTCCCTCAGCCCCTAACCTCCATATATATAGATCTCTCTGCTTGGCCCTCGTGGGCCAAAGCCCAATAGGAGTCTACTCGGATCCCTATCCGAACTGAGCCCACATCCGAATCACATTCGAATGAGTGTTCCAACCTGTTAAGCGTGCGACCTTGTAGGTTCACATATACTTGGTCGCGACCCGGAAACGCCTTTCCGGTCAACCTGTTAATAGCGGCCCCTAGCAAGGCATATTAACCTCCAAAGTATATGTAAAGATCATATCGGCTGAACCTGTAATGTTCTCATGTATGAATCCCTTTGCCTCACGATATAGATTGAGCTCAAGGCGAGACCTGTGCCATCCTCTTAATAGCTCAATCGCTCTCTCGATTCCGTGATGGATTATAAACTTGTGATTGACTACTCAATCACCTAGCATGGCCATGCATTTCCATAATCCATTACATCGAGGGGCCCAGAGATATCTCTCCCATAAGGAGGGGCAAATTCTATCTTGACCATCCACATCCCACTACATATTTCATAGCAAACCCGAAGACTACTTTTATAACTACCCAGTTATGGAGTAGTGTTTAGTAATCCCAGAATAAGCTACTACGTATGTTGGGAACCGTGATGATCTCAAGTCTAAGGATTCTACATAAACAGTATTTGAGACCAACTGATGACACATAGAATCTCTGCAGTGTCTCATGGCGGGTCTATCCAACATATGTTCACCAACATATGTTCATATTATTGATTGGTATCTCTATACCATGATCCATGAGACATGATCATTAATCAATACATATGCTAATTTTTAAATCATATTTGTTCCTTATATGATATACGATCAGGGATCATTTAGAAATAGCATCATTGTAACATTAAGAGTCTCATGAATAAGTCACATACTCATTGATCAAGAATAATACTGTCTATTTCAAGGAACAAAGCACTGAATCATAAACATAGTCTATGATATATACAACATCCCAATGTTGCCTCTAGGGCATATCACTAACAGTCTCCCACTTGCACTAGAGTCAACAATGTAAGTATCGAATACCCATTGCCCTAGTGTGAGCCTCATGTTTTGGCTGGGGAAGCGGCTTTGTCAACGGATCTGCAATATTCAAATCCGTTTGTACTTTGCATATCTTCGCATCGCCTCTCTCCACTATGTCGCGGATGAGATGAAATTGCCGTAGAATGTGCTTGGACTTCTGGTGTGATCTAGGCTCCTTGGCTTGCACAATGGCCCCACTATTGTCACAGTAAAGGTCCATTGGACTGGAGGCACTAGTCATCACACCAAGTTCAGAAATAAATTTCTTGATCCAAACAGCCTCTTTAGCAGCTTCAGAAGCTGCTATGTACTCGGCTTCCGTTGTAGAATCAGCAACCGTCTCCTGCTTGGAACTCTTCCAGCTCACCGCACCGCCATTCAGGCAGAACACAAATCCAGACTGCGATCTAAAATCGTCTTTGTCAGTTTGGAAGCTAGCATCGGTGTAACCATTTACAACGAGCTATTCCTCACCTCCATAGACAAGGAACACATCTTTAGTTCTTCTTAAGTACTTCAAGATATTCTTTACAACAATCCAGTGACCTTCACCTGGATCTGATTGATATCTACTCATAGCACTTAAAGCATATGAGACATCTGGGCGTGTACAAAGCATGGCATACATGATGGACCCAATAGCCGAGGCATATGGAATCGCATTCATCTTCTCCCGCTCATCAGGTGTACTAGGACACTGACTCTTGCTAAGATTTATACCATGTGACATAGGTAGGAAACCTTTCTTGGAGTCCTGCATGTTAAACCTTTTCAACACCTTGTCAATGTACATATTTTGGCTTAATCCAATTAGCCTTCTTGATCTATCTCTATAGATCTTGATGCCCAGAATATATGCGGCTTCTCCTAAGTCTTTCATTGAGAAACTGTTTTTCAAATAAGACTTAACAGACTCGAGCATAGGAATGTCATTTTCGATCAGTAATATGTCATCTACATATAAGACCAGAAATACAAGTGCGCTCCCACTAGCCTTTTTGTGAACACAAGGCTCTTCTTCATTTTTGATGAAACCAAACCCTTTGATTACTTCATCAAAATGAAGGTTCCAACTCCGAGATGCCTGCTTTAATCCATAAATGGATCTTTGCAGCTTGCATATCTTTCCAGCTGATTGTGAATCGACAAAACCCGTGGACTGTGTCATGTACACATCCTCACTCAGATTTCATTAAGGAAAGCTATTTTGACATCCATGTGCCATATTTCATAGTCGAAATATGCAGCAATTACTAGAATGATCCAAATAGACTTTAGCATTGCGATGGGCGAAAAAGTTTCATCATAATCAACACCTTGAATTTGTTTGAAACCTTTAGCCACCAATCGCGCTTTATAGATGTGAACATTTCCATCCATGTCTATCTTCTTCTTGAAAACCCATTGCACTCAATGGTTTTTACACCATCAGGGGGATCAACCAAGTTCCAAACTTGGTTGGTGTGCATGGATTCAATTTCGGATCTCATGGTTTCAAGCCATTTCTCAGAGTCCGGTCCCACCATCGCTTCTTCATAGGTCTTGGGCTCATCGTTGTCCAACAACAATATGTCCCGATGTTGAGTAGTCAAGAACATGTACCGCTCAGGTGCACGACGTGACCTCTCTGAACTACATGGTGCAGGTGTATCCACAACAGGTTCTTCAACAGTTTGTTCATCCTGTTGTGAATCTGTGGGAGCTGAAACATTTTCAGGTGTTTCTCGAATTTCTTCGAGTTGCACCGTGCTCCCACTGTCCCTTCTTGAGAGAAACTCCTTCTCTAAGAAAACACCATGTCAGGCGACAAACACTTTGCCTTCTTCTTGATTGTAGAAGTAATATCCTTTTGTTTCCTTAGGATACCTGATAAAGAAGCATTTCTCAGATTTTAGAGTGAGCTTATCAGATTGTAAACGTTTTACATAAGCTTCACACCCCCAAATCTTTAGAAAAGACAAGCTAGGACGGTGTCCTGTCCATATCTCATATGGTGTTTTTTCTACAGACCTTGATGGAACCCTGTTTAGTGTGAACGTTGCTGTTTCAAGAGCGTACCCCCAAAAAGACAACGGAAGATTACTTTGGCTCATCATGGATCGTACCATATCTAATAAGGTGCGATTCCTCCGTTCAGAAACCCCATTCCATTGAGGTGTCCCTGGTGGAGTCAATTGTGGAACAATTCCACAATCTTTCAGATGATTGCCAAACTCATGGCTCAAATACTCACCTCCACGATCAGATCGTAGAAACTTGATTGTCTTTCCTAAATGATTTTGTACTTCATTTTGCAATTCTTTGAACTTTTCAAAGGACTCCGACTTATGCTTCATTAAGTAGATGTACCCATATCTACTAAAGTCATTAGTAAAAGTTATGAAGTACTAAAAACCACCTCTGGCTGTTGAATTCATTGGTCCACATACATCAGTATGTATGAGTGCCAACAATTCACTTGCCCGTTCACCTTGACCAGTGAAAGGAGCCTTTGTCATTTTGCCAAATAAACAAGATTCGCATGTCTCAAATGATTCAAAATCAAATGAGTGTAGAAGACCATCTCTATGGAGCTTCTCCATGCGTTTCTCATTTATGTGGCCCAAGCAACAATGCCAAATAAATGTGGGATTCAAATCATTAGGACGTTGTCTCTTTGTATTAATGTTATAGATCGGTGCCCCTTCAAGAGTAAGAACGTATAACCCATTCACCAATGGAGTATGACAATAGAACATATCTTTAAAATAAAGAGAACAACCATTGTTCACAGATCTAAAGTCATAACCTTCTGCTTGAAAACATGAAGCAGAAATAACGTTCTTGGAAAGAGATGGAACACAATAACAATTATTCAATTCCAAAACTAATCTTGAAGGTAAAGACAATGACATGGTGCCAACAGCCACCGCAGCAACTCTTGCTCCATTGCCAACGCGAAGATCCACTTCACTCCTCCTCAAACTTCTACTTCTTCTTAGCCCCTGCAATGATTTGCATATGTGAGCAACCGATCCGGTATCAAATACCCAAGATTCAGTAGATGAAGTAGCAAGATTGATCTCTATGACATTTATACCTGGAGTGGAAGTCACACTTCCCTTCTTCTTCTCAAGATCCTCCAAGTACTTTGGGCAGTTCCTTTTCCAGTGCCCTGATTGCTTGCAATAGAAGCAATCAGCCTCAGGATAAGCATTGCCCTTCTTGTCTCATTTGGCCTTTGAACTGCTCATGATCTCATCGGGAGACAGCTTTCTCTTGACCGCGCATTTCTTGACATTGGGCTTGCCCTTGCCTTTCTGCATCATCATCACATGATTGCTGTTTTTCTTAATGCTTTTCTCGGTAGATTTTAGCATCCCATGCAACTCAACCAAGGTCTTATCCATGTTGTTCATGTGATAGTTTAGTATGAATGGCTCAAAGCTCGGGGGGAGCGACTGGAGAATCACATCAGTAGCCAACTCTTGGCTAAGGGGAAAACCAAGGTTGTCCAGACTCTCAATATAGCCAATCATCTTAATCACATGAGGGCTGACGGGATTCCCCTCTGCAAGCCTGCACGCAAACAAGGACTTTGAAGTGTTGAACCTCTCAGCCCTTGCTTGGTTCTCAAACATGCCACACAACCCCGCAATGATATTGTAAGCGTCAGTGTTCTCATATTGCTTCTAAAGCTCAGAGGACATTGTGGCAAGCATGAGATAGCTCACATCGAGGTAATCATTAGTCTGCTTCTCATAAGCCCTCCGTGCAGCCACAGTAGCATTATCAGGCAAGTCATCTAGATAAGGAGACTCAAGGACATACTCCTTGCGCTCTTGCTTGAGAACAATTCTCAAGTTGCGATACCAATCCATAAAGTTTGTTCCATTGAGCTTTTCTTTCTCAAGAATAGACCGCAAATTAAAAGTACTGGATGAGGCATTAGTTGACATGATCTACAACATAAGAATATGCAAAGTTTAGCACTACGTTTATGTTCATCTTTTATTAAACTATTTAACAAAAGACTCCCACTATGTGTTTTGCAACAACACTCCCTCTAAGTTACATAGTGGGTCAAGATCCTCATTTCACTAGTTCCTAGTGAGCTTTGGCATCATGGCTAGGAGATGAGTGACATGGCTAAGCAACACTTTGTTAATCACATCAGTATGTGACTCTTGTTTGTTGGGTGACATCAATATGCCCCGGCCCCAACCTATGCCCCAAGGTCCAAAACTGTTTTGATAACCTTGTTAAGTAAACCAAATGTTTCCGCATGTAGATGTCCGACATCTACCCCAAACAATGACGATAACCGATAGCACTCTACTTTGGTAAACCTACCATACGGTGATCATCATCTTTTGGTGCAACATATGGAAGGGCATAACACTTAATTTTATGAGGGACTCAATCCTACCATACCAAAAGATAGTAAACATCACAGATAAACACATTTAACCGTGAATCAGTATGGCCTAAAGAGAATATCCATCTCCATGTAGGTGTAGATGATCTCCATCGTCCACATTACTCCTTTAGGCCACCATGCTTGAAGACTTGTAACATCAAATCTAAGCTACTACCTATAATAGCTATAAATTGAAGATTACAAAGATGTATTCAAGCACTATGGTCGACGCGTATGTCATCAAATACAATATAGACAGCTAACAATAGCTGAAATGTCATGACACGCAGGCCATGAACAAATGTTACATGCATCACATACATCTCATACATTCATATGTCAGAGGGCCATACTATTCACATCATTCCCTGCAAAAACAAGTTAGACACAGAATCGTATTCTACCTAACGATGTGAACATGTGAAGCTATACAAGGTGGGGGGGGTTTCTGCACGGCGGTCCCGATTCGGCACAACCACCTTATGCCGATCCGAGATATTCTCAAGGAAGCTAGTTTTTCCAATGGCCCAATGCTATCAGATCTGTATCCTACTAGCATTCGGCATAACACCTTATGCTTATCCGAGACAATCTCAAGGACGCTAGTAGTGATACGACCCAAAGTCACTCAGATATATAACCTACTAGTATTCGACATAACCACCTTATGCCGATCCGAGACAATCTCAAGGGCACTAGTAGCAATATAATCTTAAGGCATTCAGATCCATAACCTACTAGTATTCGACATAATCACCTTATGCCGATCCGAGACAATCTCAAGGGCACTAGTAGCGATACAATCTGCGCCTCATCTAACCCCTATTCACCGATTGATCTTATCGGCCCGTGCTACCATCAATCCATCACATGAAACGACTGATCTAGACTGTAATAGATTCAATCTACTACTACCTGTTGGCGTAGAATTTAGACCCGCCTTGCAACCAAACGTGTTCCACGTTTCCACGGCGGCCTGGGAAATCTGCTTAGCTCCAGTGCAGGTCCAAAGGCTTGCCTAGGTGCGTGTAGGGCGTGCCAGTTGATTTGATCTGCAATCAACAAGATAAACAAGCAAACCATGTAAGTAAACAATGACCAATCGGCCGATAGGCCGATGTCGCATTGTCATGACCTAGCCAATAGGGCAAAGCTATATCAGCTCACTTGTAACTGTGATAAAATAAGATCAGAATAAAGATCTAATCTCATCGGCTTTCATCAACATGTTAATGTCAATTAGCAGCATCGGCCGATGAGAGAGATAAGCGCACTAGCTAATACTATAATGCAAACTTGTATGAACCAATCGATTTATACAAATATATCTATCACAGGCAAACCCTAAAGAATTACCCATGACAAACACATTTATATCTATCAATCTACTCATACAAGTGGCAAATACATATAGAAACATTGTGGTGATTACATGTATTAGATAAGACCGGCTGAAACTCTAGCACTATCCTTAGTTACGATCAAAAACAGGCTTTGGGTTGGATCTCAAAACAGGACTAAGGTCGATGGCAACTCAAAGTGTGAATGTAGATTTAACACAAAGAAAATCAAGTCATCGATCGCTTTTGGGGGTCGTAGATGGATTGAATGATTTAACTAAGCATAATAATTAAACTACCGTCGGCAATGAACCGTAAAACGAGTAGATCGCTGGCGAAGCATAATTAATACACTTATGAAAATCATCCAAAGCATGATAAACGACGATCACATCATCGAGGCTTAACATTCCTAAAGCGACACGCTAGCCCCGACGATGTAGATCGTCGGGCACGAGTTCTACCTCTGCTCTAGGGAAGCAAGAACTCGTCGAGATTAACCTCTTGCGAGGGTTGGTGATGCGCCGAAAGTAGATTAATTTGTGTATTGTATTGTGAGAGAGAGAGAGAGAGAACTTCTATGTACAAGCTATCGAGATATTTATACCCGAAATTACAATATGGTCCGCGTAGGACACGATCTTATCTCTAACTAACAAACAAGTCTTTGCGGCAGACTCTTGCCAAAGATTAGATCTAAATCTACTTAATTTACAATATACAATTGCCTAAAACCGAGCCTTATCTCTATTTGGCAACTTCCTTGAAGCTTATCTCGAGCCCAGACTAAGCCCATATTAACCCTATCAACTTCTTGGCTCTATCAGTCAATGGCCATATTGAATCCGTATCGGCCGATATGCTCTTCCTGCTAGCGCTTCTTCCAGTTCGATACGCTTACCGAGTTCGATACGAGACTTGGTCCGACTCCAACTTAACCCCCCTTCTCCGCGTCGGTTTTCTCTTTCCTCTCCGAGTAGATTGCGAAAATCTGCTGTTAACACATGCCCCCCAATTCCGCTTCATTATATAATGTGGCGAAATTAGCTCCGAGGAACCCATCGACTTCTTCGCTAGGGTTTGTCCGAAAACCGCGCAGATCCAGATTCGCAGCCCTCCACCGCCGATTTCCTCGCGCATTTCTTCGTTGGCCACTCGCGCTTTTCAACTCCGGCGACACCTCGACGTCCCATCGGCATCGACCCCCTTATCGGTGACCTCCTCAAGTTCATCAATGGCCTCCTTGCCGTTCTACGCTTCTGAGATCCCCGTGGTGAGTCAATCTTTTCTGAGTTCACATTTTCGTTTTCCCGCCGAGTTCTTCAAACTAGGGTTTCTACTCTTGCCCCTCGAATCTTATTTTTCATCGTTGTTCTCATGTCATAGGTCTTCAAAAACCAGATCTTGATCCCCACCAACGACAAGTCACACCGGTTCCTGTTAGGCCCCATGGGCAATCCTGACCCAACCTGGTTGATAGACGCAGAAAAAAACAGAATCCCCTTTAAAGATGTAAAGCCCAATGTTGCTTCATGGAAGCATACCTTCAGATCCTGGCCGTCCAAGCTCAATGGCTACAGGACCTGGTACAAGAGGATTGCCGTGGCCAAACAAGTCCATTGGGATGAGATAGGAATTGGCCAGTGCATTGCTCTGTCTTTGGCCGATTCCAAGAAGAACGAGCCTCTTATGTCAGCGGCCACCTACTTCTGGTCTAGCACCTTGAATGATTTTCTGTTTTGGCAAGGTCCGATGACCCCAACACTGATCGATGTCAAGATGCTGACAGGATTAGACATACACTCTGAGATAAACCCCTTCAACCTCCTCATCAATAGCAAACACAGGCTGAAAACCAAGAAAATTGGAGGTTGGTCTGGATACATATCCAAACACATGGAACAGGGATCTGTCTCAGAGAGAGAGCATGTGGCTTTCCTAACTCTATGGTTAGAAAGATTCATCTTCTGCGGATCAACCTGTGGCCCTACTTCAAACTGTCAACATTTTGCTCAGGCCCTGGTTGAAAAGAAGCAGATTCCCCTTGGCCGATATCTTCTTGGAGCTATCTATCGGCTACTACACATTGCCACTCAAGATCTGATGCTGAAACAAACAGTGGCACATGGAGGTCCATGGTGGTTCATCTAGCTATGGTTAACAATCCACACCAACACCACGGTCAATCGGCCCCCATTATCAAACTCTGTCTTCCCATCAGACTACACTGACAACGAAGATCCCTCAACAAGGAGATGCATGCCTTTGGAGAAGCAGCTTCAATTTACCCTGGAGCAGAGCAATCGGCCGAAGACATATCCACTTGGTTTATGCGGTTCTATACTGGCCCTCCATCAGCCAAGATGGACATGTTTGTCTATCCTTCGGATGCCGAATTCGAGCTCCCTACCGATCTGACCCTGAGCCAGCTGAACGATGACATGGTTTCATGGGAAATTTTCATGATTGGCATCACTCCTTGCCTGCTCCCAGTAGGCATATTTCAAAGCAGAAGCACCAGTTTATCATACGAGTTCTACAACCCTATGGTGGCTGCCAGACAATGTGGGTTGGGACAACTCCCAATCAGCCTACACTTTCATTGGCTCCTAGAGAGGAGGGGTACAGTCTCATCGACCCTGATCATGAGTAAAGCCCTGGAAATCAAAGCACCAAACTTGGGCGACTGTGACCGATTATGGTTGGGTCCCTTCATCCATATCAGCTTCCAATCATGGTGGCAGGAGTGGGCTACTCACCTCTTCCATCAATCGGCCAGGTATTATTTGATAGAATTTATTGACAATATCAGTCCCCAGGTCCCCGATGCCTCAATACCATCAGTCAGTAATAGTGGGCGGAAAATATCTTATGCTCAAGCCCTGTCTCCATCAGGAAGTACTATTTTGGAGTCGATTATCGGCCTTACTGCCCCAAAGGTATCATCACTACTCCAAGGGCCGATAACCAAAGAAACTCCTAAAAGGAAGGCGCCAGCAAAAGAAAAGACCTAGAAAACCAACAAGAAACCCAAGACTGATGATCAAGACGATCTCGATGAACTAGACCCTTCCGTGGAAGAATTCCTCGATGAACAAGTAATGGAGGAAGAGGTAGATGCAGCAGTCGCCGATCTGCCTGAAGAAGAAAATCCATCGGCCGAAACTGCTAAGGAGCCATCAGCCAAGACCACTACGAACCCACCGGCCGATGACCAAGCTGCTCAACCAAGGAGAACTAGACATGCAGTCCGCAAGGTCGATACAATCCCTTTCTTGAATTTATGTAATCTCCTTCTGCTGGTATGCTATAACTT
This sequence comes from Oryza officinalis, assembly GCA_008326285.1. Taxonomy (NCBI): domain Eukaryota; kingdom Viridiplantae; phylum Streptophyta; class Magnoliopsida; order Poales; family Poaceae; genus Oryza; species Oryza officinalis. Next base: position 13,891,532 of record BDMV01000010.1, read on the forward strand.
GATATTCTTTTCAGGTCATTGCGTCGTCTTTGCTGAAAGAGAGAACTCAATCGGCCCCTTTGGCAAGAACTAAGAAGACGAGAACAAGCCAAGGCCCGATTGAAAACACCATCTCCTTCTCCACCACCCTCTCCGATTGCTTCGGTAAGAATTAATTTTTATATTGTCCCTCTGGTAACATAGACCTGCTCACCATTTTCTTGCCTTTTCTTCAGCCACGGGCTCTATCACCTGCACCACATCGGCCAACCCCCTCGCCCACTGTGTCTAGACAACAAAAGGAGGCCGATACAAGCACAGCTGATGCCCCATCACAGGTAAACCAGATCACTTTGATTCCTTTGCCGGTTTCTTGTCTGACTAGGCTACCATGTCCTATGTTGATATTTGCAGAACCTAGCCGATATGTTCGCTTTTGATATCGGCCAATTTCTTGATGACGAGGACAAAGAGCCACCCATCACAGCCAAGGCGTCACTCTCTGATGAATTGAAGAACCGGCTGTCTGATATCGCCAATCGGCTGGAAGCATCATTGGAGTCACTGGTGGAGAACTGCAATCGAGCAGGGTTCAAGAAATCCCAGACCAACTCCCTGAAAATCTGATGGAAGTCTTGACGCCAGCCATCTTCTTGGAACAATACAACTTCAAGCTTCATAAGGCCAAAGAAAGGATCGCGGAAAGGCGGGAACGTGAAGGCTTGGAATCGGCCTTGTCCGCCAGCAAAGCTCAAGTCAATTCTGACAAAACCAGGTTGGATGAGCTGGCTGTTGAGCCGATTGTCTTAAAGAACAGACTCGAAGAACTCCGCCGCCTCGAAGCAGACCTAGCGTCAAGGCTAGAAGAAACTCGTAAGGAGATTCAAGAAGTGGAGGCTGGGATAGCTGCATCACCGAAGGCCATAGAAGACCAAACGGTGAAGCTAAAGGCATTGGCCAAATACCTTGCAACCCTGAGCAAATCCTTGAAACCAATTCCAGGGTCAATGGCCGATGACGCCCAAGCAATTGAGGATATTGATCAAATCTGCCATAAAGCCATCGCAGCTATCGGACAGCCGATGTAATATATTTTTATGTCCTTCTTGCATGAAAATGACCTCCTGTTTCGACAAATATAAATCTCATCGGCCAATCAGCCGAATTTGATCTGAACAATACTTGCTTGTGTATATATATATGCCCCCCAAATTTTGGAAGACGAAGGCTCATGTTGTAAAATTTGAACTAAGGGCGATAATGCATATCGGCCATCTAAAGACAATGTGTACCACATCGGCTATTATCATAAATCGGCTGGCAAGCCGATCATGAATCGATCCAGACGCTAGAATAATATTTCTTTAAGTATTTGCCATTAAGAGCTCTGCCATAAATTTCTCCATCTAATCCTTTGAGCAGATAAGCATTGTGAGGAACACATTGATGAATCTGAAAAGGACCTTCCCAATTAGGTGACCACTTGCCGAATTTATTATCTCTGGAACCAATCGGCAGTATCAATTTCCAAACAAGATCCCCCTCTTCAAATGACTTGGCAACAACTTTTTTGTTATAATGACGAGCAACTCTATCTTTATCTCGCTTGATTTTCTGTAAGGCCCGCAATCGGACGTGTGCCAAATCATCTAACTCATCAACCATAAGATTATGGTACTCATCGGCTGTCAAGTTGTCTTGCAAAGCAATCCTTCTTGAGCCGATGTTGGTTTCCCATGGCAGCACAGCTTCATGTCCATAAACCAACTGATATGGCGGCATTTGAATTGCACCATGACAAGCCATCCGATACGCCCAAAGGGAATCGGCCAGCGTGGTATGCCACTGCCTCGGCGGTTCATCGATTTTCCTCTTTATCAACTTGATTAAAGTCTTATTAGAAGCTTCTGCCTGCCCATTAGCTTGTGCATAATATGGAGAAGAATTTAGCAGCTTGATGCCCATGCTGTCGGCAAATTACACAAACTCATCGGACACAAAAATTGATCCCTGATCTGTAGTCAATGTTTGTGGTAATCCAAACCGATATATTATATGCTCTTTGAGAAACTGAATTGCATTCTTGGACTCAACCTTCTTAAGAGGGATGGCCTCAACCCACTTGGTGAAGTAGTCTGTAGCCACTAGGATATACTTGTGTCCTTTACTTGATGGTGGATTGATTTGTCCGATCATGTCTATACCCCATCCTCGAAACGGCCACGGCTTTATGATTGGATGCATAGCTGATGCCGGTGCTCTCTGAATTCCTCCAAACTTTTGGCAATCTTGACATCCTTTGTAATATTTGAAACAGTCCTCAAGCATTGTCGGCCAAAAGTATCCAAGGCGCTTCAAAAGCCATCTCATTTTATGGGCCGATTGATGGGTTCCACAAATCCCTTCATGTACCTCGCTCATAACAACTTTGGCCTCCTCCAGACCTAGGCACTTAAGCAAGACACCATCAATCGTCCGATAGTATAGATCATCATCTAACAGGACATAATGCAAGACTTTGTATTTCATCTTTCGCGACGCCGACTGGGAAGGGTTTTTCAAATAATCAATGATAGCAAACCTCCAGTCGTCGGCATCCACGGCAGCAATCTGAATCTGAACATCTTTGGCCATCGGCCTGTATCCTAATGCCCCCTGAGCTAAATCATTGGTCTCGAAGTTCTGCTTCCTGGGTATATGTCTCATCGTCACAATCTTGAAAACTTGTAGCAACTCCTTGCACTCCTCATTGTAAACTCTGAGAATATCATTCTTGCATTCATACTCCCCAAAAAGTTGATTAATTACCAACTATGAATCACCAATGATCTCTACGGAATCGGCCTCGACTTCTCGTAGTAATTGCAAACCTTTAAGAACAGCTTCATACTCTGCTTGATTGTTAGTATAATAAAGCTTGATAGTAAAGGCAAACTCGAAGCTTGCCCCCCGAGGGGATATGATAACCAGGCCAATACTACATCCATGCCTACAAACGGATCCATCAAAATACAATGTCCATGGCACAATGTCTGCATATGCAATTGAATCATCTCTGTGTTGAACAATGAAATCGGCCAGGGCTTGTCCTCGATTGCTTTGGCCGATTCGTATCTGAGGTTAAACTGTGTTAAGGCAAAAATCCACTTCCCAATTCTCCCTTTTAAAACAGGGGCCGATAGTATGTACTTCATCACATCGGCCTTGCTTACCACAATGCACTCATTGGAAAGTAAGTAATGCCTTAATTTAGTACATGAAAAATATAAGCATAGACATAATTTCTCCACTGGCGTGTACCTTGTTTCAGCATCTAACAACCTCGTACTGAGGTAAAAAATAGCTCTTTCTTTGCCATCAATGTCTTGAACTAAAACTGAGCCGATGGACTTCTCATCGGCCGATAAGTACACCCTGAATGGAACCCCTTTCTGCGGAGGGATTAGAACTGGAGGGGAAGTCAAGTAGTCCTTGATATCGTCCAACGCCCTTTGCTGCTTATCACCCCACACAAATTCGTGATCGTCCTTTATCTTTAACAATGGAGTGAATGGCTCTATCTTGCCTGACAGGTTTGATATAAAATGCCGGACAAAATTGATCTTGCCGAGCAGAGATTGTAACTTGGTCTTGTTGGTTGGAGGCTTGATATTTTTTATAGCATCAATGTTCTTCTGTGTAATCTCAATTCCTCTTTCATGGACCAAGAAACCTAAAAACTGACCGGCCGATACGCCAAAGGCACATTTGTTAGGGTTCATCTTTAAACCGTATTTCCTCGCTCTTTCTAGTACTTTGCGTAAATCGGCCAAGTGCACATCGTACTCTTTAACTTCACGACGACGTCATCGATGTAAACCTCAATCAGCGAACCAATAAGATCATAAAAAATATAATTCATAGCTCTCTGATAGGTAGCTCCAGCATTTTTCAAACCGAAAGTCATAACAACCCACTCGTATAGGCCGATTGCCCCCGGGCATCTGAAGGCTGTCTTCTGGATGTCTTCTTCGGCCATGAAAATCTGGTTGTAGCCATCCATAAAGCTGATGATCTTGTGTCCAGATGCGGCATCAACCAGCAAATCGGCCAACGGCATAGGGTACTCATCTTTTGGTGTTGCTCTGTTTAGGACTCTGAAGTCGATACACACCCTAAGCTTGCCGTTTTTCTTCAACATTGGAACTATATTAGAAACCCACTCTGCGTACCGGTAGTGTCTGATAAAATTGGCGTCGTAAAGTCTTGTGATCTCTGCTTTGATAGCTTCGTGCATATCGGCCTTAAACCTCCTAGGAGCTAGTTTAAATGGCCGATAGCCTGGTTTGATAGGTAACCGTTGTTCTACGATCGATCGGCTTAACCCGGGCATCTCATGATATTCCCATGCAAAATAGTCTATGAATTCTTTCAAAAGATTTATCAAATTATTCTTATATTCCCTTGACAGGTTAGCGCTTACATACGTCGGCCTAGGTCTATCACCTGATCCTATATGAACCTCCTCGAGTTGATCGGCCGATGTAAAGCCTTGTCCCAATTTTCCATCTAACTCATCCACCGCATCATCTGTGTAGGGACTAGCTTGCTCATCTTGGGCAGTGGATGGCACATCCTTGTTAAAGCAACTGCTTGTCTTGATCGTCTATCGTCTCGATGTTGCAATCAGTTACTTTGAGGAAATCGGCCTCCCAAACTCGTCCAGACAGGCAATCGATTCCCTCCATCTCCCAGACTGCGAGATCGGCATTGGCCACGTGGACTGATTGATCAGCATGCACGATCTCGACTTGGCCCCATTGCCACTGTACGAGACACTGATGCATTGTTGATGGGACGCAACAATTTGCGTGGATCCAATCTCGTCCCAACAACAGGCTGTAGGAACCCTTTCCATCAAAGACAAAAAAGGTGGTGGGTATCGTCTTGTTGCCTACGGTGAGCTCCACATTTAGCACCCCCTTCGCCTTGGATGCGTTGCCATCAAAGTCTTTTAGCACCATGTTGGTCTTGATGAGGTCTTCAGGTACTTTTCCAAGCTTACTGAAGGTTGTATATGCCATTAAGTTCACTGCCGCGCCGTCATCGACCAGCATCTTCGTAATCGGCCGCCCATTGACGAATCCCTTGATGTATAACGGCCAGAGGTGCCTGTAGCTGGTGTCGACTGGCTTGTCATACACGGCTTGATCTGGTGACAACTGTAGCTTAGCTGAGGACTGCTCATCGTCGGTTACCGCTTCATCGGCCATCTGCACGCTGTATTCTACTGGCAATATGAAAACCATATTAATAGAAGCCGTTGCTACACCTTTACCTTTTGCAGACGCAGGAGCTTGAGCTGATTTGGAGGTGCCCTCATCGGCCTTGACCACTGCAGATTTTATCCTCCACTCTTTCTTGGTCTTGGCGGGCCGATGGGCTATTGTCACCTGCTGCTCCTGGATCTGCTCCTTCCTCCTTAATCTCTGAACCCGCCGTTTTTGTGTCTTGCTAAACACGTCGCCTGGGCACCATTGGGGGTTCTAGATTTGCTCGTCGTCTTCAGTCCGACGATCATGGTGCATCGGCCCCAGTCTTTCATGTACAGACTTCCTCTGCTTGTTCGGCCGATGCACTTGTTTGCTCGAGCTGCCCTGGTGGGAGTCTTCTACATCATTACATGCAGGGCACTCTTGGATTGATGGCAACCTCATCCCTTCATTCCAGCAGAACCGGAAAAACTCGCACTCCCAATGCGGGTCGTAAGAGTTGTCTTGATCGGCGTAGTCTTGTGCTTGTTCTTCCCGCCTTCGCTGGTATTTTCTAATCAGGCCCTCTAAGGTCTGATGAGGTCGCTTGTCGGTCCGATGGCCATCGCCGTCGGCCCTGTCCGCCCGCACCATGTTGACTGGGAACGGGTGTCCTTCTATCTTCATTGACCGCTTGGCATCATCAGTCTTGATCATGCCTTGCTCGATGGCCGATTGAATTTGTTGTCAGAAGATTTTGCATTCTTTGGTGTGATGGGAATATGTGTTGTGCCACTTGCAATATCTTCTCTTCTTGATTTCCTCAGCCGATAGCAGTATATGACCTACAGGTAATTGAATCTGCTTTTCCTGCAGGAGTAGATCAAATATCTTATCGGCCTTGTTGATGTCGAAGTCGTACTTATCTTCCTTGTCACCCTTCTTGGCCCACTGGCATGTTGTCGGCTTCTTCATCCGGGCCCATTCGGCTAGATCGACATCGGCGTCTTCTCCATCGTCTTCATCGGAGGCGTACTAATATATTGTATTGATCTTCTTTGCGAACTTCTTCGCCTCCTGAAATCTTTGTTCGTGGGCCGATACTCGTTGTGCTAGCTGAGCTAAGCTGTTGAATTCTTGAAATGAGAACCTTTCCCGTATCGGCCCCAGTAGTCCTTGGAATGCCAAATTGGCCAGCTGAGAATCGGTCAGACTGAGGCTGTAACACCTATTCCTTATGTCCCTGAATCTTTGGATGTATTCTGGGACTGATTCATCAACCCGTTGCCTGATGGCAGTGAGATCAGACAGTTTCATCTCTTGTACTCCGTTGTAAAAGTATCTATGAAACTGTTTCTCTAGATCTATCCATCCTCTGATGGAATTGCAGGGTAAAGAGGAAAACCATGTAAATGCTGACCTTGACAAAGACAGAGGGAAAAATCTAACCCTCAACGCCTTTATGGCTGATGCCTCATCACACTGTGCTAGGAATTGGCTTACGTGCTCGTATGTAGAGACGTTATCTTGCCCCGAAAATTTGGAGAAGTCCGGGATCTTGTATCAGCTCGGCAGTGGCACTCTGTTGAACTCCTCGGGGTACGGGTGCCGATACACTGTAGAACTCTCCTTGGGCTTCAAGCCAAATTGATCTCGCATCACCTTGGCTATCATGTCGGCCCATTATCCTGTGGGCTGGTGTGGGAGCTCCTGGTGGTAAGACTGCTACAGGCCCTCCGGCCGATATTGCCCGGGGGAGTACGGTTGGAAGTGATGATTTAAGTTTTGTGCGTCGTACTGCCCTGCGGTGTACTGCTAGTACGCTTACGGCGTGTTGTAAGCAGCTGGTTGCGGAGGGTTACTAGACATGGGAATTGAGGTTGTCCGGCCGATGGCGGGTTGACTGGAACTTGCTGCATCGGCTCGACCACCGGTTGTTTCCCCTTCGTCCATTGTGCAAATTGTTCCTCCGTGATGTGCTGGGGGCTTCCTCCCGCTTGCCTGGTGAGGACCAGCGGCATGGTTGATGCTGGTTGGGCCGATGGAGGTAGGATCGGCGCCGTCGACTGTGTAGCCGTGCTCAGATCAGTCCTCAAAGTCCGATAAGCAGGGAACTTATTTTCTGGCAAGAAAATCGGCCCTTGAGGCTTGTACTGATGAATGGAACCATCTAAGATTGATTTGACTGTATTGGTCAATGCGTTCACCAGGATCCCTGACTGGTTGACTAGCGCAGAATGAACTGCGGAGTCGATGCGGTCTTGCAACGTCGGCGCGGCGTTTTCTTCGGTCTTGACAGTGTGGTCGTATGCTGCCGCCGACGTGCTGGCTCCGTCTCCAGAGCTTGGCATCACCACTTTGATTTCTGAATGAGGGTGCCTTGCCAAGTCCTAGAGTACGTCTGCAGGTACATATTTTGAAATTGCTCGACCAGCTTGTCCATCTCAGCTTTCTGCTCTTCGTTGAGCTGGTCGACGGTCACAGAGACGACGTTCTCCTCGAAGATCTCACTCTGCTTCGACATCTTGCAGTGGTCTTCTTGTTATCGCGAAGCTTGCATTCTTGAGGTCCCATTGGGCGTGCTAAAAGCGTGTTGGCATAGAATTTAGACCCGCCTCGCAACCAAACGGGTTCCACGTTTTCACGGCGGCCTGGGAAATCTGCTTAGCTCCAATGCAGGTCCAAAGGCTTGCCTAGGTGCGTGTAGGGCGTGCCAGTTGATTTTATCTGCAATCAACAAGATAAACAAGCAAAACATGTAAGTAAACAATGACCGATCGGCCGATAGGCCGATGTCGCATTGTCATGACCTAGCCGATAGGGCAAAGCTATATCGGCTCACTTGTAACTGTGATAAAAAAGATCAGAATAAAGATCTAATCTCATCGGCCTTCGTCAACATGTTAATGTCAATTAGCAGCATCGGCCGATGAGAGAGATAAGCGCACTAGCTAATACTCTAATGCAAACTTGTATGAACCAATCGATTTATACAAATATATCTATCACATGCAAACCCTAAAGAATTACCCATGACAAACACATTTATATCTATCAATCTACTCATACAAGTGGCAAATACATATAAAAACATTATGGTGATTACATGTATTAGATAAGACCGGCTGAAACTCCGGCGCTATCCTTAGTTACGATCAAAAACAGGCTTTGGGTTAGATCTCAAAACAGGACTAAGGTTGATGGCAACTCAAAGTGTGAATTGAGATTTAACACAAAGAAAATCAACTCCTCGATCGCTTTTGGGGATGGTAGATGCATTGAAAGATTTAACTAAGCATAATAATTAAACTACTGTCGGCAACGAACCCTAAAACGAGTAGATCGCTGGCAGGCATAATTAATACACTTAAGAAAATCGTCCAAAGCATGATAAACGACGATCACATCATCGAGGCTTAACATGCCTAAAGCGACATGCTAGCCCCGACTATGTAGATCGTCGGGCACGAGTTCTTACCTCTGCTCTAGGGAAGCAAGAACTCGTCGAGATTAACCTCTTGCGAGGGTTGGCGATGCGCCGAAAGTAGATTGATTTGTGTATTGTATTGTGAGAGAGAGAGAGAGAGCTTCTATGTACAAGCTACCGGGATATTTATACCCGAGATTACAACATGGTCCGCGTAGGACACGACCTTATCTCTAACTAACAAACAAGTCTTTGCGGCAGACTCTTGGCAAAGATTATATCTAAATGTACTTAATTTATAAGATACAATTGCCAAAAACCGAGCCTTATCTCTATTTGGCAACTTCCTTGAAGCTTATCTCAAGCCCAGACCAAGCCCATGTTAACCCTATCGACTTCCTGGCTCTATCAGTCAATGGCCATATTGAATCCGTATCGGCCAATATGCTCTTCCTGCTAGCGCTTCTTCCAGTCCGATACGCTTACCGAGTCCGATACGAGACTTGGTCCGACTCCAACTTAACCCCCCTTCTCCGCGTCAGTTTTCTCTTTCCTCTCCGAGTAGATTGCGAAAATCTGCTGTTAACACTACCGCATATCACATATGCACTGATCCAGATCGCAAACTAAGCAAGATCGCTCTGATAACACTAAAGGATAGCGCGTAGGCTATGATAGCAGAAAACAAAACCTTTCTACCGTGCACACTAGGACATCATGCGAAGATAGGATCATGGATCGTTACCACGAGACGCGTAGCGCAGCGGAAGTAGAGTTGGAGAAGCCGGTCCAACCACGCGCGTTGAGGTAGTAGTGGAAGTAGTCGATCGCCATGAACAGATCGTCTCCTCCACATGATTAGCCACACCAGGAGCAAATCCGATCTGCCGGTTGTTGATGCCAATCTACGCCGCAACGAGCAGCGCCTCCACCGGTATCCACAAGTACTGGGTTGGAGCACCGATCGCAAGTGTGCTAGCACTCGGGAGCGGCTAGGGTTTGGCTCTGGAGGTGGCGGCTAGGGTTATGCTCGAGATGAACAGATGATGTACCTCCCTTGGCCCCTAACCTCCATATATATAGACCTCTCTTCTTGGGCCTCATGGGCCAAAGCCTAATAGGAGTCTACTCGGATCCCTATCCAAACTGAGCCCACATCCGAATCACATTCGAATGAGTGTTCCAACCCGTTAAGCGTGCGACCCTGTAGGTTCACATATACTTGGTCGCGACCCGAAAACGCCTTTCCAGTCAACCTGTTAATAGTGGCCTCTAGCAAGGCATATTAACCTCCAAAGTATATGTAAAGATCATATCGGCTGAACCTATAATTTTCTCATGTATGAATCCCTTTGCCTCACAATATAGATTGAGCTCAAGGCGAGACCTGTGCCATCCTCTTAATAGCTCAATCGCTCTCTCGATTCCGTGATGGATTATAAACTTGTGATTGACTCCTCAATCACCTAGCATGGCTGTGCATTTCCATAATCCATTACATCGAGGGGCCCAGAGATATCTCTCCCATAAGGAGGGGAAAATTCTATCTTGACCATCCACATCCCACTACATATTTCATAGCAAACCCGAAGACTACTTTTATAACTACCCAGTTACGGAGTAGTGTTTAGTAATCCCAGATTAAGCTACTACGTATGTTGGGAACCGCGATGATCTCAAGTCTAAGGATTCTACATAAACATTACTTGAGACCAACTGATGACACATAGAATCTCTGCAGTGTCTCATGGCGGGTCTATCCAACATATGTTCACCAACATATAGCCTTATTATTGATTGGTATCTCAATCAATATATATGCTGATCTTTAAATCATATTTGTTCCTTATATGATATACGATCAGGGATCATTTAGAAATAGCATCATTGTAACATTAAGAGTCTCATGAATAAGTCACATACTCATTGATCAAGAATAATAATGTCTATTTCAAGGAACAAAGCATTGAATCATAAACATAGTCTGTGATATATACAACATCCCAATGTTGCCTCTAGGGCATATCACTAACAGGCTAGTCGTAGTAGAGACGTGAGCCTAACCACAAAGGACGCCACAAGACACAAACTAGTAATGATGATAGGAGGTGACAAACAAAGAAGACATGATATATCAAAAGCTCACAAATCGACTTTTTTTCTCTTTTTTTGTGCTTTATTTTTTTATTTTTTTATGTTTTTTTCACGTCGAGAAGCACACAGGAACCAACTAAATAAATTTTTATGTCGAACGGACAAAATATAAAGTCTGTAGAATTTTTCAAAGTTCTATCCAAAGGAGTCCCGAAGCTTGTCGCCTCGAAAACAGAATTTTGCAAGCAGAATTTGGTGAGTTTTCATTTTTGTGAACCTAATGCAATCAATGGAATCAAATGTAACTTTTTCTGTAGATGTCCATAGATATATTATATGCCTTATTCCGAGTCAGTATGAAAAAGATATAACTATTTTAAGGAAGATCACTCGAATCAGAGTTCTATTCCTTTCTAGTGGCAACAGACTCAAAGGCAATCGGATTCAAGGAAAGAAACAGATCTAACTCAAATGAAAGGGATTTAGTGGATGGCAGCGATGGCGGCAAAAGTGGTGATGGTGATGATGATGGCGATGTGCGTCGCAAGAACTTGAAACTCTAAATGACAAAACGCTTAGACCAGCAACTTAACACAACCGATGCAATCGAAGACTCAACAAGCCATAACTAAGCAGTACTAATAAAAAGGCTCAAGGTATTATAGGATTAAGGAGAACTAATCTATTATCTTTTTTGGCTTTTACTGGACTATACGAAAATAAAACAACGAAGGGTAAAAAGTCTCTCACCGATCAACAACGTTCTGATACCACCTGATGAGAGCCCGCGAGGGTTGGATGCCCGATCTTTCAATGAGAGGGTTGGATAACTCGATTGGGATGAAGACGACGTTCACGACCCGACTACAACCGTCCAAAGACGTTGCGCCATAGCAACCGATACACCAGCTCCAATGGTCATCACGAAATTGCGGTGCGCGACAACCCAGCCATGAGGGCACTCGTCCAGCAAGCAATTAAAGAATAATTAGAACAAGTATTGAATTGCTAGATGAAAATGAATGTTTCACTAAGAAATCACCATATGGTAGGGTTCCGAAGACAAACAGGCCGGCGGTTTAGCCAACACGCGCGCTGCATGCAAGTAGCAAGTCGCTAACTCTAATCAACAAAACCCGAATCAAACAATGACGGCTAAGGAGAGTATATATAGGTGTGAGGACGAGTTAGGGCCGTCCTTAACCCTAGGATGCATCCCTAATGGACCCAACTTGATAAACGGCCCATTGGACCTAAATAAGGTGACATAGCACCATGGATAGAAAAAGGACTCGGTAGTAAAATGAAAATTGCAGCCTCTCAAGAATAGATATAGATGTGGGGCAGGATCCATTTGAAAGTAGACTTGACAAGCTTTCCATGAAGTACTTGCACGCTAAAAACTGAGTCCGCATGAAGTCGTGGTGATCATCACAAGTTGGTGTTGTCCTGTAGTCCGAATCTAGCCCATGCGTATCCTCTCTCCTTTTGATCCTCTCTATCATTCCTAAATAAAACAAGAGTGCACGCGTCTCTAAGGTAATAATAAGATGAGCATGAACTCAAAAATGAACTCACCTGATAATTGAGTTGACGTGCACGAGCACGGGAAATAGGAGTATGAACTTGTGTAGGCATGGATATATCGATGGTATTGATGTCCTCATCAAAGGGAGTTCAGTTAACCTTTTGCCTCTCCTCCTCTTTTCTTTTATAGCGACATTGGTGGGGCTCGGGGGTTTATCTTCTATTGGATTTCGAATCCGTTTTTTACCGATCACACAAAAACATATTTTATTTCTTGTTTGTCTCGTTAGGAACGGACTAGTGGGATTTTATTCTTTTCCTAACTAATTGGCATTAGCCGATAAAATCAACCAAGAAAAGCGTGCTGATACCTAAACATATAGTGTCCTAGAAATAACATAGATGGACATAGCAAGCTTCAGCCATGGTAGTATTCACATGCTGGGATAGGTTGGTATAAGGTCTATTCGCACATACTGCGATTTCATGCTAGCTATATAGTATATACACAATAACATGATATATGTAGTAGTTAACACATAGGTTTTGGTCCATTACCTGCAGCATAGATATAATTTCATAAGGAAATTTATGATTGTATAATGTACAGAGATGATCATAGACACTTACCAGTCGGAAGTAGTGGTACATTGAGTGAACTACTTTGATTTCTTGCTTACAGTCCTTGTGAGCCTGCCCTCTGAGACTATATAAGGAGGGCAGGACGTCCCTTGAGGGATATAGAGGCAATAGCAATTAGCTAGGCTTTTCTTCATACACAACTCGATTGTAAGATCAATACATAACTTGACGGATACAATATCCGAAACAGGAGTAGGGTGCTATTTCTTTATAGAAGGCCTGAACCTATCTAAATCCCTTTGTCTACTAACCCATCGTGTTTGGCACTTGCGCGCTACCCCCTGTTTCTTATTGCGGAAATCAGCTTTCGACAGTTGGCACACCAGGTAGGGGTGCCTCAAGTTTTTCTTCTCCCCGACAAGTGCGATGGGATCTACATCAGGCATCAACGACTTCGCCTTCCCTCCAAGACAGGCGTACCACTTCGGCAGCCTCGACTTCATCACTAACAGCTTCGGCAAGATTTCTCTTCTTGACTCTGATTAGAACCAGTCAGGAGGAGAAAACCACTCAGCGTCGTTTGGGTTACCAAATGCCGCTAAGATCTACCCCAACTTTCTCTCTTCCTAGTCAGATCCGAACCACTCGGGAGAACTTTCAACATCGGTGACGCACTATAGTCCAGGGTCCAAGGAGATCGCCATCATGATTCAACCTCTCGGATCGTGCTCATCCACCGTGATCGCCTCTTGGGCTTCGATGATCTTTACGATATCTCCACGAAGGACATCTGTCACGTCCCGATAAATTCATCCCGAGTTAAAAATCACTTTCTAAAAGGAATAATAGAATTAATTAAAATTTGAAAAGAAAATGGCAAAACACTAAAATACGTCCAAGAAAAATTCAAATGTTGCCCGGAGAATTTTTCTTAAATTCTCCTTGGTCTAGAAGGAGCCCTCAATTTTTATGACAATTTTTAGAGCACAAGAAATAATTTTAATGCAACAATAACCTATTTCAGAGTTAATTAAAATGAAAAACATAAAAAAACCCTCTCCTTCCTCTTGGGCCGCCAGCCCATCTCTCCCTCTCCCTCTCTCGGCCCGGCCCAGCCGCTCCTTCCCTCCCTCTCCCTCCCGGGCCTTTCTTTCTCTTGGGCTGTAGCTGCCTGGCCCATCTCCTGTCCCCTCCCTTGTTCGGCCCAGGTGGAGGCCGCTTGCCCACCTTGCTGCAGCCCAGCCGGCCTAGGAGGGAAGACGTCGGTCGTCTTCCTCCTCCAGCTGAGCCACCGCCTGTTCCTCTCTCTCTCTCCCTGAACAGAAGCGCTGCCTCTCCTCGTGATCTCCCTTCGAACTTGATTCCTCCCCAATTAAAGTGCAAAAATGGGTTCCTCTTCTCTCCCTCATCAATTCCCCCAACTTTTCCCCTTCCAATTCGTGTTAATTTCGCTGGATTTAATCCCTGAGGAATGGCTGCCATGGATGGCCGGCCGGCGAGCTTCCCGGCCGTTCCCCTCCTCTCCCGACCATTCCCCTCCTCCTCCCGGCCTATAAAAGGGGCTGGCAACATCCTCCCCTCTCTCCCCATGGCATTTCCCGAGCCATTTTTCTCTGTCTCTTTGTCCCCCTATGCAGCCTCCTCTCTCCACGGCGCCGGCGAGCTTCGGCCACCCTTCCTCGTCGAGTCGAGCAGCACAGGACCACAGCTGCCACCGTGGACCTCGCAGCCACCTCCCCTTCCCCGGCCTCGCCTCCGTTTCGCCTGAGTCAAGCCAGAGCGCCGTGGACGCCGACGACCAGTGGCGCTGCTGCTGTCGTCCTCCTCGTCCTTCGGCAGCCCCTCTCTCCTCGCTGGGGTGTCGTCCCGCTGCGCCGTGGCTGCCGCTAGCTACCGTTGCCGTCCACCTTTTCGTCAAGCCGAAGAGGCATCGCTACCCCGAGGTCGCCGTAGTGCCATCCGTCGTTCCGTCAAGTCGTCGATGCTGCCCTCGTCATCGCCTTTGTCCTCGGCTCCGCGTTGTCAAGCTCGTCCACGCCTTCGCGCAAGGGTTGTTGCCGAAGCCGTCCTCCTCATCGTCGTTCCGTTCGTCGTCGGCCGTCTCCTCCGTTCGTTGTCGGTAGTCGCCGTTGTCGCGTTGTGGTAAGGATCCCTTCCTTGCTGCCCCTTCCTCGTCCTCTCGGTGTTGCCACCGTGCACGTTGTATCGTGGTCGGCCCCGGTCTCGTTCACCGGTGTCGACGGTTGTTCGTGCGGTCTTCGCGTGCACGTGTGGTGGTCGTGTTCGTGTGCACGTTTGGCCGCCTCGTGCTTGCCCACGTGTGCAGCCCGCATGGCATTTCCGTGAGGCCCGCTTGTCGGCCACTTGTTTCGGTTGACACGTATGGTCTCATTCCGTCCTTCCCGTGGATCGTCTCTGTGAACCCGATCCACGGTGAACTAGCCGTCTAACCTGTGGGTCCCGGCTACCGGTCGCTCGATCCTTTCTTTCCATGAGCGATGTTACATTAAACATAATTTAATGGTACAATAATAACTAAACAACTCGGAAATCTCCACTTTAATTACATCTAAATTTCGGATGGTCGTTTCTCGGCCATACGAGCTCCAAATTGACTCGTTCCAAACTGTTTAGCTTTTGTTATAACTTAAAGAACCCGTGTCTGTTGTTTTTATGTACTGTTGTCGTTTGTTTCTTAGCGTTGTAGCTTTGTTTTGTTTGTTGGTGTAGTTGCTGTCGTTCCGGAGTTCCCGTGGTGCAGTTCGAGTTCGTCGTGGAATCAGAGTTTAATCTATTCGAATAGCCGCGCCCTCGATTATGGGCAAGTTGAGCAATGTACCCAAGTTAGAATTTGATTCTGTTTAAAACTAAAATAACTGGAGTTAGTACTTGTTGGCCTAGGATAAGGCAAGATCGCGTTGGTGCGCGGCTTGATGATAATTTGAGTAGAGATAGGTTCGTGTTGATTTAAAATGCCTTTAAATATTTAAATGTTTCGAAATGCTGATTTTATGCAAAATATCCCTATATATGAATCCTTTGTACTCCCTAGCATTATATTTGCATTTTTTCCGGTGTGGCTTGCTGAGTACGGTGGTTGTACTCATCCTTGCTCAATCTTTCCCCCTTCAGTCTGAGAAGCTCTCGAAGAAAAAGTCTTAGGGGGAGTCCTGGCTTATACCCCAGTGGAGCTCCTGTGAAGATGGAGTCGTAGGCCCGCTAGTCCATTGCTGTTTTTCTTTTGTTGTCAGGCCTTATGTGCCTTTGTAATAATGTAAATATTATCGTGATAATTAATAAAGATGTGTCTTTTGTCTCAAGTTTGTGTGGTGTACCCCGGCTTTTCCTGAGATGGGGATTAATACACTAGCGTTCGGGAAAGGTATTTTCCGGGCATGACAACATCAACGATTCTGATTTCGATGTCAACTACACTCCGCTATTTTTCGATGTTCTCATGGCCAAAATAGGAGAGACCGACTCGGCCGTGGCCCGCAGGGCTATGGAAGAGGAACGAGCCAAGTTCAAAGAGGAGCGCAAGCGCAAGGAGGAGGAACTCAAGCGTAAAGAAGGTAACAACATGAAAAGGCGAGATCTGAGGGTGGTCGGGCGCTTCGCTCACAACGCCATACTTCAGACCCGAGTCGACAACAGCAACGTCTTCCTAATGCCCCAACAAAATACGGTCACCGCACTCACCCTCATCGACACCGTCATGGATGTAGCACCCCCCAACGTGACTCCAATCCTAGACAAAGTTAAGACCATGGTAGCCGCTACAGCCCCACTCGGCGCTCCCACGGGCACTGCTCGAGGAATCACAATGTCCATCGCTGAGACACCCGATGGTAGCCATCTACCACCGATGCGATCCAAGGATTACCGAAGACCCGAGCACAGCAAGACCCTTGGCAAATCTAACGACGTCCATCATCATGCAACCTGGAAACTTCGAGACTAGTCGGCTGACTCTCGCGAGAGATGTCACGGTCGACCACCCGTCCATGATCGAATCCGCTATGACAAAAACTCTAGTTACCAGAGCAGCTCTCGAAGGCCCGCGCCGAGTGATTTGAGAGAGGTACTCAACTGGCGCTATCGCGAGCGCAACAAGACTTATTATGAAGACCGAAGGAATTCCCCCGACAATTGCAATGAAGGAGTACCGCGTTCACTCGGAACCTGCGTCGATTGAATTGGCCGAGTGGTTTCAAGCCCACTGGGATTGAGAAATATGACAGCAAAACCGACTCTGAGTCATGGTTGACCGTCTACACTCTTGCAATTCGCGTAGCAGGACGAGATAGCAAGGCCATGGCAAATTACCTGCCCGTCGCCCTCGCCGACTCAGCCAGAAATTGGCTCGCAAGTTTACCACGGGGTTCAATCGACTCTTGGAGCGAGCTTCGAGATTACTTCATTGCCAATTTTCTAGGTACCTTTGAAAGGCCCGAGACTCACTTCGACCTCTACAACGTAATCCAGAAGCTCGACGAGTCTTTAAAAGATTAAACTGATCGATCTTCTTGGGTAGATCACCTCAGATTTCATCAAAGCGTGCCATCATCTTTTCCAACTTCTCCTTGGAGGGATCCATCTAGAACAAGTTGAAAGCCGAAGAAGAAGGATGAGTAAAACTTTTAGAAAGACAAATGGGATAAGGAGGAAAACATAATTTAATTTTGCATTTAGATTTTTATTTTCGCAAAGACATGTCCTTATGGGTTTAACCGTTTGGCTTATCCTATAGTCGAGATGGCTCTGATACCAACTTGTCACACTCGGAAATTCACAAGTAATTTCCAAACTAATTTGTGCATTAAACCCTTGTGCATAAAACCCGACAATTTGAATATACAGAACCAAATAAACTAAAGCGATAAATACTTACAAAAGAGGCACTTAGTCCTCACCATGAAGAAAATTGCAACGGAAAAGAAAAATATAGCGAAGCTTCAACTCCACTCCCACAGGCAGCTCAATTGGGATCTAAGCCAAAGGTCTTCTTTTGGATCCTTTCTCTTCAACTAAGGTTTGATGATTATTACAAGATGAGTATATGGAATACTCAACAAGACACACAGCAAGTATGCAAGTGCACAGGGATACAAAGGATGGCAATAATATAAGGTTCATTTGCGAAAGCAGCATTTGGCAAAGAGTTGAGAAGTTTTAAAATAGTAGAGTAATTAATTAAACAGTATTAATCAACACTGAACAACACCCCGTGTTGTATAGGCTCAAACCACCACTGAACAACCATGCCCGATTGCACAGATCCAACTTCCAAACTAGGAATTAGCCATTCCATACCAGGAGCGAAATCAATTATCACCCTATATATCACATTATTATTATTAATGAGCAAGTGGGACTAATCATGAAAAACATTGTTAGGCTCGCCCATAACCGCGGGCACGGCTATTCGAATAGTTTTACTCTAGCTAGAGGTGTACAAATTTACCGACAAGACACAGCCTGAACATCATGTCAACCATGCGTCGCGATACTGCAAAAGTATCCAAATAGAGACTGTGACAAGACACCACGCATAACACAATTCAATGCAGTGCACCGTTCCCGGATCATAGTCAACCCCTTTAAGCCAAGGTATGGACTCCCTAGCGACCCCCGTGGGCTTATCTCCGCCACTTCACAGTCTGGTGCCCCACAATGAACCACGCTATACACAATGTGCAGCCGTTGCACGCTGACTTGTGGTTAGTACGGTTAATGTTTCACAAGAGTAGCTCGCGAACCGGTTCTTAATTGTCATGAGCAAGACCATCAAAACCATATGCTCACAACCCACCATTAATCAGGTTTTAATTGGACGAATTAATTAATCAATCACGATTAGCCATCGTGACCTACCATTAAATGAATAGTAACAAGTGATAGCGAAGCATTAGTTATCCCATTAATGTGCTAATGTTTCTACGTAGGGCTAAGCATCCTAATAGCTTTAGCTAAGACCATATAACGTTCTAACTAATCCAATTATTAACCAGGTGACAAAGGACAGGTGATCAATAACAATAGAGTCATATCAAAGGCGATAGGTTATTCGTACCCGGTGACATTCGAAAATAGATGCAATGGTTGAATAGAAACAATAGCTTTAAATAGGTTCAACATGCTCAAAGGAGTGCTTTAGGATCTGTGTGACTTGCCTTGCAAACAAACGTCTTCAACTTGTCTTCAGGAACTTCTCGAACGAACAAACGATCTTCCGAAACGACGAACAACTAAACCTAGAATGCAAAACAAGGAAAACACTAATAAAAACCAAATAACAGTACAAATAAAACACATAAATGGGTTGAGCTTAAATTTAGATGAATTTAGAGACTTGAACAACCTCATTCTGAGTTCATATGAATTGGTTATGATTTTTACAAGATTTACTCCAATTAAAGATTAATTAAAAAGATTAAATAGATTTATGACACAATTTATATTTATTATTATTATTAAATAGACTTTAATTTTAGACAAACTTAGCAACTAGAACCACATTATCCGAGTTACAATGAATTAATTATGAATTAATGAAGTTTACCGATTTAAATGCTGACATCAGCGATGACATCATCGCCGGCGTATAGAGGAAGAGCTTGCGGGGAGGAGGTTTCCGGCGACGGCGGAGAGAGGGAGAGGTGGCGACCGAAAGAGGAGAGGGAGGGGGTTCTATTTATAGCCACGGGAAGGAGAGATCGTGCCCAAAACGAGCCCAAGGTCGCTGGGGAAAATAGGGTTCGTTTGGAGAGAGATAAGCTCAAACCGAACTCGATTCCGCGTCGGATTCAAAGGGATAAAGCCCGATTCTTAGGGGAAACGGAAGAGGGAGATAAGGGAAATATTTCCCCTCAACCAATTGAACGCGGTGATGAACGGATGCACCAGATTTGGAGGGGAAATGGCGGCTTCGGGCTTGGCTGGAGCTCTGTCCCGAGCTGGAAGTCGACGCTGTAGCGTGAGGGACGTAAGAAGACTTTCTGCTGGGCTTCCTTAACTCGGCCCGATTTAAAGAGCACATAAACTAGACTTTTTAACGGAGAAAAGAAACAGGCCAGCAACAGAGAAGAGCCAACGAGATGAAATATAGACTTTTTCAGATTCGGCCCAAACCTGGAAGGGAGGATTTTGATTCTTTTTTCCAATTAAATAATTTCTGAAATGATATTTTAGTTATTAAAAATACTTCCAACGCTCCAATAATTCCGGGAAAAATTCAGAAAATACTTGGACACTCAGAGTATTTAATAAAATTATAACCAGACCATTAAATTATTAATTTATTTTTTAAAATATTTACTGAAATGTTCTTTGTATTACTAAAATTAGTATTTGAGCTCCGAAAAATCCGAGAAAATTTCAGAGAGTGTAATTAATTATGAAAAATTTAATAAAAAATTAAATCCACCAACAATTTATTGACGAAATTTTTATCTAGCTTGATTTAATGTTCAAATTTTTCACAGCTTTTATTCAAACACTTATTTTAATTAATCAATAAATTCTAGAATTTCTTTTTTCACAGCAATTTATATTTTAGCGATTTTTAGGGTGTGACAAATCCACCCCCCTTACAGAAATCTTGTCCCGAGATTTGGAACAGCTAGCAAGAAATTGGGTAGGGCAATACTTCACTGATCACTTCCTCAAAACAACTTGGCCAATCTGACTCATCTTTATCTGACTTTTTTTTTTCTATGCTTCTTCCAGTAGGACTAACACCTAACTAAATCCTCAAGTCAATATTGTCGGGTCTGCCTTTCTGAAAATGTTGACTACAAGATCTCCAAATATTGTGGCTTTGGGCGTAACTCTCCGATGAACAATCTATCAAGTCATTTACAGTGTTACGTCTGGCTCATTCTCGAAGTTCCCTTGACTCTTTCAGGTCCATAGAAATCTCAATTCACACTAGGGTCAAATTATTTCCGATGATTCTACTTTTTTGAGAAAATGATATGTAACATTCTATCCAATCCAACCTTCCAAGATAAATTGATCTCTTTTATTGAAACAAGTCTCTTATCCATTAAATAGATTAATCAGATATTAATTTTTTCTCAATTCGGGCTTCAAAATATTTTAACGAATAGCTGATCCTGCACTATCTTCATCAATCTGATCTTCACCTTTCGTCGTGAAAACATACATTGTCTTTATCTCCAATATTCAGGAATTGTTTCACGTAATGGTGACCCCTTAACCCTTCAAGTTTTAGTTTCCAATACAGCTTCTTATATAGCTTGACCATCTATCATCCAGACAAATATCAAGACATTACTCCCATCATTGGTGTAAACCACTCTGCGACCATATTTTATGGCTTCTACAGTTTCAAAATATCTTGAATTAGAGAACTTCACACTTTGACTTGATATCATACTGATCTCGTGATTAGGGTTCCATTCCAAATTGGTTTTATCCATTACCTTACTACCTATCCTTTCCTTGATTATCATCCTCATACTTTAGATTAACATAGTAGTGATGTTCATAGTAAATCTTCATACTTTATATTAACGTAGTAATGATGTCCATGCTCTTCATTGTACTAGGGGTGTACGTATAACTGATTGTTAACAGCAGATTTTCGTAATCTACTCGAAGAGTAAAGAGAAAACCGATGCAGAGAAGAAGGACCAAGCTGGAGTCGGACCAAGTCCCGTATCGGACTCAGCAGCGCATCGGACTGGGAGAAGCGCTAGCAAAAAGGCTGTATCGACCGATGCGGGTTCAATGCGGCCATCGGCCGATGGGAGCAGGCAGCTGATGGAGGCAGCGTGGGCTCGGTTTGGGCTTAAGTTAAGCTTCAAAGAGATTGCCAAATAGGAATAAGCCCTAGTTTTAGGCAATTGTATCTTGTAAATTGAGTAAGTTTAGATCTAATCTATGGCAAGAGTCCGCCATCAGGACTTGTTTGTTAGTTAGAGATAAATCACAGGTATAAATATCCCGGTAGTCTGTACATAGAATCTCTCTCAATCAATTCAACAACAATTCAACTTAATCTACATTCGACGCATTGCCAACCCTCGCAAGAGGTTAGCTTCCGGTGAGTTCTTGCTTCCCCAGAGCAGAGGTAAGAACTCGTACCCGACGATCTACATCGTCGGGGCTAGCGTGTCGTTGTCGACACGTTAAGCCCTGGCAATGTGATCGTCGTTTATCATGTTTTGGCTGATCTTGATGCAGGAATTTTTACAATCTGGTCCTTTTGTAAAACTTATTTCGCAAATAGACCCTTGGAAAAACTTATTGCAGTAATGGTCCCTTTTGGTGCGCCAGAGGCATTGGCGCCGCCGTCAGACATCACGGCGCCAAGACCGGTGGCGCCATCGGGGTGCCACGGTGGCAGCACACGCCGACGTGGCGGGAGGGCGGCGCCAGGGAGGCTGGCGCGCTCGTACCAATCACGGCGCCAGCCATGCTGGCGCGCTCGTCCGGGGGGAAGGGCACTTAACCCCCCGCGGGCCCCACCCCAGCTCATCCCCCCACTCGCCCCAGCCCGAGCCAGCCGAACTGAGAGCTCTCAGTGCCATCTCTCTCTCCCCTCTCACCTCTCCTCCTCAAATCCACTCAATTTGGAGCCGTTTTTCGCGGGATTTTTTGTGGAAATCGAAGAGCAAGGTATACTCCTCCATTCCCCCCTCTTTTTTCTCGTTTTAATCGGTTAAATTTGTAGATCGAAGGGTAACCCTAGAACCCATATTTTGCCCAATTTTTTGATTTTGAAGATTTAAATTAGGGATTTGTTGAGTATAGTGTTAAATGTGTGCAATGTGCTTAGTGGAGATACTATTTTTTGTAGTACATTGTGTTGTAATGTTGATTTTTAGGTGGTTTGGTTGGATGGATGGTTGGAGGAAAAATTTTAGTTTTACACATGAAAGAATTGTTAGTTGGATGTGAAATTACTTTAGCTTTGGAAAAAATTTTTTGTAGTGCATTGTGTTGTAATGTTGATGTGCTTCTTAGAGAGAAAGAATTTTTGTAGTACATTGTGTTGTAATGTTGATTTTTAGGTGGTTTGGTTGAATGGACGGATGGTTGGAGGAAAAAAATTAGTTAAGACATGAAAGAATTGTTAGTTGGATGTGAAATAAATATGTTTGGTTAAGTAGTAGCTTTGAAACAATGTAAGTTATGTATTAGTTCATGTGGTAAGTTTGTACAACGTTTACGAAAGATGTGATATTTTTTTATTTCTAAAGTGCCATGATATTTTTCAGTGTAGATGGATAGACTTGTTCGTGTTTACTACGGTGGTAGAGTGGTTGAACCTTACGTTGGTGCGCATGTTGAGTTTGAGGATATGTCGTTGAAGACCATTTTGTTTCCCACCCGACCCACTTTTGATGAACTAATGTCACGAGTAAAAGATGTTCTTGAATGGACTGAGGATAATGTGGAGATTGATATTTATGGGAGGTACGATGTTGGTCAAGGACATAAGTATGTACTGAAGGTGTTAAGTCAGTTGGATTGGGAAATTTATTTTGATTTAGTAAAAGACTCTCAGTTTAGATCTCTAGAGGTGTTTGCTTCAAAGATGGTACGCACCGTAAACAATTTGGATCTAAACAAGTCTTCGTGTTATCCTTACGACGAGAATAATTTTGTGACATATTCTTCTCGTCGTGGGGTTACACACCGTGGCAATGAGGGAACAAGTAGATCAGTATCAAAGACTGAGTTGGTACGTGAAGAGTTGGATGAGCAAAGACAGAAGAAGAGACCTTTGTTTGGAAATGAGTTAGAGGAGAGAAAACCATCAAAGAGACGTCACAGCAGTGACGGTGTGGACGCAGCAAGGGAATTGAAAAAGGAGTTAGTACAAGGGCTTGATGTAAGTGAAGGTTTATCTGAAGATGCCGGTAACAACATAAATTGGTCATCGTATGGAGGCAACCCTGAATACTCGATGCAAGTATCAGGGAAAAATTATGATCCAGCTGATTTCTTTGTTGTGCACTTGAGTGCTGGTCACGACTCTGTTTCGGTGGAAGTCAATGGAGAGGAGGTTGGCGAGGAACCAAGTGTTGAGAACTATGATGTTGAATTTGCTGTTGACTCCGATGATGACCGTCCATTCCCTGCACTAACCAACAATGACAAGTTAGCATTAGAGGAATGTCGTGCGTTCGAGAAGGTGTTTGGGAGGAAGCCGGACATTCCTGAGTTTAGGGACCTAAGACATGCCGATGGTGCAATATTAGATGGTGACATCAACATGGATCATTTGCCAGAACCATTCCAGGTGGATGGCCTAAAGAAAGGTTTGGAGTTTCCATCCATGGTTGCTTTGAAACTATGGCTCCAGGAGTACGCCATTGTGCACCATCGTCCATATCGTGTTGTGAATTCCGCCGCAATAAGGAGGTACACTATTAAATGTGAACACAATCGATGCAAATGGAAGGTGCACACAACAAAGAGGTCCAGTGGCACGTGGAGGATATCACGTGTTGGTAAGGCACATAGTTGTGCCACTGCCGAAGGTTCAGGGAGCCACCGGCAGTTGACATCGAAGTTCATAGCAAATAGGTTATGCAATGCCATCAAATTACAACCTACCCTCTCTGCTTCAGCGTTAGCTGTATATATATTTGAGGTTTTTCAATATAGAGTGAAATATGGCAAGGCTTGGAGGGCAAGAGAAGAGGCTATGAAGCTCATTTATGGAGAATGGGGTGAAGCATACGTCCGTTTGCCCACGTTGCTACAAGCCATTAAGCAGAGGAATCCGAGTACAGTGTATCATATTGATACCCATCCCAATAGGGTAGTGAACATAGGTGGGGTGACAAAGAAAATATTTATGCGTGCATTCTGGTGCTTTGGTCCTTCTGTCGAGGCATTTAAGCATTGCAGGCCAGTACTTGCTATAGATGCAACCTTTCTAACAGGAAAATACAGCGATGCCTTGATGACTGCATTGTCAGCTGATGCGGAGGACCGTCTAGTACCATTAGCTTTTGCCTTGGTGGAGAAAGAAAACTCGCGAGACTGGTGCTGGTTTATCGAACTTGTCCGACGTGTTGTGATTGGCCCGCATAGGGAAGTTTGTATTATTTCAGATCGACATGCCGGTATAATGAATGCCATGAGAACTCCTGTTGAAGGATTGCCACCGGTTCACCACCGGTGGTGCATGAGACACTTTAGTGCTAATTTCCACAAGGCCGGTGCGGACAAGCATCAAACGGAAGAGCTACTAAGGATATGTCAAATTGACGAGAAGTGGATATTTGAGAGGGATGTGGAGGCACTCAGACTGGTTGTAGCCGAAGGTCCTCGTAAATGGCTTGAAGAAGAATTGTTGGAGAAAGATAAGTGGTCCCGTGCGTACGATAGAAATGGCCGCCGGTGGGGTTACATGACAACCAATATGGCTGAGCAGTTCAACAGTGTGCTAGTAGGTATCCGTAGGCTACCGGTGACAGCCATAGTATTGTTTACCTTCATGAAGTGCAATGAGTTCTTTGTGAACAGACATGATGAAGCAGTGAAACGCGTCCAGTTAGGGGAACGATGGTTTGAGAAGGCCGCTAGTAAGATGAGGACGCAAAACACCAAGGCAAGCAAACACACTTCAAGGTGCTTCGATAAGGAGAGTAAGACATATGAGGTCACCGAGAGGGGTGGAATAACACGTGGGGGTGTTAGGTTCGGTGCTAGATCGTTCAAAGTGCAAGGTGAGAGGAACTCATGTAGTTGCCAAATGCCATTATTGTACCATATGCCTTGCTCACATCTCATCAATGTTTATCGGATTCATGCAATTGATCCAGAATCTCCCAACCATATGCCGTACGAGTTCTCATCGAAAGCCGTAGTGAACACATGGGCAAGTCGGTTTGAGCCATACCTCGACCCTACACAGTGGCCACCATACGATGGTGAAGAATTTGTTGCGGACCCGGAGTTGAAGGTTAAGACAAGGGGGAAGAGGAGATCAAAGCGCTTTAAGAATGAAATGGACTCGGGCCTTGGTGGTTCTAGGAGGAAACCGCCTTTAGGTCTTCAAGTTGATGTTGCGCCGTTGCAAAATAGGTGTTCGTTATGTCACCAGGAGGGTCACAAGAAACCTAAGTGCCCTAAGCGTCCGAAAAAAAATAAGTCCAAAAAAACAGCAAGGTATTTTTTGGTTGAAGTCATATACATACTAGGTTTGTTGCATATATTTTGTAATCGTATGTTATGCAAATATTGGTAACTGACAATATATTCCTTCTCTCTTAATGCAGGATGGCCGGCGAGGAAGAGACACCGACTTACCCGGCCTTGGAGGAGTGCTACGAGGCCCGCCATCGCGGGGCTGCAATCGAGCGGGGGAAGGTACATATCGACATCCAGTCATTTGTACCTAAGTATCGATAACATATGCTTCACATTGTATTAACTATTCCATTTGAAAATATTTTTGCAGGTGCTTCAACCGCTCCGAGTTAGAGCGCACGCCCCCCCTGTGTTCGATGAGCGATACATCCCGTACCTCAGGACGGCTGGGTTGCTCGGGGTCGCCATGGTTATTAATAGAGGATTGCCGGTGTTCAACGCTCCTGCCTTGACAGCACTTGTAGACATGTGGAGGCCTGAGACACACAGCTTCCACCTACCAAGTGGTGAAATGACCATCACTCTACAAGATGTTGCTATGATCTTGGCCCTCCCGATACGGGGACATGCGGTGACGGGTAGGACGGAGACTTCTGGATGGGTTGCACAGGTGGAGCAGTTGTTTGGCATGCCACTAATCATTGAGCATGCGCAAGGGAGGAAGAAGAAGCAGAATGGTATACCCCTTTCTTGGCTTAGTCAGAACTTTTCTAACCTTGATGAGGACGCAGAGCCGTGGCGTGTTGAGTGCTACGCACGTGCATACATCTTGCATTTGCTAGGAGGGGTACTTTTTCCAGATTCTGGTGGTGATATTGCTTCGTCAATTTGGATCCCTTTGATAGCCAATCTAAATGATCTAGGGCGTTTTAGTTGGGGCTCGGCGGTGTTGGCATGGACTTATAGACAGCTCTGCGAGGCTTGTTGTCAAGCACCCTCCTCCAACCTTAGCGGCTGTGTACTTCTCATTCAAGTGTGGATGTGGCTTCGACTACCGGTGGGAAGGCCAAAATGGAGGCAAAGTTTTACTCCTTGGCCCTACGCTGAGCCAGACATGGAGAAGTCTGTGGCCTACTTATTTGAAAGTACGGCGACCTCACATGCTCGTAGCGAGGTGGCGTACAAGCAGTACGTCAACGAGATGGACTGCCTCCAGCCTGGGCATGTAAGTATTTCAAATTTCAATCGAATTTTATCAATAAGTTTTATGTCAGAGGGACTAACGTAACAAAAATTTTGTACATGTGTAGATCACTTGGCTACCATATCACACGCCTGAGGCAAGAGCACTTACCCTGAACACCTTGTGCAATCGGGATGAGGATTATTTCATGTATCAATGTCCACTGATTTTTTTCTGGGCTGTTGAGTACCACCTGCCGCACCGTGTCATGCGACAGTTCGGGAAGAGGCAAGATTTCCCGGTAGAGGACATCTCAACTGGATGGGACCTACACAGGTAGCTTGCTTCGAGTCACGCTATTTCTTTGTTGTGCCGTAAACCCTATGTTTTGCACATCAACACATTGTACATATGAAGGTACGACAGAGTTAAAACAAAGAAGGTGAAGGATTGGGGGTTAGAACATAGTAGACTCTGGACCAGCCTCCTTGGCACGCTGTGCCCTAGCCAGCTTCCTCGCCCGCTCCTTCGCATGCTCTTCCTTCTCCGCAAACTCCCTTGCCATCTCCCTGAGCTCCCGCTCCTCCTTTCTCTTCCTCTCCGCGATCTGTACTGCCGCAAGTCGGAGACGACGATCGATGCGTTCCTCTTCCCATTCACGTTCCCTACGAAGCATCTCCGCATCGCGGGGATCAATCTCCACGTCGATCCATTCCACAAAGTCGCACAGAGGAGGCGGTATCTTCGCTACCTGCACATTCTCCGATTTAAACGATTTTCATTACAATTTGCAATGCAGTATCGCAACCTCGAACGTACAACAAATTACCTCCACTGGCTTCGTCACCTTTCCTTTCTTTCCCTTTGCTTTAGGTTCGGGCTTAGGCTTCTCCGGACTGTACGTATAATTGCGACACATCCAGTACCTCTGATGGTATTTCTTGTGGTCATCACTTATTGCAAAACGACATTCGTCACCGCACCAACACATGGGACGGATAGCGTCTGGTGGTGGTTGCTGCCTAGGACAATAGCCAGTTTGATCCTTCCTTATCATTCTACAAAACCAAAATGATCTCCCGCCAAGTAAATTATTGTGACATTTTATCAACCACTATCTTATATATCAAATTTGTCATCTCTCATATAGCCCATAGCTACAAACTTTTACCTACATCAATTTCTCCATACATCCATTCAAGTCAACACTATTGTGTTGTACAATTACAACACAATGTACTACAAAAAAATAGTATCTCCACTAAGCACATTGCACACATTTAACACTATACTCAACAAATCCCTAATTTAAATCTTCAAAATCAAAAATTTGGGCAAAATATGGGTTCTAGGGTTACCCTTCGATCTACAAATTTAACCGATTAAAACGAGAAAAAAGAGGGGGGAATGGAGGAGTATACCTTGCTCTTCGATTTCTACAAAAAATCCCGCGAAAAACGGCTCCAAATTGAGTGGATTTGAGGAGGAGAGGTGAGAGGGGAGAGAGAGAGCTCTCAGCTCTTTCGGGGGTTCGCTGGAACGGCTGGGGCGAGTGGGGAGGAGGAGCTGGGGTGGGGCCCGCGGGGGGTTATGTTTTGTCCCCCCCGGATGAGCGCGCCAGCAACGCTGGCGCCGTGCTTGGTGGGAGCGCGCCAGCCTCCCTGGCGCCGCCCTCCCGCCACGTCGGCGTGTGCTGCCACCGTGGCACCCCGATGGCGCCACCGGTCTTGGCGCCGTGATGTCTGACGGCGGCGCCAATGCCTCTGGCGCACCAAAAGGGACCATTACCGCAATAAGTTTTTCCAAGGGTCTATTTGCGAAATAAGTTTTACAAAAGGTCCAGATTGTAAAAATTCTTGGATCTTGATGTGGCTTTCTAATTCTATCTCACCAGCAATTAACTCGTTTTAGGGTTTATTGCCGTCGGTGGTCAAATTAGCTTGCTCATCTAGATCATCTAAGGCGTCTACCATCCCCAAAAGCGATCGATGACTTGATTTTTTGTGTGTTAACTTTCGATCTACATTTTGAGTTGCTATCGACCTTAGTCGTATTTCGAGATTTAATTCAAAGCCTGTCTTCGATCGTAATTAAGGGTAGCACCAGGGTTTCAGCCGGTCTTACCTAATGCATGTGATTATTTTATGTTTTTGCATGTATTTGCCACTTGTACGGGTGGATCAATAGATATAGATATATTTATTACAGGGTATCTTCAGGACTTCTCTGTGATCGGTATGTTTATATCGGTCGATTGGCTTGTATAAGTTTGCACTAGAATATTAGCTAGTGTATTTATCTTCATGCATCCCTCATCGGCCGATTCCATTAAGTTGCCACAAACACATTAATAAAGGCCGATGAGATTAGATCTATTTACTAATCTTATTTTATTATAATCTCAAGTAGGCCGATATAGCTTTGCCCTATCTGTTGGGCTCCCACGATGCAACATCGGCCTATCGGCCGATTGACCATCGTTTCTAACATGGTTTACTTGTTTATTCTTCTTGATTGCAGATCAAATCAATTGACACGCCCTAAACGCACCTAGGCAAGCCATTAGACCTGCATTGGAGCTAAGCAGATCTCCCAGGCTGTCATGGAAACGTGGAACCCGTTTTGACGTCTAGCGGTTCGAAATTCCGCGCCAACACGCTTTTGGCATGCCTTGTGGGACCAGAAGAACACAAGCTTCGCGTCATCAACAAGCGCACTTCAAGATGTCTAAGCAAAGCAAAATTTCTGAGGAAAATGTCGTCTCGGTCATCGTTGATCAGCTCAACGACGAGCAAAAGGCCGAGATGGCAACATTGGTTGAACAGTTCCAGAATATGTATTTACAGACATATTCCAGGACTCGGCAAGGCACGCTCATCCAAAAATCCAAGGTGATAATGCCGAGCCCGACGGATGGAGCCAGCATGTCGGCAGCTGCCCAGGATCCAGCCATCAAGACTGAAGAGGATACTCGTTGCGCTATGCCGACACTGCAGGACCGCCTCGACTCCGCGGTTCACTCGACACTCATCAACCAGTCTGGAATCCTGGTGAACACATTGACCAACACAGTCAAATCCATACTAGACGGTTCCATTCACCAACACAAACCTCAAGGGCCGATTTTCCTGCCTGATAACAAGTTCCCTCCATATCGGACCTTGAGGACCGACCTGAGCATGGCTCCACAGCTGACGGCGCCGATCCCACCTCCATCGGCCCAGCCAGTGTCAACTATGCCATTGGTCTTGACAAAACAAGCGGAAGGAAGCCCTCAACACATCTCAGAAGACCAATTCGCGCAATGGACAAGGGGAAGACAAGCTCCAGCAGCCTTGCACCAGCCGATGGTTGAGCCAATACAACAAGCCGCTGCCAATCCAACATCGGCTGGGCAAGCCCAATTCCCCCTGCCAGGCAATCCTCCACAAGTAGCTGCTTACAACGCGCCGCAAGGCTATCAGCAGTACGCTACGGGGTAGTACGATGCACCAAATCTGAATCATCATTTTCAACCATACTCTCCTAGGCAATATCTGCCAGAAGGTCTCCAATAGCCATATCATCAAGAGCTTCCACATCAACCCGCAGGACTTGCTCAAGGGCACTGGGCCGATATGATAGCCGAAGTGATGCATGATCAGTTCGGTTTGAAGCCCAAGGAGAGTGCAACTGTGTATCGACACCCATACCCAGAGGAGTTGGATAGAGTGCCATTGCTGAGCCGATACAAAATTCCTAATTTCTCTAAGTTTTCAGGGCAGGATAATGTCTCTACGTATGAGCATATTAGCCGATTTTTGGCCCAGTGCGGTGAAGCATCGGCTATAGAGGCATTGAGGGTGAGGTTTCTCCCCTTGTCCTTGTCAGGATTAGCGTTCACTTGGTTTTCCTCTTTGCCCTGCAACTCTATTAGAGGATGGATAGACCTAGAGAAACAATTTCATAGGTATTTCTTTAATGGAGTACAAGAGATAAAGCTATCTGACCTCACCGCCATCAGGCAGAGAGTTGACGAATCGGTCCCAGATTATATTCAGCGATTCAGGGACATCAGAAACAGATGCTATAGCCTTAGCCTGACCGATTCTCAACTGGCCGATTTGGTTTTCCAAGGACTACTTGGGCCGATACGAGAAAGGTTCTCATCGCAGGAGTTTGACAGTCTAGCCCAGCTAGCACAGAGGGTATCGACCCACGAACAAAGATTCCAGGAGGCAAGGAAATTCACAAAGAAAGTCAACAGTATCTACCAGTACGCCTCCGACGAAGATGAAGACGATGATGCTGAAGTCGATTTGGCTAAATGGGCCTGGATGAAGAAGCCAACTACGTGCCAATGGATTAAGAAGGGTGACAAGGAAGACAAGTTCGACTTCGCCATCAACAAGGCCGATAAAATATTTGACCTACTACTGCAGGAAAAACAGATACAGTTGCCTGTAGGTCATGTATTGCAAGTGGCACAACACCTATTCTCATCATACCAATGAGTTCAAGATTTTCCGCCAACAAATACAATTGGCCATCGAACAAGACAGGATCAAGTTTGATGAAGCCAAGAGGCCGATGAAGATCGAAGGACACCCGTTCCGAGTCAACATGGTACGGGTTGGCAGGGCCGATAGCGATGCCTGTCGGACCAATAAGAGACCTTATCAGACTTTGGAGGGCCTTATCAAGAAATACCAGCGGAGGCATGATGAGCAAGCACATGACTACGATGACCAAGATAAATCTTATGATCCCCATTGGGAGTGAGAATTCTTTCGATTTTGCTGGAACGAAGGGATGAGGCTACCGACAATACAAGAGTGTCCTGCATGCAATGACGCGGAGGAATCTTACCAAGGCAGCTCAAGCAAACAAGCACATCGGCCGAACAAGCAGAGGAAGCCTGTACACGAGAGGCTAGGGCCGATGCACCGTGATCATCGCACTGAAGATGACAAACCAGTCCAGAACCCTCAATGGTGCCTAGGTGATCTATTCAGCAAGACTCAGAAGCGACGGGTTCAGAGGCTGAGGCAGAACGATAAGACCCAGGAGCAGCAAGCAGAAATCGCCCATCAGCCCGTTAAAACAAAGAAACAATGGAGGCTGAAGTCTACAGTAGAAAAGGCCGATGAGGGCGATACGAAGTCAACTTAAGCTCCTGCATCAGCAAAAGGTAAAAGCATAGCATCGACTTCTATTAGCATGGTTTTCGTGTTGCCAGCAGAATATAGTATACGGATGGCCGATGAAGCTATAGCCGAGGACGACATGAAGTAATCTTCGGCTAAGCTACAGTTGTCACCAGAGCGAGCTGTGTTCGACAAGCCAGCCGACACCAGCTACAGGCACCTCTGGCCGTTGTACATCAAGGGATTCGTCAATGGGCGGCCGATGACGAAGATGTTGGTCGATGGCGGCATGGTAGTGAATTTGATGCCATATACAACTTTCAGGAAGTTTGGAAAGGTACCTGAGGACTTAATCAAGACTAATATGGTATTGAAAGATTTTGGCGGCAACGCGTCTGAAGCGAAGGGGGTGTTGAACGTGGAGCTCACAGTTGGCAACAAGACAATTCCTACCACCTTCTTCGTCTTTGATGGAAAGGGTTCCTATAGCCTGTTGTTGGGACGAGATTGGATCCATGCAAATTGTTGCGTCCCTTCAACAATGCACCAATGCCTTATTCAATGGCAAGGGGACTAGGTCGAGATCGTGCAGGCTGACAGATCAGTGCATGTGGCCAATGCCGATCTTGCAGTATGGGAGATGAAGGGAATCGATTGCCTGTCTGGACGAGTTTGGGAGGCCGATTTCCTGAAGGTAACTGATTGCGACATCGAGCCAATCGAAGATGGAGACAAGCAGTTACTTTAGCAAAGGTGTAACATCCATCAGCCAAGACGAACAAAATAGTCCCTACACAGATGATGCGGTGGATGAATTAGATGAAAAATTGGGACCAAGTTTCACGTCGGCCGATGAACTCGAAGAAGTTGACATAGGGATAGGTGATAGGCCTAGGCCGACGTATGTAAGTGCTAACCTACCAAAGGAATATAAGAATAAATTGATACATCTTTTGAAAGAATACATGGATTGTTTTGCATGGGAATACCATGAGATGCTAGGATTAAGCCGATCAATCGTATAACATCGACTGCCCATAAAACCAGGCTATCGGCCGTTCAAACAAGCTCCCAGGAGATTTAAGGCCGATATGTATGAGGCTATCAAGGAAGAAATTACAAGCTTTACGATGCCAATTTTATCAGACCTGCCAATATGCGGAGTGGATTTCCAACATAGTTCCAGTGTTGAAGAAAAACGGCAAGCTCAGGGTGTGTATTGATTTCAGAGATCTAAACAAAGCAACCCCAAAAGATGAGTACCCTATGCCAATGGCCGATTTGCTAGTTGATGCTGCGTTTGGACATAAGATTATCAGTTTTATGGATGGAAACGCAGGCTATAATCAGATTTTCATGGGCGAAGAAGATATTCACAAGACAGCTTTCAGGTGTTCGGGGGCAATCGGCCTATATGAATGGGTCGTTATGACATTTGGTCTCAAGAACGTTGGAGATACATATCAGAGGGCAATGAATTATATCTTTCACGACCTAATCGGTTCCTTGATTGAGTTGTACATTGACGATGTGGTGGTGAAGTCAAAGGAGTATGGTAGTCATTTGGTCGATTTACGCAAAGTGCTAGAAAGGGCAAGAAAATATGGTTTAAAGATGAACCCTAACAAATGTGCCTTTGGCGTATCGGCCGGTCAGTTTTTGGGTTTCTTGGTCCACGAGAGAGGAATTGAGATCACACAGAAGAACATTTATGCCATAAAGAAGATCAAGCCTCCAGAGAATAAGACCAAGTTGCAATCCCTGGTTGGGAAGATTAACTTCGTCCGGCGTTTTATATCAAACCTATCAGGCAAGATTGAGCCATTCACTCCACTATTAAAATTGAAGGATGATCAGGAGTTTATATGGGGTGATAAGCAGCAAAAGGCATTGGACAACATTAAAGAATATTTGAGTTCCCCACCAGTTCTAATTTCTCAACAGAAGGGAATCCCATTCAAGTTGTACCTGTCGGCCGATGAGAGGTCTATCAGCTCTGTTTTGGTTCAGGAAATTGATGGCAAGGAAAGAGCTATTTTTTATCTCAGCAGAAGATTGTTGGATGCTAAAACAAGGTACACCCCAGTGGAGAAGTTATGCTTATGTTTATATTTTTCATGTACTAAATTGAGGCATTATTTACTTTCCAATGAGTGCATTGTGGTAAGTAAGGCCAATGTGATGAAATACATGTTATCGGCCCCCGTGTTAAAAGGAAGAATTGGGAAGTGGATTTTTGCTTTGACAGAGTTTGACCTCAGATATGAATCGGCCAATGCGATTAAAGGACAAGCCCTGGCCGATTTCATTGCGCAACATCGAGATGATTCAATTACATATTCAGATATTGTGCCATGGACGTTGTATTTTGATGGATTTGTTTGCAGACATGGATGCGGTATCGGCCTAGCCATCATATCCCCTCGGGGGGCAAGCTTCGAGTTTGCATTTACTATCAAGTCTTATTATACTAACAATCAAACAGAATACGAAGCTGTTCTTAAGGGTTTGCAGTTATTACAAGAGGTCGAGGCCGATTCCGTAGAGATCATTGGTGACTCTCAATTGGTGATCAATCAGCTTTTTGGAGAGTATGAGTGCAGGAACGATATTCTAAGGGTTTACAATGAAGAGTGCCTGGAATTGTTAAAAACTTTTAAGATTGTGACGATGAGACATATACCCAGGAAGCAAAACTTTGAGGTCAATGATTTAGCTCAGGGGCATCAGGATACAGGCCGATGGTGAAAGATGTTGATGTTAAAATTGCTACCGTGGATGCCGATGATTGGAGGTTTGCTATCATCGAATATTTGAGAAATCCTTCTCAATCGGTGTCACGAAAGATGAAATATAAAGTTCTGCATTATGTCTTGCTTGATGATGATCTATACTATCGGACGATTGATGGTGTCTTGCTAAGATGCTAAAGTTTAGAAGAAGCCAAGGTTGTCATGAGCGAGGTTCACGAAGATATTTGTGGAACACATCAATCGGCTCATAAGATGCGATGACTTTTAAAGCGCGTTGGATATTTTTGGCCGACAACGCTAGAGGATTGTTTCAAGTACTACAAAGGATGTCAAGACTGCCAAAAATTTGGAGCAATTCAGAGAGTGCCAGCATCGGCTATGCATCCAATTATAAAGCCGTGGTCGTTTCGTGGATGGGGTATCGACATGATCGGACAGATTAATCCTCCATCAAGCAAAGGACACAAGTATATTTTAGCGGCTACCGATTACTTCACAAAGTGGGTTGAGACTATTCCCTATAAGAAAGTTGATTCCAAGGATGCCATCCAGTTTGTTAAAGAGCATATCATATACAGATTTGGACTTCCACAGACGCTGACAACCGATCAAGGATCAATTTTCGTGTCCGATGAGTTTGTCGAGTTTGCTGATAGCGTGGGCATCAAGCTGTTGAATTCTTCTCCATACTATGCGCAAGCTAATGGGCAGGCAGAAGCTTCTAATAAGAGCTTAATCAAGTTGATCAAGAGAAAGATTGCTGAACAGCCGAGGCAATGGCATACAACGCTGGCCGATTCCCTTTGGGCGTATCGGATGGCTTGTCATGGTGCAATTCATGTGCCACCTTATCAGTTGGTTTATGGACATGAAGCTGTGCTGCCATGGGAGACCAATATCGGCTCAAGAAGGATTGCATTGCAAGACGACTTGACAGCCGATGAGTATCACAATCTTATGGTTGATGAGTTGGATGATTTGGCACATGTACGATTGCAGGCCTTGGAAAAAATAAAGCGAGATAAGGATCGTGTTGCTCGTCATTATAACAAAAATGTTGTAGCCAAGTCATTTGAGGATGGGGATCTTGTTTGGAAATTGATATTGCCGATTGGTTCCAGAGATAACAAATTCGGCAAGTGGTCACCTAATTGGGAAGGTCCTTTTCAGATTCATCGATGTGTTCCCCATAATGCGTATTTGTTACAAGGATTAGATGGAGAAGTTTTTGGCAGAGCGCTCAACGGCAAGTATTTAAAGAAATATTACCCAAGCATTTGGATAAACTCATGATCGGCTTGCTGGCCGATTACTGATAATAGCCGATGTACAGTGCATCGTCTTTAGACGGCCGATAAATACTATCGCCCTTAGTACAAATTTTACAACATGAGCCCTCATCTTCTAAAATTTGGAGGGCATATATATACTCAGCAGTGCTTCGACAAGATATCGAGTGGATTACAAATTTACAAATTTTATCCATCGGCTGATGCGTTCTACAGTTAGTAATCTATCGGCCGATGTGTGTCATTGTTCATATTCAGTTGGTATTCTTATGAGTTACACAAGTCAATCATATTCGGCTGATTGGCCGATAAGATATATATATATATATATATATAGCAGTTTTTCTACAAGAAGAAGATAGAAGCATATTACATCAGTCAGTTTATAAAGTTCTGGATAGCTGCAATGGCCTTGCGATGAATTTGATCGATGTCATCTATTGCCTGTGCATCATCCACCGATGACCCTGGGATTGGCTTCAATGACCTGCTCAGGGTTGCAAGGTGCTTGGCCGATGCTTTCAGTTTTGCTGTTTGGTTTTCAATCGCCTTCGGGGATGTAGCTATCTTGACTTCGGCTTCCTGGATTTCTTTACGAGTGGCTTCTAGCTTCGTCAGCAGATCTGCTTCGAGGCGGCGGAGTTCTTCAAGCTTCTGGTTCAAGGCGATCGGCTCAACAGTCAGCTCGTCCAACTTAGTCTTGTCAGAGTTCACTTGAGCTTTGCTAGCTGATATGGCCGATTCCAAGCCTTCACGTTCCCGCCTCTCTGCGATTCTCTCTTTGGCCTTGTGAAGCTTGGAGTGGTATTGCTCCAGGAAGATGGCTGGCGTCAATAATTCCATCAGGTCTTCAGGCAGTTGATCCTGGATTTCTTGTACCCTGCTCTTGATTGGATTGCAGTTTTCCACTAACGATTCTATGGACGCCTCCAGCCGATTAGCAATGTTGGACAGCTGGCCTTTTAATTCTTCAGAAATTGATGGCCTGACTGCACTGGGTAAATCCTTGTCTTCATCATCAAGGAAATGGCCGATGTCGAAGGTGAACATATGGGCTAAAGTCTGCAACATTATGATAACACATGTTTAAATTAGATGGACTGAAATCGGCAAGGGGTTCAAAGTGGTTTAGGACTACCTGTGATGGGACATCGGCTGCAGTTGCATCGGCCTCCTGTTGCTGTTCTGAAATGGCAGGTGAAGGGGTTGGCCGATGTGGTGAAGGCGATGGAGCTTGCGGCTGAAGAATAAAGTAAGAGCATGATGGTCAGATATATATTGCTAATAAGATGAAGCAGTTAGATCGGCGCTTACCGATGCAATTGGAGGTGGTGGAGAAGGAGATGGAGTTCTCAATCGGGTCTTGGCTTGTTCACGTCTTTTCAAGGTGGCTTTCTTAGTTCTTGGTAAAGGGGCCGATTGAGTTCTTTCTTTGAGCAAGGACGACGCAACGACCTAACTAAAAATCAAGTTGGAATAAACTGGTGAATTAGCTTTGAAATTGCATAAGGAAGTTTATATTAACCTTGCGGACTACGTGTCTGGTTCTCCTGGGTTGAGCCGCATCGGCTTTATCATTGGCCGATGGACCTGTGGTAATTGTGGCCGATGGCTCTCTTGTTGGTTTGGCCGATGGCTCATTAGTAGCGGTGGCCGATGGATGTTGATCTTCAAGTATGTCAACAGCTGCCACATCGATCTCTTCCTC
Source organism: Oryza officinalis (assembly GCA_008326285.1). Classification (NCBI taxonomy): domain Eukaryota; kingdom Viridiplantae; phylum Streptophyta; class Magnoliopsida; order Poales; family Poaceae; genus Oryza; species Oryza officinalis. The sequence goes on from BDMV01000010.1 coordinate 13,929,508, forward strand.
CATTAACTGGTCATCCAAAAATTTTTCCATGCAGGGGTCCAGCTCATCCAGATCGGCCTGGTCGTCAGTCTTGGACTTTTTGCCGGGTTTCTGAATTCTTTCCTTTCCCGGCGCCTTCCTCTTGGTAGTTTCTTTGATTATCGGCCCTTGGAGCAGTTAGGCCGATAATTGATTCCATAACAGTTTTTCCTGATGGAGCCAGGACCAGAGCATAGGATATTTTCTGCCCACTGTTGCTGACAGATGGAACTGGGGCATCAGGGACTTGGGGGCTGATGTTGTCAATGAGCTCTGTCAGGTAGAATCTGGCCGATTGATGGAAGATGTGAGTAGCCCATTCATGCCACCATGTTTGTAAGCTGATATGGATGAAGGCATTCAAATGCAATCGGTCACAGTCACCCAAGTTTGGAATTCTGGTCTCGAAGACTTTATTCATGCTCAATGCCGAAGAGACCGTACCCCTGCTCTCTAGGAGCCGATGGAAGTGCAGGCTGATGGGAAGTTGGAATACGCCGACTGGGAGCAGGCATGGAGTGACACCGATCATGAATAACTCCCTTGAGACCATGTCAATATTTAGCAGGCCTAGGTTGAGATCGGCAGGGAGCTCAAAATCAGAGTCTGAAGGGTAAACAAACATGTCCATCTTGACTGATGGGGGCCCGATGTAGAATCGGATGAACCATGTGGACATGTCTTCGGCCGATTGATCAGCTCCAGGGTAAACAGAGACTGCTTCTTCAAAGGACATGCACCTTCTAGTTGAGGGATCTTCATTCTCATTATAGTCCGATGGGAAGACAGAGTCCGATAGCGGAGGCAGATCGACCATGGTGTTGGTGTAGATGGTTAGCCATAGTTGAATAAACCACGATGGACCTCCATGTGCCACTGTCCGATTCAGCATCAGATCTTGGGTGGCAGAATGTAGTAGCTGATAGACGGCTCCAAGGAGGTATCGGCCAAGAGGAAATTTCTTCTTTTTGACAAGAGCCTGTGCTAAGTGTTGGCAGTTCAAAGTGGGGCCGCAGGTTGATCCACAGAAGATATATCTTTCCAGCCATAAGGTCAGAAACGCTACATGCTCTCTCTCTGAAACAGACCCTTGCTCCATGTGCTCAGAGATGTACCCAGACCAGCCTCCAATCTTCTTGGTCTTCAATTTATGGCTGCTGTTGATGAGAAGATGAAGGGGTTGATCTCAGCGAGGATGTCTAAGCCTGTTAGCATCTTTGATGTCTATCAGCGTGGGAGTCATCGGACCTTGCCTGAACAGGTAGGCATTCAGGGTGCTGGACCAAAAATAGGTGGTGGCCGACATGAGGGGTTCATTCTTTTTGGTGTCTGCTAGAGACAGAGCTCGGCACTAGCCGATTCCTATCTTATCCCAATATACTTGCTTGGCTGCAGCGATTCTCTTGTACCAGGTCCTATATCCGTTGAGCTTTGATGGCCAAGACCTGAAGGTGTGTTTACATGAAGAAACATTAGGCTTCACTTGCCTGAATGGGACTCTGTTTGATTCAGCCTTTATCAACCAAGTGGGGTCGAAGTTGCCCATAGGACCCAGAAGGAATCAGTGCGATTTATCGTCTGTGAGGATCAGAATCTAATTCTTGAAGACCTACGGCGCATGGAAAGTAATTGGGAAGTAAGACCCGGGGGGCAGGAATATAAACCCTAGTTTTGAAAGTCTTCGGCGGGAAATTGAAAATGCAAATTTGGAGAAAGATTGGTTTACCTCAGGGATCTCGGAGACATAAAATGGAAAAGATGCCATCGATGCTGATGCGGAGGTCGCCGTCGAGGGGTTACCGCTGGGGAGACACTGAGAAATCGCCTGAGTCGGAGGGCGTAAGCGGCTAATGAGTAGCGGCGTGTGGAAATCGACGGTGGAAGGCTACAAGACTGGATCTGGGTGGTTTCAGACAAACCCTAGCGAAGAAGTCGATGGGTTCCTCGGAGCTAATTCCGCTACATTATATAATGAAGCGGAATTGGGGGCATGTGTTAACAGCAGATTTTAGTAATCTACTCGAAGAGGAAAGAGAAAACCGATGCAGAGAAGAAGGACCAAGCTCGAGTCGGACCAAATCCCGTATCGGACTCGACAGCGCATCGGACTGGGAGAAGCGCTAGCAGAAAGGCTGTATCGGCCGATGCGGGTTCAATGCGGCCATCGGCCGATGGGAGCAGGCAGCTGATGGAGGCAGCGTGGGCTCGGTTTGGGCTTAAGTTAAGCTTCAAGGAGATTGCCAAATAGGGATAAGACCCGGTTTTAGGCAATTGTATCTTGTAAATTGAGTAAGTTTAGATCTAATCTATGGCAAGAGTCCGCCGTAAGGACTTGTTTGTTAGTTAGAGATAAGATGGTGTCCTATACGGACCATGTTGTAAATCACGGGTATAAATATCCCAGTTGTCTGTACATAGAATCTCTCTCAATCAATTCAACAACAATTCAACTTAATCTACTTTCGGCGCATCGCCAACCCTCGCAAGAGGTTAGCTTCCGGCGAGTTCTTGCTTCCCCAGAGCAGAGGTAAGAACTCGTACCCGATGATCTGCATCGTCGGGGCTAGTGTGTCATTTTCGACACGTTAAGCCCTGGCGATGTGATTGTCATTTATCATATTTTGGCTGATCTTGATGTGGCTTTCTAATTCTATCTCGCCAGCGATTAACTCGTTTTAGGGTTTATTGCCGATGGTGGTCGAATTAGCTTGCTCATCTAGATCATCTAAGGCGTCTACCATCCCCAAAAGCGATCGACGGCTTGATTTTCTTTGTGTTAACTCTCGATCTACACTTTGAGTTGCTATCGACCTTAATCATGTTTCGAGATTTAATTCAAAGCCTGTCTTCGATCGTAATTAAGGATAGCACCGGGGTTTCAGCCGGTCTTAACTAATGCATGTGATTATTTTATGTTTTTGCATGTATTTGCCACTTGTACGGGTGGATCGATAGATATAAATATATTTATTACAAAGTATCTTCAGGACTTCTCTGTGATCGGTATGTTTATATCAGCCGATTGCCTTGTATATGTTTGCACTAGAGTATTAGCTAGTGTATTTATCTTCATGTATCCCTCATCGGCCGATTCTATTAAATTGCCACAAACACATTAATAAAGGCCGATGAGATTACATCTATTTACTAATCTTATTTTATTATAATCTCAAGTAGGCCGATATAGTTTTGCCCTATCGGCTGGGCTCCCACGATGCAACATCGGCCTATCGGCTGATCGACCATCGTTTCTAACATGGTTTACTTGTTTATTCTTGTTGAATGCAGATCAAATCAACTGGCACGCCCTAAACGCACCTAGGCAAGTCATTGGACCTGCACTGGAGCTAAGCAGATCTCCCAGGCCGCCGTGGAAACATGGAACCCGTTTTGATGTCTGGCGGGTCGAAATTCCGTGCCAACACTGATAGAACAATTGCTATCTCACAGAAACTTTGTAGTGATTCGTCAAAACTTGTACCAGTGACGTGTCGGCAAGCAAACCATTCCTGACCTTGTACCATATTAGTACAGTATAAACCTTCCTTAATGCTTATCCTTCATTACGTCTTCCTATATTCATGCTTAACCATTACTTCTTCTGTATTCTGGTTTTCCCAAGTTGCCATAAATATCTGTCCGAATTGGGCATTATACTGACCTTTGATGAATATTGATGTTCATGTAGCAACTATAAGATTCCCAAAACTACATCATAGAATCCATAATCTCACTTTCCTTGGTTATATCTGTTCAAGATGATTCTATTTAACTGAATCCATAACCATTAAACAGACTGGCATTCTTTAAAAGAACTTTCAATCTCGTGTATCCACGATAAACTGAAATACGTGAATAAACTGATTGCTTGGATCCACATATTATCCTCTAATGAATCATTACTGGACTTGTCGAAACCATTTCTTTATTGGAAATCTCTGTCTCATTCCATAACTACCACATAACTTCTATCTTTAGGGGAAAACACAATCCATTTGAGTCTCTTGAGCTGTTGTTGATCCTTTTCAATATAGACATTGGCTGGCCTTTCATTCACTTGGGTGAGAACAACTGTATAGTTTACCGGTCCTTGTTACATTCTAGGCCTTATATACTGGTGTAACTGCGACCTTGCATCCATTAATATTGCTCTTCGAACTTGTTCCAATTCTCATAGTATTGACTGTAAACATAAAGGATAGAGTCATATGTGAAGCAATTTATTACTAGTAAACATAAAGGATAGAGTCATATGTGAAGCAATTTATTACTAGTAAACATAAAGGATAGAGTCATAGTATTTGATTCTTTTTTCCAAATAAATAATTGCTGAAATGATATTTCATTTATTAAAAATACTTCCAACGCTCAAATAATTTCGGGAAAAATTCCGAAAATAGTTGGGCACTCAAAGTATTTAATAAAATTATAACCAGACCATTAAATGATTAATTTATTTTTTAAAATATTTACTGAAATGTTATTTGTATTATTAAAATTAGTATTTGAGCTCCGAAAAATCCGAGAAAATTCCAGAGGCTGTAATTAATTATGGAAAATTTAATAAAAATTAAATCCACCAACAATTTATCGAGAAAATTTTTATCTAGCTCGATTTAATGTTCAAATTTTTCATAGCTTTTATTCAAACACTTACTTTAATTAATCAATAAATTTTAGAAATTCCATTTTCTCAACAATTTATATTTTAGCGATTTTTAGGGTGTGACCTTCAATTACGCCGGCTTTAAGCAGCTTCTGCACTTCAGCCTTGGTTGCTTCTTGCCGATTGGCGGACATGTTGCAAAGCTTTGGCTTTTTGGGCTTTGCATCTGGTTTGACGGCCAGGTGGTGTATGATAAGATTTGGCGAAACACTACCCACTTCGTCATGTCCATAGGCGAAGACATCAAGATTGCTTGTGATCAATTTTAAGATGTCATGTGCTTCTTCTTCGCTCAGTTCGCCCCCGATCAAAACGACCTTGGTTGGGTCCAACCCATCCACTCGGATCTTGTTTACCTTGCCTTGTGGGGACGGCTTCGACACTACCAGCCCCTGTCACCGTTGTTTGTTTGTTGGGTGTTAACTTCTCGTCCATCCACAACTGCTTCACTTGCTGTCGAGGCCGAAGGCTGCAACCCCTTCACCATGACTACACCGGTTGGACCTGGCATTTTTAGCTTAAGGTAGTTGTGGTGGGCGATTGCCTCAAACTTGTTGAGCATGGCACGATCGAAGATAGCATCATAGTGGTACGCGATGTCAATGATCTCCAAAAGGATCAGTTCTTCGCGCTTGATGTACTCAGAGCTGAAAGACACCCGCAACTGAACTTGTCCTAGGACTTGTACCGAGCTTCTGCCGAAGCCGTGGAGCAAAGCACGAGCCTGCAAGAGAGCCATTGTTGGCAGGCCCATTTTCGTGTATGCGTCAGCGAAGATGACAGCCACCAAACTTCATCCATCAACCAAGATGCGCCAAATCTTGCACCCTGCTATCAGTGCCGAAATGATGAGGGGGTCCTGGTGCGGGAAAATTAATCCCTCGCCATCCGCCGGGCCAAAGGATATCTCGGAAGCGAGGAACTGTGGCCCCTGGCTGCATCCGAAGCTACCATGATGTTGTGAACCGCACGGGTGCGTGCTATTCTCTGATGCTTCGGTAGGTGCGCTTTCGGAGCATCCTTTGTAGTGACTTGTTTCACCCTTGGAGGCCTGTCGAGTTGCTGTGGGTTTTCTTTGTCCGCCCCTGCTGAACATCTTTGATGGCGCTGGGGTTTGACTTTGGCGTTTGAGGGTGGCCATGGTGTTGGATGTTTCGGCATTGTTCGGTTGTATGCAACGACTGTCCATTGTACTCGCAATACCTGTCTTTTCTGTACCTCTTCTTTGGCAGTTGCCCTTGTCCGCCCCTTTGGCTTGTGTCAAAATCCTTGTGGAGGTTCTAGAATTCTTCAACCGCCATCACCGGTTTGCCCTTCTTGTTGTGGAACCTTTTCCACGTCATGGCTTGACTCGCTGGTGCTTGTCTTTGGGGTGGGGCTTCGTTCGCTGATGTTTGGGCGACGGGCTCCTGTGAACCTGCTTGAGTCGCTGCCTTGTCATAATTTGCTTGGATTTCAAGTTGCCTCTTGGTGTCTTCTTCGTCCCGAGCATAGCCGTCGATGACGCGAAAGTGGTGCTCGACTGTTTGCAGCTCTTTCCTCGCGATTGTCCTTGTCAGGTCGCCTGGGCGAAGTCCGGTTGGAGCGGCATTAATCTCCGAGGCTTCAGTAATGTCCTGCATTTCGCACCTTGCTTGGGAAAAGTGCCTCGCGTACTCACCTGTGGATTCGCCTGGCTTCTGGCAAGTGCCAAACAAATCTTTTTGATTTTTTGACTCCTCATAGGTCCCACGAAAGTTCATGATGAAGACGTCGCGCAGCTGTTCCCATGAATAAATGTTGCTTGAGGGGAGGTTAAAGTACCACGATCTGACAATACCGTCCAGAGCGAGGTGTATCACTTTGGCTTTGATGTTTTTGTCGCTGTGAGCTGCTATGATAAAAGCTCCAGTTACCAGATTGCCTCTCGAAGGCTCGCGTGATTTGAGGGAGGTACTCGACCGGCGTTATCATGAGCGCAATAAGCCTCACTATGAAGATCGACGGAATTTCCCTGACAACTACGATGAAGGAGTGCCTGCGTTCACTCGGGACCTGCGTCTTGTGAATTGGCTGAGTGGTTTCAAGCCCACTGGAATTGAGAAATATGACGGCAAAACCAACCCCGAGTCATGGTTGACCATTTATACCCTCGCAATTCGCATAGCAGGAGGAGACAGCAAGGCCATAGCAAACTACTTACCAGTGGCTCTCGCCAACTCAGCCAGGAATTGGCTCGCCAGTCTACCAAGGGGTTCAATTAATTCTTGGAGCAAACTCCGAGATCACTTCATCGCCAACTTCCAAAGCACCTTCGAAAGGCCTAAGACTTACATTGACCTCTACAACGTAATCTAGAAGCACGACGAGTCCTTGAAAGACTACATCCGGCATTTTTCGGAGAAGCGAAACAAGATCCCTGACATCACCGACGACGTCATCATAGCCACCTTTCAGTAGGGCGTCCGTAACGTGTTGTTAATTGGTAAATTCGGGTGTAAGCCACCAAGGACAGTTAAGAAGATGTTCGAGACAACCAATTGCTATGCCAAGTCGGACGACGCCATTAAAGCATCACATCAAGACAAGCAATCAGGAAGTAGTTGGCGTCCTAAGAAGGACAATGGCAGCGGCAATAGTGGCCAAAAAGATCGCAAGCATAAGCCTGAGGATCTGGTCGCCGTAACATCAAACTACCAGCAGCAACGTCCATGCATCAGCGCTTATGACAAGATCATGAATGCTCAATGCACGCATCACCCGAATCATAAACATGTGGCCAAAGACTACTTCATCTACAAGCAATTCGCCGAGTGTGGAGATGATAGATACCATATACCCACACGGCTAGCTTATCCAACTGACAATAGGGGATAGGTTATGATCCATGGTTATGTAATCGGCTTAGGACTTGAGTATTATGTTACCATGTGTAATAAGGAACGGCTTATAGTCCTGAGTTGGTAATATTGAGGAGTTCTATATAGTATGTAATTAGGTCTCCGACTTGTGAGCCTATCCTCCAAGCCTATATAAGGAGGAAAGGACGTCCCTTGAGGGATGGATTGAGAGAGAAAAACATAGATCGAGAAACGAAAACAGAGAGAAAAGAGATCAAGAGATCAATAAACCACCCGGTGGATCTAATCCCCGAAACAGGAGTAGGGTATTACTTCTTTATAGAAGGCCTGAACCTTTCTAAACCCTTTTTGTCAACTAACCCATCATGCTTGGTGCTTGACTGCTACCCCCAATTTCTTATTGCCGAAACCAAGTTTCGACAGTTGGCGTGCCAGGTAGGGGCCTGCGTCAAGTTTTCTTCTTCATCTCGCCGACTAACGCGATGGGATCTTCATCAGGCATCGATGACTTCGCCTTCCCCCCAGGGCAAGCGTTCCACTTCGGCAGCCTCGACTTCATCACCAACAAATTCGGCAAGATTTCTCTCCTTGACTCGGATTCGGACCAGTCGGGAGGGGAAAACCACTCGGCGCCGTTCGGGTTACCAAACGACGCTGAGATTTACCACAATCTTTTATCTTCCGAGTTGGAATCGATCCACTTAGGAGATTCTTCTTCATCATCGTCATGCTGCGGTCCGAGCTCCAGGGAAATTGCCGTCATGATTCAACCACTCGGATCGTGCTCATCTACTGGGATCGCCAATTACCTCAGCTCTTCCGACTTCGATGACCTCTACGACATTTCCACGGACGAATTCAACGACTCCTACTTCGACAAGGACTACGATCCGATGTTCTTCAACGTCCTCATGGCCGAAGTAGCCGAGACTGACTCAGCCATGGCCCGTAGGGTTGCAGAAGAGGAATGAGCCAAGCTCGAACAGGAGCGCAAGCGTATGGAGGAGGAAAACAAACGCAAGGAGGAGGAGCTAAAGCGAAAAGAAGAAGCCGACAAGAGAAAATGAGATCTGAGGGCGACTGGGCACTCCGCTCGCGAGGCTATACTCCAGACCCGAGTTGACAACGCCAACATCTTCCTTACGCCTCAACAGAACGCAGTCGCTGCTCTCACCCTCATCGACACCGTCATCGAAGTGGCACCCCCTACGGTAACTCCGATTCTAGACAAAGTCAAGACTATCGTCGCAGCCACAGCCTCCGACGCTCTCACAGGCTCCGCGTGGAGAGCTACCGAGTCCATCGCTGAGACACCCGAGGGCAGCCGCCTACCACCGATACGATCTAAAGTCTACCAGAGACCCGAGCTCAGCAAGACACCCGCCAAGTCCAAAGACTCTCCTCATTACGCAGCGTGGAAGCATCAAGATCAATCGGCCGACTCTCATGAGAGAGGTCACGGCCGGCCACCCATCCACGATCGGGTTTGTTATGGCAATAACTCCAACTACCAGAGCAGCTCTCGAATGCCCCCGCCGAGTGACTTGAGGGAGGTACTTGACCGGCGCCATCGTGAGCGCAACAGACCCTATTATGAAGATCGAAGGAGATCACCCGACATCTATGACGATGGAGTACCCGCGTTCACTCGAGACCTGCGTCGAGTGGATTGGCCGAGTGGATTCAAGCCCATAGGGATTGATAAGTATGACGGCAAAACCGACCCCGAGTCATGGTTAACCGTTTACATCCTCGCCACTCGCACAGCAGGAGGAGACAGCAAGGCCATGGCGAACTACTTGCCCGTTGCTCTCGCCGACTCAGCCAGGAACAGGCTCACAAGCTTACCAAGAGGGTCGATTGATTCGTGGAGCGAGCTTCGGGACCACTTCATCGCCAATTTCCAGGGCACTTTCGAAAGGCTCGGGACCCACTTCAATCTCTACAACGTGATTTAGAAGCCAGACGAGTCATTGAAAGACTACATTCGGCGTTTTTCGGAGAAGCGAAACAAGATCCCCAACATCACTGATGACGTCATCATAGCCGCATTCCAGAAAGGTGTCCGCGACGAGTTGCTGATCGGTAAATTCGGGTGTAAGCCTCCGAGGACGGTCAAGAAGAGGTTCGGGACAGCCAACTGTTATGCCAAATCGGACGATGCAATTAAATCCTCACGGCAGGACAAGCATGATAAGCAATCCGGGAGTAGCTGGCGCCCCAAGAAGGACAACGGCAACGGTAATAACGACCAAAAAGATCACAAGCGTAAGCCCGAGGATCTGGTCGCCACGATGTCTAACTACCAACAACAGTGTCCCCGAGTCGCCGCCCACGACAAGATCATGAACGCCAATGCACTCATCACCCGAATCACAAGCACGCGGCCAAAGATTATTTCATCTACAAATAGTTCGCCGAGCAATATGCAAGTCAATTACACCAGAAGCCATCAGATGGAGCCGACACTTTAGGAACCAAGAGTGATGACCCAGCTGGTGGCTCAGAGCCTTTCCAAGACCATAGGGCCTAGTTAAACCACATTTTTGGAGGACCACTAGCATATGAGTCGAAGAGGAAGTAGAAGCTGACCGACAAAGAAATCAACGCAGTACAACCTGAAGTCCCACGCTACTTACGATGGTCGGAGGTGGCTACCACGTTCAACCGCTCGGATCACCCTGACCGAGTGGTTCACCCAGGGCGGTATCCGCTGGTACTAGACCCGGTGGTTCGCAACGTCAAGCTCAAGCGTGTCCTCATCGACGGCAGTAGCGCCCTCAACATCCTTTTCGCCAAGACGCTAGACGAGATACAAATCCCGAGATCAAAATTGAAGCCGAGCTCAGCCCCTTTCCACGGAGTCATACCAGGCCTGTCATCTCCGCCACTCGGGCAAATCACCCTTCCGGTCACCTTCAGCACTCGGGAAAACTTTCGGACAGAAAACATCAGCTTTGAGGTTGCCGACTTCGAAGCAGCTTATCATGCAATCATCGGAAGACCTGCGCTCACCAAGTTTATGGCGGTACCACACTACACCTATCTCATGATGAAGATGCCCGGTCCCAATGGAGTCATCTCCTTACGCAGCGACGTCAAGCAAGCCTTCACCTGCGACAAGGAAAGCTGCAACACGGCCCATACTCGTGAGAGATTACTTGGCCAACAAGAGATCCGACTGGCTGCATCAACATCAGGCGAAGGAGAGATCCCAGCAAAGAAGATAGCTAAGTCGGGAGAAGGCGACGCCAAGACAAAGAAGATTCCCCATGATCCCTCTAATCCTTCCAAAACTGCTGTAATAGGCGCCGAGTTAGATCCTAAATAGGAAAGCGCACTCATCACCTTTCTACAAAACAATAAAGATATATTTGCTTAGAAACTGTCTGATATGCCGAGTATTCCTAGAGAGGTGATAGAGCACTCATTAAATGTTAAAGATCGAAGGGACGCTATCAAGGAAGAACTCGCCAAGCTCTTGGCAGCTGGATTCATCAAGGAAGTTTATCACCCCGACTGGTTGGCTAACCCAGTCCTGGTTTGGAAGAAGAGGGGACAATGGCACATGTGCGTAGACTACACCAACCTCAACAAATCTTGTCCCAAGGATCCTTTTGGTTTACCCCGTATTGATCAAGTCATCGACTCAACGGCCGGCTGCGAGCTTCTGAGCTTCTTGGATTGTTACTCGGGATACCATCAAATCAGCCTGAAGGAGTCCGACTACCTGTAGACATCATTTATTACCCCGTTCGGAGCTTATTGTTATGTCATGATGCCCTTCGGCCTCAAGAACGCCAAAGCTACTTATCAGCGTATGATTCAGAGATGCCTTCAGACCCAACTCGGGAGGAACGTGGAAGCTTACGTCGATGATGTCGTCATCAAGACCAAACAAAAAGAGGACCTGATCGCCGACTTAGAAGAAACTTTTGCTAATATTAGGGCCATTAAAATGAAGTTGAACCCGCAGAAATGCACTTTTGGTGTGCCGTCAGGCAAGTTACTCGGCTTTATGGTGTGGGCACCCGGAAATCATACCATCCAATGTATTTTGTGAACACCACATACTTTTGGATGAGTGGGATCCATACATGCATAAATAGGCACTCATTCCTCAATGTTCCCATGATCACAAAATTTACAACATTCGGTACAAAATCCATAATGCCGAATAATGAGCAAAAGAGATATTGCTGGGACTCCACACGCCAGTCAACTTCAGCCTGAGACATGCCCGTCAAACCACACGAATGCGGCGACCAGATGTGGTACATATCTCAGGAGACTTGACTCAAATTGTGAGAGCTCTACAACATCTCAATTGTTCAAAATTCATACTTGTGCTTAGCAAGTCCCCAGGAAAAGCGACTAGCCTTGCACTTTCATTGCAAGCAATTGATAAACATTACCAATGCATAAAGGTAGATAAAAGGACAGCAATATGCATATATCACAATGGGATTTAGCAATCCATCTTACATTACAAACTATAGCAGCGGAAGTTTCAAAAATTCACAAAAACAAAAGTAAAACCCGTGGTTTGCCAACTATCCCACAAGGCAACCAACCGGGGCAAGAGTCAAGCTGAAAAGATTACTCATCACCCTCACCGCCCTCGGTAGGGTAGTAAGAACAATCAAGTTCTCCGACATCCTCTTCTGAAATTGCAGACATCGGGTTAAGTACAAGAATGTACTCGCAAGACTTACTCTTTCATATATATATATATATAGACCAAAGTAGTAGGCAAGCTTCTATCTTAGAAGATGGCATAATTATTTAGGTTTTGCATAAAAGCCAATTTAGTTGAGCAAAGTAACAATTTGCAAATATAGATTCTCTAACTTAGCATAATCTGGAATTTAATCGCAAATAAGCACATCCCGTGCTCCCATCACCATCCATGGACTTCCATCGTCCAACTGTGGTTTGCAAATATAACTAATCCATATCCCATACTAATTCAACCCATTTAACCCAAGTTTGATGCTAACATAGACTGACTAACACATCAAGCGGTCGTCCTGTAACCGTGGACACGGCTATTCGAATAGTTTTACTCTGATCAGAGGGGTACATCTTTACCCACACGAAATGAGAAAGGATCAAATGCTTGACACGCACACAGGTGTGACTCACAAGTGATACAAGTTCGTAACATGCCCTTTCCTAGTCACACCCCAACCACCTAAACCACGCCTAGGCCCCCGACGACTTAGCCACGTGCGTGTGTGATGTGGCTAAGGCGGGCTCACCATTGCGGGAGAAACCCCTTGCCAAAACCAGGCACACCCGGGCACTCCAAAGGAAACACCATCCTCATGATTGACCAGCGTAGCGTAGATGATCAGAGTGTAACGTAGAACTAAGTCAATTCGTCCCATACCCGGCATGTGGTAGTACGTATGGTGCTTGAATAGATGTCAACATGTTCGGTCCTTAACAACCCAAACGAGGCTACTTGCATCAGGGAAAAACCACAATCCCTTCATCGCCCTATCACTCGTCCAAGTTAAGCATATTTTCCGTATGAACCATTTAGTGTAAGTAGTCAGGTTTTAAGCCTATAAATCGTAAATAATGAATAAGTTCAATCGATAGTTCCATCCATCAATTTTTAACTCTAATGGACCTAAGCATGGCTAAGCATCGGTAAAACAATCAAACATTCCAAAATATTTCTATCCCGAGGTTACAAGGATAAATGGCAACAACGAAACAAGGAAGGATATGCAGCAATTAGGTATAACCAAATCTAACCATTACCGATAAGTTTGTAGTAAATCAACACATGCATATATATAGTTTTGCAACCAAATCATTTTAGCAAAACAGGGATTCGATATGCTTAGATGCTTGCCTTGTTGTTGTGAGAAATCACACTCCAGTTCAGATTCTTGTTCCACGTACTCCGGAACGTCGTAATCTAAATAATCATAACGTATAAAACGAATAAACATCCAAATAATGCGAAAAATCCAAAATGCTCTAAAATGCATGAAGTCCTCACAGTGGGTTGGTCATATCCTAAAATGAATTTAGGCGAAGAAATTTCTATTTTAGCATTGCTATTTTGAAAATAATTAATTTTACAAATTCAATAAAAAGAGAGTTGGTTATTTGCTTAAATTTGTTTTAGGAGGTAGTTTTGTCAAATTCCTTTCTTCTAGATCATATGGTACATAATTCTAAGGTAAACAGCAGTGGATTCATAATTTTGGGATTAACTAGTAATTTTCTAGAAATTAATTAATTCCTAGGTGGAAAATAAATGTCTTTATGTTATTCACAATTATAATCACATTTTCTCTAAAGAATTTGGGAAAACTTTATTGTATAAACAAAAAGAGCACAAATTAAGGAATACATAGAAATTTGGTTCACTAAATTTGGATTACAAATGAATTTTCTATAAATTTTACAAGTTCTATGTCAACTAATTCATATTTTAAATTTAGAAATAAAAATCCTACTGTGAGCATAGGTTTTTATTATACCATATTAAAGTTCACAATTTTATGGACCTACTGGAATTGGTTTCATCTCAAACGGAGTTATAATTAATTTGATATGAATTTTACAAGTGTGGAACTATTTTCAGATGAAAAGATAAAGATTAACTCATTTCCTTTTATATTTCCAAAATATAAATCATGGGGTCCACAGTTCAGCCTCTGGCTTTATGTAGAAAAGCCCCTAGGGTTTGCAGAAACCAACCCGCAGCCCATAAACACATGCTAAAGCAAATATTATTAAGAGTCCTTATGTTTTTCCTTAATTCTAATTAGGTCCTGGGCCCAGTTGTAATACTTAGAATCTTTCCAATTTAAACCCTAAAACTTTTAAACTATCTCTAATCAGAGTCCTTGGACTCTAATCCAATCGGGCCCACTTGTCAGGGACTTGGCGGCTTGAGGTAGAGGCAGCAGCACAGCGGCGAACTTCCCGCCGGCGGCGACGGCGAATGGTGGCCGATCTCGGTGGGCGGCTATAAGAGAAAATGAAGAGGAACTCCCGGCGAAGCTATCGGTGTTCTTCTCATCAGCTGGGGTGGCCGGAATCAATGGCGACGACGGCGCAGGCAGTGGTGACGTTTGGTGTGCAGGTGCAAGTAGAGCTACAGCTCGATTCCACGCTAACTAATGCATGCGCATGGTCCTACAAGACTCCTGGAGACTTACCAAATACTTGGAAACGGTTGGCGAAGCTCGGACAGCGACGGCAATGGAGGAAAGAACTCCGGCGGCGGTGCAAACCTTCTGCTTCATGGCGACAGCGGCCCTCAGCCGATGATTTGCTAAGAGGAGGTGAGGAATGGCTCAAGGATTACCTAGAGATGCTCCATGAGTAAGGAATTACGTCGGACCTCACCGGAGAACGAGTAATCGACGACGATGGCCGGCGGCCGGAATTGGGGAAGAAACGGCTGATTTCCTTCTCTATGGCCTCAGGGTTCGATTCCTCCGGTCAGCTTCTTTTTAGGCTCAAGGGGATGGATTCGGCATCACTAGGAGGTCATAGAACACAAGGAGAGGTGGGACTACCGTGGCTCAAGAACGGCGGCGATGGTCGTTGTTCTCATGGCCGGCAGCAAGAATGGAGGTGGCAGATGTCAAGCGAGCGCTCTCCCTTGGCTTGGTCGGCACAGAAACGAAACGGGAGAGGAGGCGATGCCACTGGAGCATATAAGGCTAGCGTCGGCGGCTACCATAGTGATGTACACGAGTCGAACGCCGGCGTCGATCTCCTTCCTTCTCTATCTCTCTCTCTGTGTGTTTAAGGGCGGCAAAACAATTGCTACCGAGTGAGAGCTAGCCCTTGCAGCTACCAGGTGGGTCCAGGGTGATGTAAACCAAAGTAATGTGAGAGAGATGGGTATATATGTGGGTGCACACAGTCTCAAGCAAGTATATATGTCCAGGGTTTTTCCCTTTTATTCTCCTTTCTCCCTTCTTTAAAAATTCCAAAACTTAATTTCTATGCAAAATAAAATAATGTGGATTTTTCTGGTGGTAGATAAAAGTACCTAGGTTCCAAAAATTTATTTTGAACGCACAAACTAATGCAAAATAATTATCTAAGCCACCTATAAAAAGAAATAGGAAAATCTTAAATACCTTGCATAAAAATTAGGGTTGTGACAGCTCTTCCCCGCTTAAAAAGAATCTCGTCCTCGAGACTGGAAAGAGTCAGTGAAAAGATAAGGATAGGCATCACGAAGATAATCTTCGCGTTCCCAAGTGGCTTCATCCGGGGTATGATTACTCCACTGAACTTTATAGAATTTGATGGTAGGTCTTCTAGTAGTCCGTTCGGCTTGGTCAAGAATATGAATTGGACATTCTTGATACGAAAAATAAGGTTGTAGATCAAGATTTTCCAACTTAGTTTCTTCGGTAGGAACTCGAACACATTGTTTCAATTGTGAGACATGGAAAACATTATGGAATGCTGAAAGTGATGATGGAAGATCCAATTTATAGGCAACAGCTCCTCGCTTTGCAAGAATACGGAAAGGACCAATATAGCGAGGCGCTAATTTTCCCTTCACTCCAAAACGATGTGTTGATTTGAACGGAGTGACTTTAAGATAGACATGGTCATCTATATTAAAGCTCAACTCTCGTCGACGACGGTCGGCATAACTCTTTTGTCAAGATTGAGCTGTTCACAAACGTTCACGAATTACTCGCACTTGCTCTTCAGCTTCCATAACCAAATCCGGACCAAAGAATGGTCTTTCCCCGAACTCTCACCAGTTTAGAGGTGTTCTACATCTCCTTCCATATAAGGCTTCAAATGGTGACATTTGAAGGCTTGATTGATAACTATTATTATAAGAGAATTCGGCATAAGGAAGGCATTTTTCCCAATTTTTGCCATAATCGAGGACACATGCTCTCAACATATCCTCGAGGATTTGATTCACATGTTCAGTTTGGCCTCCAGTTTGTGGATGATAAGCGGTGCTAAAAGAAAGTTTAGTACCCATGGCTTCATTGAGGCTTTTCCAAAAATGAGAAGTAAATTGAGGGCCACGATCAGAAATAATTTTTGTTGGAACACCATGGAGACAAACAACTCGAGAGAGGTAAAGCTCTGTGAATTTTCTCATCTTGAATGTGGACTTGACTGGAAAGAAATGGGCTGATTTAGTGAGACGATCAACTATTACCCATATAGAATCATTTCCATTTTGGGATGTGGGTAGACCGGTAATAAAATCCATACCGATCTCATCCCACTTCCACAACGAAATGGGTAGAGGTTGAAGTGTACCCGCTGGTCACAGGTGTTCAGCTTTTACCCTTTGACAAGTTTCGTATTCTGCGACATATCGAGCGATCTCCCGTTTCATTCGGGTCCACCAAACCCGTTGCTTAAGATCTTGTTACATTTTTGTGCTTCCGGGATGAATAGAGAATGGGGAGTTATGAGCTTCTTTGAGGATTAGTTGCCTCAACTCCTGGTTTTTAGGCACAACCAATCATTTCTTAAACCATATGATACCATCATTATCCTCCGAGAAACAATGAGCTAGCTCTTGCGAGATCTTGGCACGAATTTGTTCCATACCCTTGTCATTCTTTTGGGCTTCTTTGATCTGATCGAAAAGGGTAGGTTTTATCTCTAGAGTAGCAAGAAAACCTTGTGGTACCATTTTCAAACCAAGTTTTAGAATATCGGAACATAGAGTCTCCGATCGGGGTGTTATCAATAAGCAATTGCATTGCGGCTTTCGGCTCAATGCATCGGCAACAACATTAGCCTTCCTTGGGTGATAGTGTAGACCCATATCATAGTCTTTAATAAGTTCTAACCATCTCCTTTGTCTAAAGTTCAGATCTGATTGGGTGAAGATATATTTGAGGCTTTTGAGGTCGGTGTAGATTTCACATCGATTGCCAATAAGAAAGTGTCGCCAAATTTTGAGAGCATGAACAATAGAAGCAAGCTCTAAATCATGAGTCGGATAATTCACTTCATGAGGTCTCAATTGTCGTGACGCATATGCCACAACTCGACCTTCTTGCATGAGTATGCAACCCAGTCCTAGACGGGATGCATCACAATAAATATCGAAGTTCTTGTGGATGTCGGGTAACGCGAGGACAGGAGTAGTGGTTAACTTTTCCTTTAATATTTTAAAACTTGCTTCACATCCCGCTGACCACACATACTTTTTGTTCTTCTTCAACAATTGGGTCATAGGTTGAGCAATCTTAGAGAAATTCTCGATGAACCGGCAATAGTAACCGGCTAGGCCAAGAAAACTCCAGATGTTAGTGGGATTTTGGGGTTGTTTCCAATCCAGTACCTTTTGTACATTACTAGGGTCAACAAAAACTGCGCCTTCCGATAATACATGACCAAGAAAACCAACTTCCTTCAGCCAAAATTCACACTTGCTGAATTTGGCATACAATCGGTGTTCGCGTAACTTTTCCAAGACTAGACGAAGATGGATTTCATGCTCTTTTATGGACTTGGAATAGATGAGAATATCATCAATGAAAATGACCACAAACTCATCAAGATACTCCATGAAAACTAAATTCATTAAATTCATGAAGTAGGCAGGTGCATTTGTCAAACCAAAAGACATGACAGTATACTCATACAAGCCATAGCGAGTAGAGAAGGCCGTCTTTGGAATGTCCTCTGATCTGATTTTAATTTGATGGTAACCCAATCTTAGGTCAATCTTGGAGAATACATGGGCTCTGGTTAATTGGTCGAAAAGATCGTCAATTCGGGGAAGTGGATACTTGTTCTTGATAGTTACTTCGTTCAATGGACGATAATCAACACACATTCGTAAACTTTCATCTTTCTTCTTAACAAACAGAACCGGGCATCCCCAAGGTGAGGAGCTTGGATGAATAAAACCTTTTGCTTGTAGCTCTGAGAGTTGTTTCTTCGGTTCTTCTAACTCATTTGAAGCCATTCGGTAGGGTCGTTTCGATATTGGGGCCGTTATGGGTACCAAGTCAATGATGAATTCAACTTCCCGGTCAGGTGGCATACCTGGTAATTCCTCCGGAAAGACATCTGGGTATTCACACACCACTGGTACATTAGCAAGTTCAGTGGTTGAGACACCCGAAAGGGAATTGAGTTGAGGTGGATGATCATTTAGAACAAGAGTGATTGGTTCACCGGTATTACTTGTGAAAAAGATATGACGGCGACCACAATCAATGATCCATTGATTTTTATGCAGCCAATCCATGCCTAAGATGACATCTAAACCCTTAGTGTGAAGAATAATCAAATCGGCATCGAATCCTACCCCTTGAACCAGAAGTTTGCTTCCTCGACTAATATATTCAGCTCTTATTTCAGAACCCAGTGATTCAACTAGCAGAGGTGGATGTAACTTGCTAATTGTAAGTCCATGAACTGAAGCAAAACCCTTTTTTACAAAATAATGTGTAGCTCCAGAATCAAACAATACACTAGCTGAATAAGAGTTGACAAGTAACGTATCGATAGGAACGTTTGTTGCGTTGGAAGCCTCTTCGGTAGTGATGTGGTTCACTCTACCCTTCTTGAAAACTTGTTGACCTTGAAGAGCTGGCTTGGGAGGTTGATTGAGATGCGTCGGTGCTAGTCTTGTAGCATTGGATGGTGTACCACGACCGCGGTTTGGGCACTTGTTAGAATAATGTCCCGGCTGCCCACAAGTATAACAATTTACATTCGGACGATTCATGGGACGATTTGCCGGCTGATTTCTACCCATGAGAGGTGGAAACCGCTGTTGTGGTGGACGCGGCACAAAACCTTGTTGACGAGGTGGTGGAGGAGCTTGGAAACGCTGAGGAGGTTTTTGCCATATGTGAGGTTTTTGAAAACCACCGGAGACTGAAATTTGTGCAGCTCTCTTGCATTCACGCTCATTCTCAAGCTTTTTCATCTTGCTTTCCACAACTACGGACCTGTTGACAAGGTCTTGGAAATTGGGGAAAACATGAGCAGCAAGCTCAAGTTGCATCTCGGACAACAACCCATTGATAAAACGATTTTGCTTGCGGGTATCGGTATTGACATCGTCTGGAGCATAACGTGCCAAATGATTGAATTCATGAAGATACTCCATGATGGACTTACGGTCTTGAGTAAGAGCAAGGAACTCTTGTTGCTTGAGGTCCATGATGCCTTTCGGAATGTGCGCCGCACGAAAAGCATCACGGAACTCAGACCACGTGACCGCATGGCCGGCAGGTTGCATAGCAAGAAAATTTTCCCACCATGCACCTGCTGCTCCTTGAAGTTGCTCAGCTGCCATGTTGGTCTTTTCGGCATCAGGACAGCGAGCAAGTGTAAGCTTCCGCTCGATGGTACGAAGCCAGTCATCCGCATCGAGAGGATCGTCAGAATGAGTGAATACCGGAGGTTGAGTACGTTGGAAAGCAGAAAGCCCTCCGACAGCTTGGTGACCGCCTCCGCCCATGGCTTGAGCAAAGTGTGCAGCAGTAGTGGCGGTGCTAGCTGCAATTTGCTGAAGTGCATCGTTCTGAGCTTGACGGTTGCGCTCCACAGCCATCAAGACATCGGCCATGGTAGGTGGAGGTGGTGGCTCATTACCACGGCTACGGGAACTCTCCGGAACATCGTGGGATTGGGAGCGAGTACTGGGACGAGTCATCCTATCGACACATAGAGGTTAATGGACATTAGTGACAAATACAAGTGAGGTGCGACGATCTAAGGATATTGGACAACATTGAATCTACATTTAAATTACGCAACTAATATGAATGTAATCACCAATACACAGAAATGGTGACATGGTTAGCCTATCATGCCATGATGCATCAACTGAAAATCCATTAACAACCAATCGAGCTCACAGTACTTACAGCCCGAGCAAGAAGCATGAAAGCAATATAGTTTTCCAATGCGATCAATAAAGCGGGTCAAAAGCATCAACCGCATGGAACGAAGAACCAAATAAACCAACAATCAAACATGGCCACTAATACTACAAAATAGCTTTCTAACGAGCGTTACTTAGCTGGGAGTACTCTTAGATAGTTTATTTTATATATTCTTAATGGTTGTACATTTTATTTCTCAGAATACTAGAGTCTGAAATTTTTAAGACTGCAGGACAGCAGCCAAATCATGAATTTTTAGAGAGACCTACAAAAGAGAGAAAATTTTGGAAATTTTTACCAAGCTTCCTGGTAAAGTTAGTGATCTTCAGAAAAATTGGCAAGTGAAAATAATTATTGGAACTTCCTGTGTAAATTCTTGAGTAGCAGCTGGTCCAGAATTCCAGAACACGTCTTGTTGAGGCTTTAAAATTGGGAAGAGGAGTCATAAACATTTGAAACTTGTAAAATTCTTATGGTGAGTTCATGAGTAAGTAAAGCACTATTTAGTACACTTCATTGTATAAACCCTAAACCCTAAACCCTAAACCCTAACATTTGAAAGAGAGAAGTAGATATTTATTTTGCAAATAAAATCATAGTAAGGAAATTACAATGAGAGTAAGGAGAGGATGGATACTAGAATAGGATAAGGAGTAAAAAGGATCACACATCCTAAAGGTTTTCACAAATAATTCAAGTTGAATCTTTTCAAATTCTTTTCAAATCACCAAGCTAAACTCTAGCCTACGGTCAGCATTGTTCTGATACCAACCCCTGTGGGCACCCGGAAATCATACCGTCCAATGTATTTTGTGAACACCACATACTTTTGGATGAGTGGGATCCATACGTGCATAAATAGCCACTCATTCCTCAATGTGCCCATGATCACAAAATTTACAACATTCGGTACAAAATCCATAATGCCGAATAATGAGCAAAAGAGATATTGCTGGGTCTCCGCACGCCAGTCAACTTCAACCTGAGACATGCCCGTCAAACCACACGAAGGTGGCGACCAGATGTGTTACATATCTCAGGAGACTTGACTCAAATTGCAAGAGCTCTACAACATCTCAATTGTTCAAAATTCATACTCGTGCTTAGCTAGTCCCCAGGAAAAGCGACTAGCCTTGCACTTTCATCGCAAGCAATTGATAAACATTACCAATGCATAAAGGTAGATAAAAGGACAGCAATATACATATATCACAATGGGATTTAGCAATCCATCTTAGATTACAAACTATAGCAGCGGAAGTTTCAAAAATTCACATAAACAAAAGTAAAACCCGTGGTTTGCCAACTATCCCACAAGGCAACCAACCGGGGCAAGAGTCAAGCTGAAAAGATTACTCACCACCCTCACCGCCCTCGGTAGGGTAGTAAGAACAATCAAGTTCTCCGACGTCCTCTTCTGAAATTGCTGACATCGGGTTAAGTACAAGAATGTACTCGCAAGACTTACTCTTTCATATATATATATATATATAGACCAAAGGAGTATGCAAGCTTATACCTTAGAAGATGACATAATTATTTAGGTTTTGCATAAAAGCCAATTTAGTTGAGCAAAGTAACAATTTGCAAATATAGATTCTCTAACTTAGCATAATCTGGAATTTAATCGCAAATAAGCACATCCCGTGCTCCCATCACCATCCATGGACTTCCATCGTCCAACTATAGTTTGCGTATATAACCAATCCATATCCAAGACTAATTCAACCCATTTAACCCAAGTTTGATGCTAACACAGACTGACTAACACATCAAGCGGTCATCCTGTAACCGTGGACACGGCTATTCGAATAGTTTTACTCTGATCAGAGGGGTACATCTTTACCCACACGAAATGAGCAAGGATCAAATGCTTCACACGCACACAGGTGTGACTCACAAGTGATACAAGTTCATAACATGCCCTTTCCTAGTCACACCCCAACCACCTAAACCACGCCTATGCCCCCGACGACTTAGCCACGTGCGTGTGTGATGTGGCTAAGGCGGGCTCACCATCGCGGGAGGAACCCCTTGCCAAAACCAGGCACACCTGGGAACTCCAAAGGAAAAACCATCCTCACGATTGACCAGCGTAGATGATGACAGTGCAACATAGTACTAAGTCAAGCCGTCCCATACCCGGCCTGTGGTAGTACGTAAGGTGCTTGAATAGATGTCAACATGTTCGGTCCTTAACAACCTAGACGAGGCTACTTGCATCAGGTAAACACCACAATCCCTTCATCGCCCTATCACTCATCCAAGTTAAGCATATTTTCCATATGAACCATTTAGTGTAAGTAGTCAGGTTTTAAGCCTATAAATCGTAAATAATGAATAAGTTCAATCGATAGTTCCATCCATCGATTTTTAACTCTAATGGACCTAAGCATGGCTAAGCATCGGTAAAACAATCAAACATTCCCAAATATTTCTATCCCGAGGTTACAAGGATAAATGGCAACAACGAAACAAGGAAGGATATGCAGCAATTAGGTATAACCAAATCTAACCATTACCGATAAGTTTGTAGTAAATCAACACATGCATATATATAGTTTTGCAACCAAATCATTTTAGCAAAATAGGGATTCGATATGCTTAGATGCTTGCCTTGTTGTTGTGAGAAATCACACTCCAGTTCAGATTCTTGTTCCACGTACTCCGGAACGTCGGAATCTAAATAATCATAACGTATAAAACGAATAAACATCCAAATAATGCGGAGAATCCAAAATGCTCTAAAATGCATGAAGTCCTCACAATGGGTTGGTCATATCCTAAAATGAATTTAGGTGAAGAAATTTCTATTTTAGCATTGCTATTTTGAAAATGATGAATTTTACAAGTTCAATAAAAAGAGAGTTGGTTATTTGTTTAAATTTGTTTTAGGAGGTAGTTTTGTCAAATTCCTTTCATCTAGATCATATGGTACATAATTCTAAGGTAAACAGCAGTGGATTCATAATTTTGGGATTAACTAGTAATTTTCTAGAAATTAATTAAGTACTAGGTGGAATATAAATGTCTTTATGTTATTCACAATTATAATCACATTTTCTGTAAAGAATTTGGGAAATCTTTATTTTATAAACATAAAGGGAACAAATTAAGGAATACATAGAAATTTGGTTCACTAAATTTGGATTAAAAATGAATTTTCTATAAATTTTACAAGTTCTATGTCAACTAATTCATATTTTAAATTTAGAAATAAAAATCCTACTGTGAGCGTTGGTTTTTATTATATAATATTAAAGTTCACAATTTTATGGACCTACTGGAATTGGTTTCATCTGAAAAGGAGTTATAATTAATTTGATATGAATTTTACAATTGTGGAACAATTTTCAGTTGAAAAGATAAAGATTAACTCATTTCCTTTTATATTTCCAAAATATAAATCATGGGGTCCACAGTTCAGCCTCTGGCTTTATGCAGAAAAGCCCCTAGGGTTTGCAAAAACCAACCCGCGGCCCATAAACACGTGCTAAAGCAAATATTATTAAGAGTCCTTAAGTTTTTCCTTAATTCTAATTAGGTCCTGGGCCCAGTTGTAATACTAATAATCTTTCCAATTTAAACCCTAAAACTTTTAAACTATCTCTAATCAGAGTCCTTGGACTCTAAGCCAATCGGGCCCACTTGTCAGGGACTCGGCGGCTTGAGGCAGAGGCAGCAGCACAGCGGCGAACTTCCCGCCGGCGGCAACGGCGAATGGCGGCCGATCTTGGTGGGCGGCTATAAGAGAAAATGAAGAGGAACTCCCGGCGAAGCTATCGGTGTTCTTCTCATCAGCTGGGGTGGCCGGAATCAATGGCGACGACGGCGCAGGCGGCGGTGACATTCGGTGTGCTGGTGCAAGTAGAGCAACGGCTCGATTCCACCCTAACTAATGCATGCGCATGGTCCTACAAGACTCCTGGAGACCTACCAAAGACTTGGAAACGGTTGGCGAAGCTCGGACAGTGATGGCAATGGAGGAAAGAACTCCGGCGGTGGTGCAAACCTTCTGCTTCACGGCGACAGCGGTCCTCGGCTGATGATCTACTAAGAGGAGGTGAGGGATGGCTCAAGGATTACCTAGAGATGGTCCATGAGTAAGGAATTACGTCGGAGCTCACCGGAGAACGAGTAATCGACGACGATGGCCGGCGGCCGGAATTAGGGAAGAAACGGCCGATCTCCTTCTCTATGGCCTCGGGGTTCGATTCCTCCGGTCAGCGTCTTCCTAGGATCAAGGTGAAGACGGTGGCACGGTGGCTTGGCTCGGCGTGGACGAGGTTGGCCGAACAACGATGATGTCAAGGCGGCGGCGCTCTGGAGCTTCCAGAGACACGGCGGTGATCCAGTGTCAATACTGCACGACAAGAGATGGGATCAGAGGGGATGGATTCGGCATCACTAGGAGGTCACAGAACACAAGGAGAGGTGGGACTACCATGGCTCAAGAACGGTGGTGATGGTCGTCGTTCTCACGGCCGACAGCAAGAATGGAGGTGGCAGAGGCGAAGCGAGCGCTCTCCCTCGGCTTGGTTGGCACAGAAACGAAACAGGAGAGGAGGCGATGCCGCTGGAGCATATAAGACGAGCGTCGGCGGCTGCCACGGTGATGTACACGCGTCGAACGCCGGCATCGATCTCCTTCCTTCTCTGTCTCTCTCTCTGTGTTTAAGGGCAGCAAAACAATTGCTACCGAGTGAGAGCTAGCCCTTGCAGCTACCAGGTGGGTCCAGGGTGATGTATACCAAAGTAATGTGAGAGAGATGGGTATATATCTGGGTGAACACAGTCTCAAGCAAGTATTAGGGTTTTTCCCTTTTATTCTCCTTTCTCCCTTCTTTAAAAATTCCAAAACTTAATTTCTATGCAAAATAAAATAATGTGGATTTTTCTAGTGGTAGATAAAAATACCTAGGTTCCATTTTATTTGGTTTCAAACAAACATAATTTATATTTTAATCTCAGGAAAATAAAGAAATTTATTTGATTGAATTTTTAAGAGGTCCAAACCTGAAAAATAAATTCTGGAAAAAATATATTAATTCTTGATAAATAGTGTGGTATTTGAATAAATTATAAACCCTGTACACTATTATGTGATAAAATATACTTATAGAATGTATATCACTTTTGCCGATTAGAGTTTTGATTTTGATTTTTCCAAAAATTTATTTTGAACGCACAAACTAATGCAAAATAATTATCTAAGCCACCTACAAAAAGAAATAGGAAAATCTTAAATACCTTGCATAAAAATTAGGGTTGTGACATATGGCGTCTTATCGCGGCATTGAAGCCAATCAAGAGAGGATCAACGCTATCCGGAATATGAAGCCTCCGAGTACACAGAAGGATGTCCAGAATCTTACTGGCTGCATGGTGCCACTGAGCCACTTTGTTTCTAGACTTGGTGAACGAGGCATGCCCTTTTTCAAGTTGCTCAAGAAGACAGACGAGTTTCAATGAACCCCGGAGGCCCAGAAAGCTTTCGAAGACTTCAAGGAATTTCTCACAACGCCACCTGTGTTGGTGTCACCTTACCCTCAAGAACCGTTGTTGCTCTACGTTTCCGCAACCTACCAGGTAGTCAGCACAGTTTTGGTCATCGAATGCGAGGAGGAAAGACGAGCTCAAAAAGTTCAAAGGCCGATGTACTTCGTTAGCGAGGTGCTGGCCGGATCCAAAACACGTTACCCCCAGGTACAAAAGTTACTATATGGAGTCTTAATTACCATCAGGAAGTTAGCCCATTATTTTCAAAGTCACTCGGTTAGCATGGTCACATCTTTTCCACTCGGCGATGTCATCCATAACCGGGAGGTTACTGGGCGCATTGCGAAGTGGGCCTTGGAACTGATGCCACTGTATATTTCCTTCAAAGCTAGAATGTCTATAAAATCTCAAATCTTGGCTGACTTTGTGGCCGAGTGGATCGAGCATCAAGAAGATGTACCTAGGGAGGAGCTGCAATATTAGACCATGCATTTTGACGGGTCTAAACTAGTCACTGGCTTGGGAGTTGGAGTTGTCTTGATCTCCCCGACTTGGGAGAGGCTACGGTATGTTTTTCATATTCACTTTCCTATCTCACACAATGTAGCTGAGTACGAAGCTTTACTTCATGGCCTACGACTTACTGTGTCACTCGGCATATGTCGGATGATTGTACGAGGAGATTCCCAGCTAGTGGTAAACTAGGTAATGAAGGATTGGTCTTGCTTAAATGATAATATGGCGGCCTATCGACAAGAAGTTCGCAAGCTAGAGGACAAGTTTGATGGCTTGGAGTTATCTCACGTCTTAAGGCACAACAATGAGGCGGCAGATCAATTGGCGCAGTTTGGGTCAAAGCGAGAAGCAGCCCCGACTGATGTTTTTGTAGAACACCTCTACAAACCAACTGTTACTAAGAAATCAGTTACCAATGAAGAAGCTACAGACTAGGTCGCCATGCTCGACGCCGACTGGAGGGCACCGTTTATCAAGTTTTTGACTCAGCAGGAGCTACTCGAAGACCGAGATGATGCAGAGCGAGTCTGACGATACAGTCAGAGTTATGTCATGGTCGATTCGGAGTTGTACAGAAGAAGCCTGTCTGGAGTTTTGCTGAGATGCGTCACGCCTGAGGAGGGACGATAATTGTTGTAGGATTTTCACTCGGGAATTTGCTGCAGTCATGCCGCGACACATACTTTGGTGGGCAAGGCTTACAGGCAAGGTTTTTTCTGGCTCATGGTGGTCTCTGATGCCGACAAGGTGGTCCGCACATGTGAAGGTTGTCAGTTCTTCACTCAGCAAAGCCATGTTCCAGCCCAAGAGTTACAAACAATCCCATTGTCATGGCCTTTTGCGGTATGGGGCTTGGATATGGTTGGTCCTTTTAAAAAGGCTACAGGAGGATTTACACATTTATTCGTCGCAATTGACAAGTTCTCCAAGTGGATTGAGGCTAGGCCGGTTGCTACAATAACTGCGGATAAGGCGCGAGATTTTATTTTGAATATTGTGCATCGGTTCGGTGTTCCAAATAGGATTATAACTGATAATGGGACTCAGTTCACCAGCGGCGTTTTTAAAGAATTCTGTGAAGATTTTGAAATCAAGATTTGCTATGCGTCGGTAGCACACCCCAGAAGCAATGGACAGGTTGAACGTGCCAATGGTATGGTTCTTCAAGGTATTAAGGCCCGAGTGTTTGACAGGCTAAGCCCTTACGCTGGAAGATGGGTTCAAGAGTTGCCTTCGGTATTATGGTCATTACGGACTACACCCGGTCGGGCTACTGGCCAATCATCTTTCTTCTTGGTTTATAGGGCTGAAGCAATGTTGCCGAGTGAGATGGAGTTCGAATCTCTTCGAGTTCGCAGTTTCAACGATGAACGCTATGATCAAGACAGAGTCGACGATCTGACCCGACTGGAAGAGGCTCGTGAGGCTGCATTGGTTCAGTCGGCAAGGTATCTTCAAGGACTCCGACGTTATCATAATCGAAACGTTTAGTCACGAGCTTTTATTGTTGGCGATATGGTTTACGGAAGATTCAGACTATGAAGGATAGACTTAAGTTATCTCCATTATGGGAAGTACCTTATATAATTGCTGAGGTCACTCGGCCAGGAGCATATCATTTGAAGCGCGAAGATGGGACCATGGTGGAGAATTCCTGGAATATTGAGCACCTTCGTCGATATTATACTTAGACTTATTGTATCATGTTTTTCTCGACTGCCGACTTCAAGTAAGTTGCCTTCTTGAGTTGTTAGTCGGGGGCTATACATATCAATAAAGTATGATGTATTTTATCAATAATAACTTGTTCATACTTGATTTATCATTGTTTAGTGTTCTGGTTTGAGTTAAGTAAATAAGGACTGAAAAATTTTTGATGGCTTAATCAAGCCTAGGCTTGGTGATAGTCGGACGAAAATTTTTAAGAAATTAAATACGAAGACTCAAATTAGGGCATGAACATAAATAAACTGAATATCCACAAGTTAGATTACAAGAGTTATTTACATCCGAAGAGTCATCCCAGGAAGTTTTCAGTTACATCAGCAGCAATTTTCTTCGCCGATTCTTGTGCTTCATTTATCAGCTGTATGGCTTGTTCATCTGTGGTACCATCAGTGAAGCCATCTCCTATAGAGTTTATGTCTACTCGGGGATAGAGCGACTTCGTCATTGCCAGGGTTTGGCTTGCACTCATGACAGCAACATCAGTGATATTCTCTATGTACTTTTTTGGAGCCGTCCTGAGTTTATCGAAGACTTCAACAGCATCCATAGTGCTTGTCCTGAGGTCGTTTTCATAAAGTGCTGATAATATCGGCGTAGCTACGTTGGCGATGTCATCTCTGACTCTTTTGGCCCTTTAGACTTTTTCAGCAAAGACTTCAAATTGAGCATGGGATTTAATCTTATTAGCTACAAGTTTGATATGACTCAGATTACACAAATAACCAGGATCAGATAGATCAAGGAATATGAGTTTCAGGGGTTACCTTCAATTTCTTCTAAGGCTTTATTCTTGTCAGACTCAAGCTTGGCGTTATCAGTCTCTGCTTTCTTTAATTGAGCCTTGAGGGAATCAATCTCAGATATATTGGCTACGTCATGAAGATTTAGAGTTAATAGAGCCGAACAGATTATACAAGAACAAGATGAGTTGGTTTTTATTACCTCCAATTAAACCACGAAGTTCTAGGTTCATATCCCGAAGCTTATTGATTTCTTCCCTAAGGACGACCTCTCTAGCTGCAGCTTCTTCTCTGGCTTCTTTGAGATCCTGCTGGATGTTTTCCAGAGAATTGACATGAGGTACCAGCTTCTCTAGAGTGTCTGACTTAGCCAGCGAGCGACGGTGTATTCTCTGTATTATAGAGATTAAGTCAACTGATTACCAAAGACTATAAGATTGACATATGGGAAATTTGTTCATACATTCATCAGTCGAGTTGCTTCATTGAGGTGGGTGACAAGCATATCGCGTTCTTCAGCTTCTTGCCTTCGGCATCCCGCCACTCGATTTTGATTGGGGGCATTGAGTCTTCTATGGACTTCAGCCGGGTAATTTCCTCTTCTTCGGTTGTTTGCTCTAAGGATTATGGATAAAGATGGAGGTCAGAAGGTATATTCGAGACAAGAGTTTGATAATTATGGAAGGTTACCTGTCCTTGGTGCTAGATCTTCAGCCATGGTTTCTTGGCTGCATGAGCCTTGTTTTTCCTTGTCCGGCTGGTTTCCAGTCGAGATATCTTGACTGGCAGTCGGGGGCTCTTGTTCAGGGATGTCCTCACTCGGGAGAGGGTTCTGAGACCCTTGTTCTGCAGACCCTGGTTTTTCTGGCGTTGCGGATAGGTTTATTTTTTCTGTCTGTCCGGTGGGATCTATGTCTTGAGGTTTTCTATAGAAGAAGAGAAAGATGATTACGATGGAATCAAGCGGGTTTTCAACAAGAAGATAAATTCGATTGAGTGAGGGATACCTGTTGGATTTTCTATTTTTTGGGATAGATCTGGTCGATGCCCTGGGAGAGCTTATGTTGGCTTTCGGAGTCTGGATTTCTTCAGCTTCTTCATCCGAGTCATCCACGACCAGTTTCCTTTGTTTGCAAGCACGTTTGCTGGTCTCTTCAACCGCAACAGCTCTTTTGCTTTTAGCTTGAGGCTTGATCTTTGGGCCACCGGTTGGCTTCTTGGTAGTTGGCTGGGCAGTTATATCTTCATGGAATACTTTGTATGGCCTAGAAATAATCAGAGCATTTGCCTGCAAGCGAAATTCTTAAAGGTACATTGGAGGATATGGACAGATTGAGAAATAGTTCACAATGCAGAGTCTGCTTACCGGATGAGGTGGTCGATGAAGATTGAAGGGAACAATCGGCAGCTTATGGCTATAATCCACTGCAATTCCAGAAGAGAAGATTTTGTACATACGAGCGCACAAGACCTGGAAATTCAGGGATTCGTGGTCTTCCCGATTGGGATCACTTTGGCCTTCATATTCAAATGCTGGCTTAGACCATTCTTTGATAGGAGCCAGTCGGCACTTGATGAGTGACGAGTGATCTGTTCTCCTTGGAGGCCCTTATTCTTCATCTCGAGGATTTTAGCCAGGAGGTTGTTAGCTTCTATCCAATCTTGATCTTCTGGCAGAGTATTCCAGTTGGCTCGTTGGATTGGAGGGAGACCAATGAAGTTGGGCAAGCTAGGGGCTGGGTTTGAGATATAGAACCAGTTCGCATGCCAGCCCTTATTAGAAGATTTCAAGGGAAGAGGAAAGTAGTCTTTGCGGAGAGTACCGCGGAGTTGAAATCCGACACCACCAACAACGCAATGGTTATCTTTGGTTGGGTGTGCCTTAAGAGAGAACATGCGGCGGAAGAGGTTGAAGTGAGAATCGATACCCAAGAAGGCTTCGCACACATGAATGAAGATGGCAATGTGCAGAATGGAGTTTGGATTCAGATGATAAATTTGGAGACCGTAGTAATAGAGGATACCACGAAAGAATTCAGAAGTGGGAAGACCAAATCCACAATAGAAGAAGTGGGTGAAAACTACGATCTTACTGGTGTTCGGAGTTGGGAACTCTTCACCGTATGCCGGGCGCCAGCCGATGATTTCCTGGGCAGGAAGAACTCCGTCCTTCACCATTTCCCACAGGGTTGATTCTTTCACATCTGACGGTGCCCATGGGTCAAAGGGAATTTCTCTCTCTTCTGCCATGAATGCTGTTTGAGGGAAAGCGAATCTGGTGTTGGGAGTGAAGATTCTCGGAGGAGATGTTGGGAGCTAGTTGTGCGTGGTGAATCTTGATGGAGCTTTGAGCTTCTGGATGAATGGATTTGGATGAGCTCGTGTTCTAGGTTTCTTCGGAAGAGCTTGTGAACAGGAGCGCGAAAGGGGAAATTTTCAGAAAGATGAAGCGGCGCGGAAGACAACGACGCTTCAATGGTTTTTAGGGTATCGATAGGCTTTCTTGTATTTGGGCCGAGACCCATGAGAAGCTTACGGCCCATAATTCAAGTGTGGCTTGACACGTGTCTCTAGAGATTTAAGTAGATTTGCCTTGGCAATATGCACATGTCTTATTGCCCAATGCCTTCAAAATCCTTTCATACAGCGGTTACACAACTTTTTGAGGGTTGGTACGATGCAACTTGGAAGGTGACAAACAGTAAAGTTTTTTATAGCTGTCCTGGTAACTTTTCTATAGGTTGCAGGAGCTGTTTGGTTTTTTACAAAGCAATTGATTTTGTATTATATCAATGCTATTTTGCCACCTTGGTGTGTTTTTTTAATTAAGACCAATATTGTGGCTTGGGCTATTTAATATTTTGGTTATATTTTTTGGATGATTGATAAATCTATTATGGGTTTATTAACTCGGATTTTCTGTTCCTGAGGTTGGCCGAGTTGTATGCTCTGAGAGGACTCGGGCATCACGACTCGGATAGCATGAGCTTGCCAGTACTCGGGATCATTATACACTATGCCTTGTTTATAAGGTTATGTGTTATATGATTTTTTATGATTGTTTTTGGCTTAGGCCAGGCATTTATTTATATCACTCGGATGAGTATGATTATTACAGTTCTTGACTATATGCTTAGTTTGTTTTAACTAAACACATAGACGGAGGCTACACCTAATTAGGTGCATCAGTCGATGCATCTAAGTATAATATTCTTGGTAATTTTTGAGATGTTTTCAGCCCTTCACAGCCATTTTATTGGATGGTAAAGCACTCGAGAGACCTGAGCAGAGATGATGGAAGCACTCGGCGATAGAAGCACTTGGCTAAGGAGGTACTCGACTATGTGTTATTCTGGTTCGAGGCAAAGTTATCTTGTCGACTGTGAAGGTCTCAGGGGCTACTGTGGAGATTATGGATACCATATACCCACACGGCTAGTTTATCCGACTGACAATAGGGGATAGGTTATGATCCATGGTTATGTAATCGGCTTAGGATTTGAGTATTATGTTACCTTGTGATATGACCCTGCCACCAAGCAACATGTCACAACCTTTAATTCAAGATACACCAACTCAAGCCTCACCTACATCGACGCCGGCTCAAGTCTTTGATGGACCAATTACACGTAATCGAGCAAAGAAGCTACAACAAGAGGTGCACGCGCTACTTTGTGAAATTCATTTTAATGTTAATAAGAATAATATACTACCTAAGTCATGTACTTTGCTATTGCTTAGGTTCACTAAGGAGAATAACAAGTACAAGCCAAGAATGGACTACAGAGAAGAACCAGCTTCGAACCTGTCCAGTCTAGCAGAACCATCTGAAAGAAACATTCGTAGTTTTTGATTCCCAAATGCTATGAAGGTGAATGAACACATTCTGGAAAGCTTATGAAGTGTAGTTTCTAATGCCACAAGTGCCGACCAGTTTTGAGCTACCATCATGACGGCCGACCAGTTTTAGTGAAGACTGGTCAGCTGGTTGACAGTCAGCCTGAAGCTCAAGTTCCCGTGTAAAACTGTACCAATCTACACGGTTTCGTGATGGATGCTGCACATGGTGTGAAAGCCTATCAAGTTAAATTTCCAACGCAACCAGCCACACGTCATTTGGACTTTCCAAGGTGGAGTTATTGCCAAAACACTGAAAACTGCGCAGAAGACCAACAGCCACACGGGAACTACTCAGGAGCTGATTTCGTGGAGACCCTTTCACATAGTCTATCTATTCTTTTTCTTTTCGTGTTTACACCTATCTCAGGGTGCTACTCCTTGTATAAATACCCCATTGCTGCATTGCAAATGAGGAATTTTGATAATTGAAATACAGAACCCCATTGTTCAACTGTGTGCTAACAAACCCCGAGAGAGTAATCTCTACCCCTTTGCTCTTGTGATTTCCTTCGCGGGATAACAGAAGCGGCGGCTTCATCCGCTCCCAATTGGTGCTCCTACTCCCTCCAAGGTTCTCCTTGATTGATTGTAGGCTGTGTTGGTTGGTTCTTCGAGAGTGTGGTTGGGCTAATTCTCGATTCAGGTTGCCGATTAAAGACGGTGGTTGGCTTCGAGTTTTATTTGTCAGGTTGCACTAGTTATTGCTGCTTGCAGCAAGTTATCCGGCTGTTCTACAGCTAGTTATCAAGGTGGTGATCCTACGTCGTGAAGATCGGGACCCCAATTCGTATCATCTGGTATCAAAGCTTCAGTTGCCACGGTAGGATTCTTTACTCTTAGCTACATATATTTTTGTTCGTCCTATCCACTGAAAAAGCCACAAAAATATTTGCCATAGCCCCTTTGTTTCAATCTGTTATTCTTGTGAGTTAGGTTAGATTTCAGTCCATTAGAGTCTTTGTTTTAGTTGCTAATCATATATCCTTTGTATGTCCTTTGTGCCTATTTATATATCTGAAAATCTCCACAAAAAAAAATATCTATAGCCATTATCGTCCTTCGCGTTACCTTTGATCCTATCAAGTTATATCTACTGGTTGTGTTTTGTTTTTGTCATAAGTGTGCAAGTGTTATAGCTGATCCCTGTGTTTAGTTCTATATCAAAAAAAAAGTGTGTCAAAAAAAAAGAAAGTTGCAAAAAAAAAGGGAGAAAGAGTTTGAGAAAGTTTGTGAAAGAAATAGTTGAAGATCAGTTTGTTTATGTGCACGTGCTGAAAGTTTATCATATCAAGTTGTGCAACCAGTTTGCTTTTCGTGTTTGGTGCAAAATTTGGTTGGGTTTGATCGCAACACTTGTATCCCAATCATACTCCTTGTTTGCATCAACTCTGAAATTTTCTTTGCGTGTGTGTTTGATCGATTAACATCATTCCATATCTTGTGGTCAGCACTAGATAGGGAACTTCTAGTTTGGATTGTTACTTAACTTTACAACATCAAAAATTCAGATTGCATTCCTTGTTTATTAATCCCCACCAAGCTCCACATACAAGCCATCGTAATCGGTATCTCTGGTTTTGTATTCGCTTAACCATCACTCTTGTTACCACCATACATTTGTTTCTCTGTAATCTGCAGGAATTCATAAGAGCTTTGGTTGGTAAGAGAGGTGAGGTTGTGAGATTCCACATATATATTCCTATTCCACATATATTTGTTGCTGCGTTCTCACTAATTTGACAGGGAGATGGGTTCCAACGTTGAGATTGAGGATTGTGTCACTGTGGCACAATTGAATGAACTCAAGCAAAGCATGGAAGCAAGGCAAGATACATTGTCACAAGATCTTCAGGCCCTTATAGTTGAAATTAGAGGGCGTCGTCCACCTCCTGATCGTGCAAGCAACCATAGTGAAGATGGGCAAGAAAGTGAAGGAGCTGCTGCTAGAAGAAGAGCAAGAGATGAAGAGAGGGGGAATCGAGGTGCTGCACATGGTAGAAGAAGAGGACGTGGTCAAAGAAATGATGACAATGATGAAACTGAAATTGAGGATGATGGCAATCATTCGCAGCATCACTTTGGTCGCCGACATCATAGAAGAGGCAACCGCGAGGAGAGGTTTGGGAAGCTAAAATTCACCATGCCCAAGTTTGATGGAGGATCTGATCCTGAAGCTTATTTCACTTGGGAGTTGAAAGTGGACAAAATCTTCTGCTTGCATAATTATTCTGAAGAGAGGAAATTAGCAATGGCATCTCTCGAATTTGATGGGTATGCTCTGATATGGAGGGAACAACTTCTCCGTGATCATGAAGAAGATGGAGAAAATCCTATTGCCACTTGGGAAGAAATGAAGAGAGAAATGAGAACTCGATTTGTGCCGAAGCACCATCGGCGTGATCTATTTGATAAGTTGCAGAATTTGAAGCAAGGAAGTTTCTCTGTTGAGGAGTATTATAAAGAGATGGAGAAGGCTATGATTAGAGCCAATGTATATGAAGATGAAGAGCAAACCATTGCACATTTTATGGCTGGGCTGCATCGCAAGATTCAGCAAATCGTTGAGTTTTAGCCATACCGTCATCTCATTGATTTGGTACATCAAGCAACCAAAGCTGAACACCAACTGCAGCAAGATGTTAAGAGCAGCAAGCTCTTGTCGTACGGTGCAAGGAATATGTCAGGAGGAAGCAAATCAATCTCCAAGTTTGCTGCTGCACCCTCGTCAGCTAAAAGTTCAAACGGAGGCTTTTGTTCCAATGTTCAAGGTACTTTTAGTGCTTCAAGTGTGGAGGCCGTGGACATGTAATTAAGGAGTGTCCAAACAATCAGGTGATTCTTGTGAATGACAATGGAGAATTTGATTCAGCTAGTGAAGAAGAAGGCGATGAAGAAAATGCTGAGGAAGCCCAGGAGGATGAGGAACATACTAGATGTGATTTCGAGGAAGGTGCTGCTGTTGTAGTGGCTCAAATCTTGAGTGTCCAAGATGCTGAAATTGGACAGCGGCAAAATTTATTTCAAACCAGAGCCAAAGTGCAAGATAAAGTTGTCAAAGTGATCACTGATGGCAGGAGTTGCCATAATCTTGCTAGCCGTGAGATGGTTGACAAACTTGGTTTGAAGCTGCAGCGACATCCCCATCCATACCATGTCCAATGGTTGAATGATTCGGGAGATATCAAGATTGGATACAAAGTGAAGGTTCCATTTAAGATTGGAGAATATATTGACACTGTGGAGTGTGATGTGGCACCCATGTCTGTGTGTCACCTGCTGCTAGGAAGACCTTGGCATTATGATCGCAATACTCAGCATTGTGGAAGAACAAATCAATACACCAAGCTGTTGTTCTCAACAACTTGTCACCCTCAAACCGATGGACAAACTGAAGTTGTGAATCGCACATTGTCAATGTGTTAACGCCAGAATTTGGTAAGCCCCAAAGTCATCATCGGCCTAGTTTGTGTATCGGCTCAGAGTAAATATCGGCCTCAAAGTCTGTATCGGCTTTGGAGGTCTACAAGCGGCCATTAGGAGTTATCCATATTTTCAGCAGTCGGATTCTTGTTAGATTCGGGAAGATCTCATCCAGAGAAGACCGAGTTCAACAAGGATGCGTCTTGTATCTCTTAATTAGGAAGAGTTTGTTAGTTTTCTGTTTTATCTTTAGGAAAGTTTGAGTCGTAATCTGTTAGGATTTTTGTTAGTCTATGGGTATAAATATGTAAGCCCAAGGTTCATGTAAAATCATCACACGATCAATACAACTTCGGCGCATCGCCAACCTTTACTTTTCGTCTTCTTCGGCGAGTTCATGCCCTTCCTACGAGGGATAAGTCTCGTTATGACTGCCTGCGCTGTCGGGGCTAGGGCTTCAATGTTCTGATCTCGTCAACGTAAGCACCTACTATCATATATCTTAGTCAATCTGGTTTGGCGTCTCGATTTAATCGTATCGACCGAGATTCATTTTAGGGTTTACGCCGGTATCGACTAAATCGCCTCGCTAGATTAGATTGGCTAAGGTATCCACTATCCTGAAAATCAGTCAAGGGCTTGATTGTCTAGGTCTTGCGTTTCTTTTCATACTTAGTGCTGCATCAGTTCGGTTTGACCTACTAAGTCGTGATTAGAACCGTAATCTCTAGCCTGCTTGTTGGCTGCCAATAAGGGTTTCATCGGGGTTTTAGCTGGTGAGTTATCTGGACGTTGCATCGGTCCAAGACTTTTACATATAGATTGGATCTGGTCGATAACAACAGAGTATTTATTGTTTATCTACTTATTGACAGTTTATGCCATCGGACCTCCGGCCGATGTATGCTTTAATCTTCAGATCAATGTTTATTTTATATTTCGATTATGCTATATCACATTGCTATATCATCATGTTATCATCGGCTGATTGGTTGTTTTGGCTATCGGCCTATCGGCCGATACGTCTTTGCCCTATCGGCCTATCGGCCGATAGACCTTCTGTCTGCTATTTTGCCTATCTTGTCAGTGGCTGGATCAAATTGACTGGCACGCCTGCACTTCATTAATTTTAGGACCTGCACTGGAGCTAAGCAGATCTCCCAGGCCTTCGTGTGTCCGCACGCCGGATCCACATCGGCGGTACGGATTTGGCGTCAACACAATGCTGCTGCGAACCATGGTGAAGAAGAACCTGAAGATTTGGGAGGACTGCTTGCCATATGTGGAGTTTGCTTATAACAGGGCAGTACACTCTACCACTAACATGTGTCGTTTTGAAATTGTATATGGGTTCAAACCTATTGCTCCGATAGATTTATTGCCCCTTCTATTGTAGGAGAGAGCCAACATGGATGCCTCCAAGTGGGCTGCATACATAAAGAAGATACATGAGAAGACCAAGGAAGCAACTGAACTCAAGGCTTGCGCAAGGATCGCTTTCCTCTTCAGTGCAAATCCAAATTGATGCCACGAGGGGATGGTCCATTTCGTGTGCTTGAGAAGATCAATGATAATGCATACAAGATTGACCTTCCAGCAAGCTATGGTGTGAGTACAACCTTCAATGTTGTTGATCTAACACCATTTACAAGAGAAGACCATTCAGAGTTGAGGATGACTCCTTTTCAAGAGGGGGAGGATGATATGACCCTGCCACCAAGCAATATGTCACAACCTTTAATTCAAACTACACCAACTCAAGCCTCACCTACATCGACACCGGCTCAAGTCTGTGATAGACCAATTACACGTAATCGATCAAAGAAGCTACAACAAGAGGTGCACTGTAACATACCAAAAATTCGAATTTCGAATTTTGACTTCAGTTAAATAATAAAAATGTGTTTTCAAGTCTAAATTGAAAGAAGATAGAAAGTAAAGCCCAAACATAACATTTCTGGTTGGTTATAAACTAAAATATAATTTTTCTACCATTTAAATATATATTTAAAATAAGAAAACTTAAGGGTAGGTGAACTCATTGAATTTTTAAAAATAATTGGTGCAATATAAAATCATGGAGAAATTCATGTAGGTACTATTTAATATATTTAACTCACTAGAATTTTGGTATAAATTAATATCTGCATTTGATACCCCAAATAATTAGGTCAAGACAGTCAAAATATGAGTTAATACTAAACCCTAATCGGCAAAACCGATATATCGCTCATATATGTATTTTATCGCATGAAAATGTATATGGAACATAATTTATTAAAATACTAGCTTATTTATCATGAATTGATATAATTTTTCTAGAATTTATTTTATTAGTTTTGACCTCCTAAAAATTCAATCTATTTTTAGCTAGGCCTATTTTCTTTATTTTCCTGGGAATAAAATATAGAGTATTTTTGAGTGCAACCAAGGAAAATTGAATCTAGGTGTTTTTATCTACCACCAGTAAAATCTACATTAATTTATCATGCACAAAAATCTTCAAGTTTTATTTGTCAGGTTGCACTAGTTATCGCTGCTTGCAGCAAGTTATCCAGCTATTCTACAGCTCGTTATCAAGGTTGTGCTCCTATGTCGTGAAGATCGGGACCCCAATTCATATGACCTTGTGTAATAAGAAATGGCTTATAGTCCTGAGTTGGTAATATTGAGGAGTCCTATATAGTATGTAATTAGGTCTCCAACTTGTGTGCCTATCCTCAAGGCCTATATAAGGAGGATAGAACGTCCATTGAGGGACGGATTGAGAGAGAAAAACATAGATCAAGATACAAAAACAGAGAGAAAAGAGATCAAGAGATCAATAAACCACCCGACGGATCTAATCCCCGAAACAGGAGTAGGGTATTACTTCTTTATAGAAGGCCTGACCCTGTCTAAACCCTTTTTGTCAACTAACCCATCGTGCTTGGTGCTTGACTGCTACCCCCAATTTCTTATTGCCGAAACCAAGTTTCGACACCGAGCACTATGCGGCCCAACTTCAAAAACCAACTGACGGAGCCAGAACTTCGGGAACCAAGAAGGATGATGGAAACGCCGGCTCAGAACCTTTCTAAGACCACAGGACCGAGTTAAACCACATTTTCGAAGGACCACTCGCATACGAGTCGAAGCGGAAGCAGATATTGACCGATAGAGAAATCAATGCAGTTCAGCCTAAAGTTTCACATTACCTACGATGGTCGGAGGTGGCTATTATGTTTAACCGCTTGGATCATCCTAACCTAGTGGTTCACCCAGGGCGGTATCCCCTGGTACTAGACCCGGTTGTCTGTAATGGCAAGCTCAAGTGTGTTCTCATTGATTGTGGCAGTGCTCCCAATATCCTCTTCGCCAAGACACTGGACGAGATGCAGATCCCAAGGTCCGAATTAAAACCAAGTTCATCCCCTTTTCACAGGGTTATTCTAGGGTTGTCGTCTACACCACTCGGGCAAATCACTCTCCCAGTTACTTTCGGCACTCGGGAGAATTTCCGCACAAAGAACTTCAGCTTTGAAGTTGCCGACTTTGAAGCAACTTACCATGCCATCCTTGGAAGACCTGCGCCTGCCAAATTCATGGCAGTCCCACACTATACCTATCTGATGATGAAGATGCCCGGACCACGTGGGGTTATCTCCCTTTGTAGCGACATCAAGCTAGTCTTCACCTACGACAAGGAGAGTCACGACATGGCCCAATCTCACGAGAGGTTGCTCGGCCAACAGAAAGTTCAACTAGCTGCATCGACATCTGAAGAAGGCAAAATCCCAGCAAAGAAGTTGGCTAAGTCGGGAGAAGATGACGCTAAGACCAAGAAGATTCCACCCGATCCTTCTAATCCCTCCAAGACTGCTGTAATAGGCATTGAGCTAGATTGTAAATAGGAAAGCATGCTCATCACCTTTCTACAAAATAATAAAGATATATTTGCGTGGAAACCATCCGATATGCCTGGTATTCCTAGAGAGGTGATTGAGCACTCGTTAAATGTTAAAGAGGATGCGAAACCTATGAAGCAACAACTTCGCTGCTTCGCACAAGATCTGGGAGATGCTTTCAAGGAAGAACTTGCCAAGCTTTTGGCGACCGAATTCATTAAGGAAGTTTACCACCCCAACTGGTTGGCCAACCGAGTTCTAGTTCATTAGAAGACAGGACAATGGCGTATGTGCGTCGATTACACCGACCTCAACAAGTCTTGCCCCAAGGATCCCTTCGGTTTGCCCCGCATTGATCAAGTCATCGACTCAACCGCTGGCTACGAGCTTCTGAGCTTTCTCGATTGTTACTTGGGATATCATCAAATTAGTTTAAAGGAGTCCGACTGCTTGAAGACATCGTTTATTACCCCATTTGTAGCCTATTGTTATATCACGATACTGTTTGGTCTAAAAGACGCAGTAGCTACATATCAGTGCATGATCTAAAGATGTTTACAAACTCAACTCGGGAGGAACGTGGAAGCTTATGTTGACGATGTTGTCATCAAAACCAAGCAAAAACAAGACTTGATTGCTGATTTGGAAGAAACCTTTTCAAATATTCGAGTTTTCATAATGAAGTTAAATCCAGAAAAGTGCACTTTCGGAGTACCGTCAGGGAAGCTGCTTTGTTTTATGTTGTCTCATCGTGGCATCGAAGCCAAGCCGGGGAAGATCAATGCCATACGGAACATGAAGCCGCCGAGTACCTAGAAGGATGTCCAAAAACTTGCTAGATGCATGGCAGCTTTGAATCGGTTTGTTTCTAAACTCAGGGAACGAGGCATGCCTTTCTTTAAGTTGCTCAAGAAGACAGATGAGTTACAGTGGACCCCAGAAGCCCAAAAAGCCTTTGAAGATTTCAAGAATTTTCTTACAACACCACCCGTGTTAGCCTCACCATATCCTCAAGAGCCATTACTACTCTATGTATCAGCAACATTTCAGGTGGTTAGCACGGTCCTGGTTGTAGAATGAGAGGAGGAAGGACGAGTCCAGAAGATTCAAAGGCCAATTTATTTCGTCAGCGAGGTGCTAGCCATATCCAAAACACGCTATCCCTAGGTACAAAAATTATTATATGGAGTCTTAATTACCGTCAAGAAATTAGCTCACTACTTTCAAAGTTACTCGGTTACAGTGATCACATCTTTTCCACTCGGCGATGTCCTTCATAATTGGGAGGCTACTAGACGTATTGCGAAGTGGGATTTGGAGTTGATGGCGTTAGACATCACTTTCAAAGCGAGGACATCAATCAAGTCCCAGATCATGGCCGATTTTGTTGCCGAGTAGACCGAGCACCAAGGAGACATGCCTACGGACAAGCTGGAATATTGGACTATGTATTTTGATGGGTCTAAGCGAATTACTGGTACGGGAGCTAGAGTTGTCCTAGTTTCCCTGACTGGAGAAAGACTGCAATACGTTCTTCCAATTCATTTTGTGGCCTCGCACAATGTAGCTGAGTACAAAGCACTACTCGACGGGCTGCGACTTGCTATATCCCTTGGTATACGGTGCATGATCGTACGAGGAGATTCCCAGTTGGTTGTGAATCAAGTGATGAAGGATTGGTCTTGTTTAAATGATAATATGGCTGTTTATCATCAGGAAGTTCGCAAGTTAGAAGACAGGTTTGATGGTTTGGAGTTATCACATGTCCTAAGGCATAACAGTGAAGTTGCAGACCAGCTAGCTCAATTTGAATCTAGGTGAGAGGCTGCTCCAACCGATGTATTTTTTGAGCACCTTCACGAGCCAACTGTTTTTAAAAAGGAAGCTACTGAAGATGAAGTCGCGAACCAGGTTTCTATGCTTGACATCGAATGGAGGACACCTTTTATCAACTTTTTGACTCGGCAGGAGTTACCCAAAGATCAAGATGAAGCAGAACGAGTTCAACATCGTAGCCAGAGTTATGTCATGGTTGCTTTCGAGTTGTACAGGAGAAGCCCGAGTGGAGTTTTGTTAAGATGTGTTACACCTGAGGAAGGCCGGCAATTGTTGCAAGATATTCACTTGGGAATTTGTGGTAGTCACGCCGCAGCACGCACTTTGGTGGGCAAAGCTTATCGGCAAGGATATTTTTGGCTTATGGCAGCTACATATGCGGATAAAGTTGTTCGGACTTGTGAAGGCTGTCAGTTTTTTGGTCGATAGATCCACGTTCCAGCTCAAGAATTGCAAACTATCCCACATTCATGGCCTTTTGCCGTTTGGGGATTGGATATGGTCGGTCCTTTCAAGAGGGCTCCAGGAGGATTCATGCATCTTTTTGTTGCAATCGACAAGTTTTCTAAGTGGATTGAAGCCAGGCTGGTTGCTACAATTACTGCAGACAAAACCCGTGATTTTTTCCTCAATATTGTACACCGGTTTGGTGTTCCAAACAGGATTATTACTGACAATGGAACTCAATTCATTGTAGGAGATTTTAAAGAATTTTGTGAAGATTTTGGAATCAAGATTTGTTATGCGTCAGTAGCACATCCCAGAAGCAATGGACAGGTTGAACGCGTTAACGGTATGGTTCTTCAAGGTATTAAGCCCTGAGTTTTTGATAGATTGCATCGCTATGCTGGACGATAGGTTCAAGAGTTGCCTTCAGTTTTATGGTCGCTGCAATCTATACCCAATCGGGCTATGGGTCAGTCGCCTTTCTTTTTAGTTTATGGGGCTGAAGCTATGTTGCCGAGTGAGGTGGAGTTCGAATCTCTTCGAGTTCATAATTTCAATGAAGAGTGTTATGATCAAGACCGCGTTGAAGATTTAACTCGACTGGAAGAAGCTTGTGAAGCTGTACTTGTTCAATCGGCAAGATATCTCCAAGGACTTTGGTGTTATCACAATCGCAATGTTCGATCACTGTGGAGATTATGGGTACCATATACCCACACGGCTAGCTTATCCGACTGACTATAGGGGATAGGTTATGATACATGATTATGTAATCGGCTGACTTAAGTGTTACGTTACCTTGTGTAATAAGGAACGGCTTATAGTCCTAAGTCGGGAATATTATGGAGTCCTATATAGTATGTTATTTGGTCTCCGACTTGTGAGCCTATCCTCTATTCCTATATAAGGAGGATAGGATGTGCCTTGAGGGATAGGGCCAGATAGAGAAAATGGAGATTGAAAGAGATCGACATAAGAGAAAAAAGATCAAGAGCTCAATAAAACCACCCGGCGGATCTAATCCCCGAAACAGGAGTAGGGTATTACTTCTTTATAGAAGGTCTGAACCTGTCTAAATCCCTTTGTCTACTAATCCATCGTGTTTGGCACTTGGCTGCTACCCCCAGTTTCTTATTGCCGAAACCAAGTTTCGACAATCACGGGCATTTATTGTTGGCGATATGGTTTTGAGAAAGATTCAGACGACGAAGAATAGACACAAATTTTCTCCATTATGGGAGGAGCCCTTCATAATTGCTGCGGTCACTCGGCTAGGGGAGTATCGCTTAAAGTGTGAAGATGGATCAATTGTGGAGAAATTCATGGAATATTGGACACCACGATTGATATTATACTTAACTTCAGTTTTTTTATGCCTTGTTCTTCTCGACTACTGACTTCAAGTAAATTATCTTCTTGCTTGAGTTGTCAGTCGGGGGCTATCAGTACTAGTAAAGTATGAAGTCTATTTTGAATACAAGTTGTTCATGTTTGGTTTATCATTGTTTTTTGTTTTCATTTTAGCCAAGTGGATAAGGACTGAAAATTTTTTGATGACTTATCAAGTTTTAGGCTTGATGACAGTCGGATATAAAAGCACGATTCAAATCAGGGCAAAAGTATAAATAAACTGATAGTTTTTTACATCGGATATCTATCCCTGGAAGTTTTCTACTAAGTCAGCAGCTATTTTCTTGGCAGACTCCTGAGCTTCATTTATCAGTTCTAAAGTTTGTTCGTCAGAAGTGCCGTCAGCAAAGCCATCTCCTATAGAATTTATATCAACTCGGGGATACAAGGATTCTGTCATCACCAGAGCTTGACTTGCGCTCATAGTACCTACATCATTGATGGTTTCCAGATATCATTTGGGAGCTGTCCTGAGTTTGTCAAATATCTCCAAAGCATCTTCAACACTTGTTCCTAGGCCGTTTTAGAAGATTGCGTTCAAAATTGGCGTGGTTGCATTAGCGATATCATCCCTGATGCTCTTAGCTCTTTGGAGTCTTTCAGCAAAGATTTCGAATTGAGCACGAGATTTTATCTTATTAGCTATAAGGTTGACAATATTTCAAGTATATCAATTACCTGGATTAGCCGAATCAGGAATCTAAGTCATATGAGATTACTTTCAAGCTCTGCT
Source organism: Oryza officinalis (assembly GCA_008326285.1). Classification (NCBI taxonomy): domain Eukaryota; kingdom Viridiplantae; phylum Streptophyta; class Magnoliopsida; order Poales; family Poaceae; genus Oryza; species Oryza officinalis. Next base: position 13,974,038 of record BDMV01000010.1, read on the forward strand.
AAAGCTTTGGCTTTATCCGACTCAAGTTTGGCGTTGTCATTCTCTGCTTTCTTCAATTGGGCTTTAAGTGATTCAATCTCGGTTAAATTTGCTGATACATGAAGGCACAGTGTTAATGGTGATAAGTGGATCAATCAAGAACAGATGAGTTAACTTTTCTTACCCTTAATTGAACGACGAAGCTCCAAGTTTGTATCTCTCAATTTGCTGATCTCTTCTCGCAAGATGCTTTCCCTAATTATGGTTTCTTCTTCTGCTTCTTTTAGCACTTGCTGGATATTTTCTAAAGAGTTCACAAGAGGCACAAGCTTTTCCATGGTGTCAGACTTGGCTTGAGATCGACAGTATATTCTCTACATCACAAGAGGCAAGTCAGTTGATTACATAAGAAGCAGTAATTAAGAGATGAGGAATTTTTCGTACGTTCATCAATCGAGTGGCTTCGTTGAGGCTGGCTACAAGCAGATCTCGTTCATTAGCTTCTTTTTGCTTGTTCAATATGATGCCCTATTTTTACCTTCAGCATCACACCACTCGATCTTAACTGGTTGTAGTGAGTCTTCTGATGATTTTAGTCGGAGGATTTCTTCATATTCTCCAACTATTGGTTCTGAGAAAAACGAGAATGATGGAATTCAAGAAGCACATCCAAGACAAAGATTTAATGATTGAGTGACTCACCTGTCATTGTCTCAGGATGACTGCGAGGAAGGCCTTGATCCTTGTTTGAATCAGGAATTGGATGATCTTGGTATCCTTGGGCAGCACTTTTTTCGGTTGATTGATCCGTATCTTCAGTGGTTGATGATGGATCTTTAACTGGTGCTCCTTGGTTGATCGGAGCTTGCTTCTCCTCATCCGACTGGTTTCCAGTCGGAGTCTCTGTTCTGACATTTCTTCGGAAGACCCTGACTGGTTTTCAGTTGGGGGATCCTGACTGATAGTCGGGGGCTCTTGCCTTAGAGTAGTATCATTCGGGGTTTGACTAGTGGGATCAATATCTTGAGGTTTTCTACAGAAGACAATGCATGGGCTTTAGAATGAAATCAAATGAATTTTCAATAAGAAGACGATATAAGTCATGCGACGGATACCTATTGGATTTTCTGATTTTTGGAGCCGATCTGGTAGATGGCCTAGGTGAGCTGACATTGACTTTTGGAGTTTGGATTTCTTTAGATTCTTCATCTGAGTCATCGATGATTAGTTTCCTTTGCTTGCTCGCACGTTTGCTGGTTTCTTCAACTGTGGTTCTCTTGCTTTTCGTTTGAGGTTTCATCTTTGGTCCACCAGTTGGTTTCTTGATAATCGGCTGTGCTGGCAGAGTGTCATGGTGCACTTTATATGATCAAGAAATAATCAGAGCATTTGCCTGCAAAAAATATCCTTTTTAAGAGACATTGACGAGTGTGGCAAGACAAAAGACATCAAGGTTGCAGAGTTCACATACCGGAGGAGGTGGCCAATGAATGCTGTAAGGGAGAACTGGCAATTTGTTGTTGTAGTCAACAATAATCTCGGTGAAGAAGATCTTGTACATGCGAGAACATAGGACTCAGAAATTTAGTGATTCACGATCTTCCCGATTAGGGTCACTCTGTCCTTCGTATTCAAAGGCTAGCTTGGATCTCTCCTTAATTGGCGCCAGACGAGATTTGATGAAGTGCCGAGTGCTCTGTTCTCCTTAGAGTCTCTTATTCTTTATTTCAAGGATCTTCGCCAGAAGATTATTGTCACACCCCGAAATTTGCTTTCCACGTAAAATTCGTGAAATAAATCGCGTAAAATAAATTTCCTTTTTAAACCGCGTAATGTAGTAAATCAAGTAGAAATGGCATGGTGGGATTTTTCTTGAGTTCCCCATGTTAAAATACATTAACAGGATTTTTAGTGGAATTTTCAAAGCCCTAGAAATAATTTTAATCAATTAAAAACCTCAAGCGCAATAAATAAATCCCTGGGAAAATTCTTTTTCCTTTTTCTTTTTCTTTTTCCTGTTTCGGGTCGTCGACCCAATTTCCTTCTCCCTCTCGGGCTGGTCCAAGCCGCCACGCCGCTCCCGCCGCGCCCCTTCCCCTGCCCGGGCCGGCCCAAGGCCACCCGCATCCACCCGCCGTCCCCTCCTCTCCCTCTCGGGTCGGCCCAAGGCCACTCGAGGCCCGCGCCGCCTCCCTCCGCCCCCAGGCCGTCTACCACATGGCCGGCCGCCGCCGCCCCGCGCGCCCACGCCGCCCGCCTTCCCCGCGCGCCACGCGCGCCCGCAACCGCCGCCCGCACCCCTTCCCGCGTCGCCCGTGCGCCAAGCGCGCCCGCTTCCCAACTCCGCATCGTAGAGGAAGAGATTCGCGGCCGAATCTCGCACCCTCTCTCCTCTCCCGCGCCGAACTCCGGCGGGGAATCCGCGCGCGCTCGGCCACGCCCTAGCACGGGTTACCCTATAAATTCAACCCCCGCGCTCCCCTCTCTTCTTTTCCCCAAACGACGCCGCCTCCTGCAAACCCTAGCGCCACCGCCGTCGTCGTCGTCCTCCCCTCCAGTGAGCCGTCGCGTCCCTCTCTCTCTCTCTCCGCTCGGCCGCCGTCGCACGGGCCCCGCTCGCCCGTCGTCGCTCGTTCGCCGCTCCCGCGCAACCGCCCGCCGCCTCTGGCCGCTCCCGCACCGTTGCCGCCCGCGCCGCCCGCCGTGTGCGCTGCCGCGCCATGGTCGCGGTTGGCGCCGCGTGGCCGCCGCGTCGCCCGCCGCCCGGAGCGTGGCTGCCGTATGGCCGCCGCGTGGGCGCTGCATCGGCGCCACGTCGGTGCCACGTGGAGCGCCGCCGCCGCCGGCCGGTGGACTTGGTCCACCGTGGACTGGGATCCCCGTGCCACCGACAGGTGGGGCCCACCTGTCGGCGCCGCCGCTGCCGCCGCCGCTGGCGTCAACCGGACGTCAGCCCTAGCTCCGCTGACGTCAGCCCTGGCGTCAGTGACGTCAGCCCTAGGGTTTATTGCGCAATAATTGAATAAGGACTTTTCTGTTTATAATAAAAATACAGTTAAACTTCTAAAATTCGTAGCTAATTCATCCGGACTCCGTTTGAGTTCGTTCAAGTTGCAGAAAATTCATAAAAATGTCTAGAATCCATTAAAAATAGCTTTGTTCTCTGTTTCAGTAGACTTATAGCCTGTTTGCTTGTGTGCTTTGTTTGTCGTTTAGATTCCTGTAATTCCGACTCTCCAGATTACTTCGAGGTGGTTGCCGAGTTCGATCCAGCGCAAGAGCATGGCAAGTCATGCTTCGCATTGATCGTATTGTGCCTAACTTTACAAATACCTTTTTTTTCTTTAAATGCTGCATTATTTCGTAATGTCATTTTATGTGGGTTCTTACCTATTGTACTCAGCCAATTATATTGATTATCTTGTACCTTTGATAGCTTGGGTAATTAATTCTTGGTTCGCTGATTTTAGGAGTGCTTAGCCATGCTTAGCTAACTTAGCTCACTAAAGGGGATCACCTTAAATAATTATTTAATGTAGTCCCTATGGTGACACTTTGGTTTAGGAGCCACCATGGTAATAATATTTAATTAAAATATGCTAATGGTGGGCTGTGGGTGCATGGTTTTGTTGGAAGCACCCATGGCAGTTAAGGACCGGTTCGCTGGAAACCCTGGAAGAATTATCGTACTTTCCACAAGCCAGGATGGGTAATGGCTGGACTTGTAGTATGGCTTTTTCCTAGCCGACGTACCCAGGCGAGGGTGGGCGTGATGGAGTTGGGTCGGCGGGGGTTTACCCGTTGATAAGCTGCCGGATTCACCTAGGCACGAGAGGGGGCTGCCTGCCTTGGTTTAAAGGTGGAGGCGAAACCTAAGGTGTGGTGCGCTTGGTTAGGAAGGGTTGTGCGAAGGGTCCTGTCGCAGTTCTTTTCCGGTGTACCGTGGTGGTATGTCGGCACACGGTAATGTGTAGCGGGACTGTGTCTTGTGGGTATAGTTGTACACCTCTGATCAGAGTAGAACTATTCGAATAGCCGTGCCCGCGGTTATGGACGATCAACCAGATTCACCGTGATTAGTTACACCTCTAATAATTTGACCTAATGGAACTGGTGTAGTTCAGGTGCTGGTTTGGGCCTGTCGTAACGTGGTGTAACGTTGGGCAGTGATGGTTCAATTTTGATTAATTAACTCAATTGTTTTTACCGCATTCAACTATTGCTTATAAATGCATATTTTATGCAAATAACCCCTTCAGCCTCCTTTGTTATCACTTGCATCATTATTCCCTTTCCGGTATGACTTCTTGAGTACAGTGGGTAGTAGTCAGTCTTGCTCAATTTTCCCCACACCAGAGTTGGAGTACGTGTCAGATGGAGGCTACTCGGAGGAGTAGGCTTGCGCTTGCCGTCAAGGGTGCCCGTGGAATGGAGTTGCCACGCAGCGAGCGTCTACTTAATTACAATAGCTTGTTTACTTTTTTTAGGCCCTAGTTAAGTCTTATGAGAAGCAAAATTTATTTATTTTGGTTCTTACTATTATTTCTGTTTTAATAATGTTACTATTATATTATCTTCCTATTATTTAAGTGTTGTGTTAGTGTTTATTTGACTCTTACAAAATGTTTCATGCACCAAAAATTTTTTTCTTTTGTTATTCGTTCTTTTATTTAAGTATTTAAAGTTGTTTCTTTTATTTGGATTTGAGTACGCATTGATTCCCATCCCTTGTCCTCTGTAGATGGCAGGCCTTCCCCCTATGCACCGTGGTGAGGATATGGACGGTTGTGTGGCAGAGCTTGCCCACGTGACCTTGGTTATGGGGTACCTTGAAGCGCCGGAGTACACCACGATCGAGCCCCTAAGTCGCGAGTTCCCTTTCAGAGTTCGCTTGGAGGTCCATGGCTTTGTGGGCACTAATCTGCCCAACATGGTGACCGAGGTTGTAGGAGGCAGTGTTGCGCACGCTTATCAGGAGGCCGCCTACAGGATGATGACCAGGATCAGCGACAGGCACTCCTACGTCTTCTGTGCCTCTGCGTATCGCTACCACCCTCGTTGTTCTGCAAACAGCGACGTCAGCACCTTCCGCCCGACGACTACAGAGAATGACACCACCTTCGGACGGATGTGCTCGGTGATGAGGGGATTGGACCGGATGCACGCCGACCTCCACAAGGCATCCAAGGCTCTCAATGACCAACAGTTGATCAAGATTGGCCGCTTGGAGGATGAGGTCGCTCGGCTTAAGGCCGATAATGCTAGGCTGCAGGAACGCCCAGCGCCAGGTGGACTCAGGATTCGCACCACGCCCAGGAAGAGGACTACAGCTCCAGTGTGGATCCAGCTTGCGCCGAGGAACCCACCACCCGTCCCAGCGCCAGTTCCACCGCCCTCACCAGCGTTCGCCATCACCTTCGCCCCAGCGTCTGCGTACCAGGGTCTAGCCGGTGACAGCGGAGGTTGGTTGCAGGCTACGCCCAGCGGCAGCCACCTAGTGGAGACACTGCCATGATGGGTTCCAGGAGCCGTTCGGAGGATCTAGGAGACGAGCAGGAGCCTGGCTACGACTCCACCGACCGCAGGAGCCGTTCCAGCATTAGGCTCGCTACCCTTAGTTTCACAGTTTTTCTTAGTTTGCTTTCGTCATAGTTCTGTGTGCTAGGTTTGTTGCTTGGGGGTTAGCCGATGGTCGATACCATGTGCCTATGGTATGGCTATCTCTATAAGGATTCTGCTTGCTGTTTGAAGTGTTTTTAAGTTAGATCAAAACAGTTATAGTCAAATTATTATATATTGAAGCTTAGTTTCTGAGCAGTCTGTTTTCCTTCTTTTCCATCTCTTTTTGCTGGTTCTTCTCCTTCAAATGGTCTAACACAAGAACGAGTGGTAACACCAGTGGTCAAGAGGATCCATCGGCGGGATCACAAGCCAATGGAGCAAATAACAACGTTGCTCCTCCCCCACCACCTGAGAATCCCACTATTGCTCAGGTGTTGGCTAGTCAAACACAGATGATGACGGCCATGATGCAACAAATGCAGCAGCAACATCAACAAATGCAACAACAAATGATGCAGCAGATGCAACAACAAACTCAGTACAACAGAACCAACAGTTCGGTCCGCCACCCCAATCAAAGCTGCCGGAGTTCCTTCGCGTCCGGCCACCAACTTTCTCAAGTACAACTAACCCCATGGAGGCAAATGATTGGCTCCATGCCATTGAGAAGAAACTCAACCACCTTCAATGCAACGACCAAGAGAAGGTCGCCTTTGCCAACCACCAGTTGCAGGGTCCCGCTTCAGCATGGTGGGATAATTATTAGGTCACCCGTCCGCCCGGAACGGAAGTCACCTGGGCAGAATTCTGCCACAGTTTCAGGAAAGCTCAAATTCCCGACGGCATCATGGCCCAGAAGACGAGGGAATTCAGATCACTCCCCGAGTTCAACCGTCTTACGCGTTACGCCCCGGAGGACGTGCACACCGATGCAGAAAGGCAGGAAAAGTTTCTTTCCGGCCTGGATGATGAGTTGACTAATAAGCTAATCTTGGGTGATTATGCTGACTTTGAGAAGCTGGTCGACAAGGCGATCCGTCAGGAGGATCAACGCAACAAGATGGACAGGAAGAGGAAAGCAGCTCAATTCAGGGCGCACCAGGGCAATCAACAGAAGCCCCGGTTCATCGCCGGACAACAGGGTGGACCTTCCACCATGATTGTTCGCCAACATCGACCCTACCAGCCCAACAACTTTAACAACAACAATACTGGTCTGCTTCAACTGCAATGAGCCCGAACACTTCACCGACAAGTGCCCAAAGCCGAGGCGCACAGGACCCAAGTTCGTTCATGCCCGCATCAACCATGCGTCGGCAGAGGAAGCGCAGGCTGCAACAGAAGTGATACTGGGTACGTTTCCTGTCAACTCAATTCCAGCCATTACACTTTTTGATTCTGGTGCTACTCATTCTTTTTTATCAAAGCGTTTTGCTGGAACACTTGGGTTGTCTGTAGTTGAACTTAGAACGCCTATGTGGGTTCACACTCCTGGGAATGAGATGACCACAGCTCACTGTTGCCCCTTTGTGGTAATAGAAGTCCAGGGTTCTAGATTTCTAGCCAACCTTATCCTTCTTGAATCCAAGGACCTAGACGTCATTCTTGGGATGGATTGGCTAACAAGGCACAAGGGAGTTATTGATTGCGCTAGTTGCACTGTCACTCTGGTTAATGAGAAAGGAGAAGTGGTGACATTCCAGTCGCCGGCACCCTAGAAGCAGAGAGTGTGCTTGAATCAGGTCGATGGGACGGAACAGACCGCAGTAGTAGGAAAAGACCTTAAGAAGTTGGGGGATATTCCCATTGTCAGAGAGTACCCCGAAGTCTTCCCAGATGACTTAACCACAATGCCACCAAAGAGAGAAACTGAATTTCGGATTGACTTAGTACCGGGAACTGCCCCGATACACAAGAGGCGCTATAGGATGGGAGCCAACGAACTGGCGGAAGTCAAGAAGCAAGCTGATGAGCAGTTGTAGAAAGGTTACATTCGCCCGAGTACATCACCTTGGGGTGTGTTAATGCCAGATTTTCGTAGTCTACTCGGAGAAGAAAGATAAAACCGACACAGAGAAGAACGAGTGATTCGAGTCGGATCGGTTACGCTATTGGACCAAGCCGAGTATTGGACCAAGTGCTGTATCGGACTCAGGGGTGCATCAGACCAAGTGGAGCGCCAGTAGAGGGGCTGTATCGGTCGATGTGAGTTCAATGCGGCCATCGGCCGATGGAAGCAGGAAGCCAATGGAGGCAGAGCGGGCTCGGTTTGGGCGTAAGTCAAGCTTCAAAGGAGATTGCCAAATAGGGATAAGGCCCGATTCTAGGCAATTGTATCTCGTAAATTAGGAAGTTAAATAAGTTTAGATCTAATCTATGGCAAGAGTCCACCATAAGGACTTGTTTGTTAGTTATAGATAAAATCGTGTCCTATATGGACAATGTTGTAAATCACGGGTATAAATATCCCGGTAGTTTGTACTTCGAAACTCTCTCTCAATTTGACAATCAAACACAATACAGTTCAATCTACTTTCGGCACATCGCCACCCTCGCAAGAGGTTGATTTCCGGTGAGTTCTTGCTTCCCTAGGGCAGAGGTAAGAACTCATACCCGACGATCTATGTCGTTGGGGCTAGCGTGTTGCTTTAGACACGTTAAGCCCTGGTGACGTAATCGTCGTTTATCATGTCTTGGGTGATCTTGATATAGCTTTCCAATTCTATCTCGCCAGCGGTAAACTCACTTTTGGGTTTGTTGCCGACGATGGTCGAATTAGTCTGCTTATCTAGATCCTTCAAAGCATCTACCATCCCCAAAAGCGATCGACGGCTTGATTGTCTTTGTGTTAATTCTCGATTTAGACGTTGTTTAGCTATCGACCCTAGTAGTGTTTTGAGATTTAACTCAAAGTCTGTCTTCGATTGTAATTAAGGATAGTACCGGAGTTTCAGCCGGTCTTACCTAATACATGTGATTACTTTATGTTTTTGCATGTATTTGCCACTTGTATGGATGGATCGACAGATACAAATATATTTGTCACAGATTGATCTCAGGATTTCTCTGTGATCAGTATATTTATATTGGCCGATCGGCCTATATAAGTTTGCATTAGAGTATTAGCTAGTGCATTTACCTCTTACATCCCTCATCGGCCGAAGTCCTCAAATCCACACGGACATATTGTCGAAGGCCGATGAGAATAGATCTATATATTAATCTTATTTTATTATGACCACAAGTAGGCCGATACAGCCTTGCCCTATCGGCTGGGCCCTCACGATGCGATATCGACCTACTGGCCGATCGGCCATCATTTGCTAATATGGTTTACTTGTTTATTCTTGTTGATTGCAGATCAAATCAACTGGCACGCCCTACACACAACTAGGCAAGCCATTGAACCTGCACTGGAGTTAAGCAGATCTCCCAGGCCACCGTGGTAACGTGGAACCCGCTTTGTCACGAGGGCGGGTCGAAATTCTGCGCCAACAGGGTGCTCCGGTGATCTTCGTGGAGAAGAAAGATAAGACCAAGAGAATGTGCGTCGACTACCGCGCCCTCAATGATGTGACCATCAAGAACAAATATCCACTACCTCGGATTGATGATTTGTTTGATCAGCTGAAAGGAGCAACATGGTTCTCGAAGATAGACCTACGATCAGGCTATCACCAATTGAGGATCAAAGACGAGGACATTCCGAAGACGGCATTCATCACTCGGTATGGGTTGTTTGGGTGCACAGTCATATCTTTTGGACTTACCAATGCACCGAACTTCTTCATGAACTTGATGAACAAGGTGTTTATGGAATTCCTGGATAAGTTCGTCGTGGTTTTCGTCGACGATATACTCGTTTACCTCAAGTCCAAGGAGGAGCACGAACAACACCTCCGTCTGGTACTCGAGAAGTTGAAGGAACACCAATTGTATGCCAAGTTTAGCAAGTGCGACTTTTGGCTCGAGGAGGTACAGTTCCTAGGCCACATCAGCACTCCTCAAGGAGTGGCGGCGGACCCGTCAAATGTGGAGTCGGTTACCAAGTGGAAGCCTCCGCGCACAGTTTCGCAGATCAGGAGTTTTCTAGGACTCGCGGGTTACTACCGTCGGTTCCTTGAGGACTTCTCCAAGATTGCCAAGCCAATGACACAGTTGCTAAAAAAGGATGAGAAATTCAAGTGGTCAGCAGAATGCAACAGAAGTTTTGAGGAGCTTAAAAAGAAAGTGGTGTCTGCACCGGTATTAATTTTGCCGGATCAGACGAAAGATTTCCAAGTGTTTTGTGATGCGTCCCGCCAAGGGTTGGGATGTGTATTGATGCAGGAAGGTAGAGTGGTCGCATACGCTTCACGTCAACTGTGCCCACATGAGAACAACTACCCCACTCATGACTTGGAATTAGCAGCGGTGGTTCACGCTTTGAAAATTTGGTGGCACTGCCTCATTGGTAATCGTTGTGAGGTCTATACTGACCACAATAGTTTGAAGTATATCTTCACTCAGCCTGATCTAAACCTCCGACAATGCCGATGGTTGGAGTTGATCAAGGATTATGACTTGGGGATACATTATCACCCCGGTAAGGCCAATGTACCAAGATGTACCAAGACCTTAAAGAAAAGTTCTGGTGGGTTAGCATGAGAAGGGAAATCGCCGAATTCATCGCGCTCTGCGACGTATGTCAGCGAGTGAAAGCGGAGCATCAGAGACAAGCAAGGTTACTACAACCTCTGCAGATTTCGGAATGGAAATGGGAAGAGATTGGGATGGACTTTATCACAGGTTACCAAGAACATCAACAGGGCACGACACGACTCCATTTGGGTAACAGTGGACCGACTCACCAAGGTCGCTCACTTTATACCAGTACATACCACCTACTCGGGATAGAAATTGGCAGAACTTTATTTGGCAAGGATCGTGAGTTTGCATGGGGTGCCTAAGAAAATTGTGTCTGACCGAGGCAGCCAGTTTACTTCGAGATTTTGGCAGAAATTACAAGAAGAGTTAGGTACTCGTCTGAACTTCGGTACATTATGTCTTGCTCGATGATGATCTATACTATCGGATGATCGATGGTGTCTTGCTAAGGTGTTTGAGTTTGGAAGAAGCCAAAGTTTTCATGAGCGAGGTTCACGAAGGAATTTGTGGAACACATCAATCAGCCCATAAAATGCGATGGCTTTTGAAGCGTGCTGGATATTTTTGGCCGACGATGCTAGAGGATTCTGTCAGGTATTATAAGGGGTGTCAAGGTTGTCAAAAGTTTGGAGCAATTCAGAGAGCACCGGCATCGGCTATGCATCCAATCATAAAGCCGTGGCCGTTTCGTGGATGGGGTATAGACATGATCGGACAGATTAATCCACCATCAAGTAAAGGACACAAGTACATTTTAGCGGCTACAAATTACTTCACAAAGTGGGTTGAGGCCGTTTCCTTTAAAAAGGTTGACTCCTAGGATGCCATTTAGTTTGTTAAGGAGCATATTATATATCAATTTGGACTTCCACAGACGTTGACGACAGATCAGGGATCAATTTTTGTGTCCGATGACTTTGTTGAGTTTGCTAACAGCATGGGCATTAAACTGCTAAATTCATCTCCATATTTTGCGCAAGCTAATGGGTAGGCAGAAACTTCTAACATGAGTTTAATCAAGTTGATCAAGAGGAAGATTGATGAACAACCGAGACAGTGGCATACAACGCTGGCCAATTCTCTTTGGGCATATCGGATGGCTTGTCATGGTGCAACTCAAGTGCCGCCTTATCAGTTAGTTTATGGGCATGAAGCTGTGCTGCCGTGGGAGACCAACATCGGCTCAGGAAGGATTGCATTGCAAGACGACTTGACGGCCGATGAGTACCACAATCTCATGGTTGATGAGTTGGATGATTTAGCACACGTACGATTGCGGGCCTTGGAAAAAATCAAGCGAGATAAAGATCGAGTGGCTCGTCATTATAACAAAAAAGTTGTAGCCAAATCATATGAGGAAGGGGATCTTGTTTGGAAATTGATACTGCCGATTGGTTCTAGAGACAACAGATTCGGCAAGTGGTCACCCTATTAGGAAGGTCCTTTTCAGATTCATCGATGTGTTCCTCACAATGCAAATTTATTAAAAGGGTTAGACGGAGAAGTTTTTAGCAGAGCACTTAATGGCAAATATTTAAAGAAGTATTACCCAAGCATTTGGATCGATTCATGATCGGCTTGCTAGCCGATTAATGATAATAGCCGATGTGAGATGCATCGCCTTTAGATGGCCGATATATATTATCGCCCTTAGTTCAAATTTTACAACATGAGCCCTCATCTTCCAAAATTTGGGGGCATATATATACTCAGCAATTCTTCAAATGGATATCGAATGGATTAAATTGGTGGACTTTAAAAAAAATTTTTTTGGCTTATTGTCTTTAGTACATCCATTGGCTGATGCACTCCACTGTCCATAATCTATCGACCGGTGTGTGTCATTGTTCATAATCAGTTGATATTCTTGTGATTTACATGATTAAGATGAGGTAGTCAATCGTATTCAGCTGATTGGCCGATGAGATATATATCAATCAAAGACAAAGTTAACTTTTTTACAAGGAGAAAATAAAAGTATATTACATCAGTCAGTTTATGAAGTTCTGGATAGCTGCAACGGCCTTGCGACGAATTTGATCAATATCATCTATCACTTGAGCATCATCGGCCGATGACGCTGGGATTGGTTTCAATGCCCTACTCAGGGTTGCAAGATGCTTGGCTGATGCTTTCAGCTTTGTCGTTTGGTCTTCTATCACCTTTGGGGATGCAGCTATCTTAACATCGACTTCTTGGATTTCTTCACGGGTTGATTCTAGCTTCATCAACAGGTTTGCGTCAAGGCGACGGAGTTCTTCAAGTTTCTTATTCAAGGCAATCGGCTCAGCGACCAGTTCGTCCAGTCTAGTTTTATCAGAGTTTACTTGAGCTTTGCTGGCAAACACGGCCGATTCCAAGCCTTCACACTCCCGCCTCTCTGCAATTCTTTCTTTGGCCTTATGAAGCTTGAAGTGATACTGCTCCAAGAATATGGCTGGTGTCAATATTTCCATCAGGTCTTCAGGCAATTGATCTTGGATTTCTTGTACTCTGCTTCTGATTGGATTGCAATTCTCCATCAGAGATTCTATAGATGCCTCCAGCCGATTGGTGATATCAGATAGCTGGCCCTTTAGTTCTTCAGAAATTGATGGCCTGGCTGTGCTGGGTGGCTCTTTGTCTTCATCATCAAGAAATTGGCCGATGTCGAAAGCAAACATATTGGCTAAGGTCTGCAATCATCAAGATAAGACATGGTTAACCCAGTCAAAGTAAAATTGGCAAGAGATTCAAAGTGGTCTAGGTTACCTGTGATGTGACATCGGCTATGGTTACATCGGTCTCTTTTCGTTGTTCTGCAGCAGCAGGCGAAGAGGTTGGCCGATGTGGTGTAGGCGATGGAGCTTGTGGGTGAAGAGAGAGGCAAGAATATAATGATCAGGTATACATTGTTGGCAAGAAAGATAAGGCAAGTGTATCAGTGCTTACTGAGGCAATTGGAGAAGGTGGTGGAGAAGGAGATGGAGTTCTCAATCAGGCCTTGAGTTGACTGCGTTTCTTCATAGTAGCTTTCTTGGTTCTTGGTAATGTGACCAATTGAGTTTTTTCCTTAATTATGGATGATGCGACGATGTGCAAAAATCAAGTTATAATAGGCCAATGAAATAGATTTGAAGAAATAGATGAGGAAGATTATACTAACCTTGCGGACTTCATGTCTAATTCTCTTGGGTTGGGCGGCATCAGATTGATCATCGGCCGGTGGTTCTGCAGTGGTTGTGGCCGATGGATCTTCAGTCAGCTTATCGACCGATGGCTCTTCGGTTGGCTTGGCCGATGGCTGTTCAGCAGTGGTGGCCGATAGATTCTGGTCTTCAGGTATGTCAGCAGCTGCTGTATCGACCACTTCCTCCATTACTTGATCATCCAGGAATTCTTCTAAGGAGGGGTCCAGCTTGTCGAGATCGGCCGGGTCATCGGTCTTAGACTTTTTACTGGGTTTTTAAGCTTTGTCTTTGGCCAGTGCCTTTCTCTTGGTGGTTTCTTTGACTATCGGCCCTTGGAGCAGCGATGACACTTTTGGAGCAGTAAGGCCGATAGTTGATTCCAGGACAGCTTTTCCTGATGGAGCCAGGACTAGAGCATAAGTTATCCTTTGCCCGCTATTGCTAACACTGGGAGCTGGGGCGTTAGGGACTTGAGGACTGATATCATTGATAAGCTCTGTTAGGTAAAACCTGGCCGATTGATGGAAGATATGAGTAGCCCACTCATGCCACCACGTTTGGAAGTTGAAATGGATGAAGGCACTCAACAACAATCGGTCACAAGCACCCAAGGTTGGGATTTCGGTCTCCAGGACTCTGCTCATGATCAACGCCGATGAGACCGTACCCCTACTCTCCAACAGTCGATGGAAGTGTAGGCTAACAGGAAGTTGTCCAAGTCCACATTGTTTGGCAACCACCATTGGATTATCGAATTCATATGACAAGTTGGTGCTTCTGCCTTGGAATATGCCCACTGGGAGTAGGCATGGAGACACGCCGATCATGAAGGCTTCCCTTGAGACGATATCATCGTTTACCAGACCCAAATTCAGATCAGAAGGAAGCTCGAAGTCAGAGTCTGTGGGGTAGACGAACATATCCATCTTGGTTGATGGTGGACCACTGTAGAATCGAACAAACCATTCAGACATCTCGTCGGCCGATTGGTCGGCTCCAGGATAAATTGAGGCTGCTTCTCCAAAGGACATACACCTTCTAGATGAGGGATTTTCGTTGTCACTGTAGTTCGATGGGAAGACTGAGTCCGATAGTGGAGGCCGATCGACCACGGTGTTGGTGTAGATGGTTAGCCACAGTTGCACGAACCACCATGGACCTCCATGAGCCACTGTCCGATTCAGCATCAAGTCTTGGGTGGTAGAATGGAGTAGCCGATAGACAGCTCCAAGGAGGTATCGGCCGAGTGGGAATTTTTTCTTCTCAACCAGGGCTTGAGCTAGGTGTTGGCAATTCAGAGTTGGGCCACAGGTTGATCCACAGAAGACATATCTCTTCAGCCATAGGGTTAGAAAGGCTACATGTTCCCTATCTGAGACAGACCCTTGCTCCATGTGCTCAGAGATGTATCCAGACCAGCCCCTAATCTTTTTTGTCTTTAATTTGTGGCTGCTGTTGATAAGGAGATTGAAGGGGTTGATGTTGGAGAGGGTGTCCAGGCCTGTCAGCATCTTGATGTCTAGCAATGTAGGGGTCATCGGACCTTCCCGAAATAGGAAGGCATTCAAGGTACTGGACCAGAAATAGGTGGAAGCCGACATAAGGGGCTCATTCTTCTTGGTATCGGCTAAGGACAGAGCAAGGCATTGGCCGATTCTGATTTCATCCCAATGTACTTGTTTGACTACAGCAATCCTTTTGTACCAAGTCCCGTATCCATTGAGCTTTGATGGCCAAGATCTGAAGGTGTGCTTCCACGAGGGGACGCTGGGTTTTGCTTGCTTGAAGGGGACACTGTTTGATTCTGCATTTATCAGCCAAGCGGGATCAGGGTTGCTTAGGGGACCCAGGAGGAATCGGTGCGATTTGTCATTTGTGGGGATCATAATCTGGTTCTTGAAGACCTGCAGCGTATGGAAAATGATGGAAAAATGAACCACGGGGGGCAAGAGCAGAAACCCTAGTTTTGAAAAGTCTCGACGGGAAAGTGAAAATGTTAATTTGAGGAAAGATTGGTTTACCTCAGGGATCTCGGAGACGTAGAATGGAAAAGTCGCCATGGATGTTGTTGCGCACGTCGTTGTCGAGGGAGTTGCCTTCGAGAGGACGCCGAGGAGTCGCCGAAGTTGAAAGCGTAGGCGGCTGTGAGGAGCTGCGCGCGGAGATTGGCGGCAGAAAACTGTGAATCTGGAATGGTGTGGATTTTGGGCAAACCCTAGCGATGAGCTTGATGAGGTTCTTCGGAACTAATTCTGCCACATTATATAATGAAGCGGAATTGGGGGGCATGTGTTAACGCCCGATTTTCGCAGTCTACTTGGAGAAGAAAGAGAAAACTAACACAGAGAAGAAGGAGCGATTCGAGTCGGATCGGTTACGCTATCGGACCGAGCCGAGTATTGGACCAAGTGCTGTATCGGACTCAGTGGTGCATCAGACCAAGTGGAGCGCCAGTAGAGGGGCTGTATCGGCCGATGTGAGTTCAATGTGGCCATCGGCCGATGGAAGCAGGAAGCCGATGGAGGCAGAGCAGGCTCGGTTTGGGCCAAAGTCAAGCTTCAAAGGAGATTGCCAAATAGGGATAAGGCCCGATTCTAGGCAATTGTATCTCGTAAATTAGGAAGTTAAATAAGTTTGGATCTAATCTATGGCAAGAGTCCGCCATAAGGACATGTTTGTTAGTTATAGATAAAATCGTGTCCTATATGGACAATGTTGTAAATCACGGGTATAAATATCCCGGTTGTTTGTACTTAGAAACTCTCTCTCAATTTGACAATCAAACACAATACAGTTCAATCTACTTTCGGTGCATCGCCGGACAACAGGGTGGACCTTCCACCATGATTGTTCGCCAACATCGACCCTACCAGCCCAGCAACTTTAACAACAACAATACTGGCAACCACAACAATAATGGGGGACAGTTCAACCGCAACCCGGCTCTACGCCCACTAATGGCCCCAGCTCAGCCAGCTCCATCGACTCAACCCAAGAAGGAGTACGGTGGAAAACCATTGGTCTGCTTCAACTGCAACGAGCCCGGACACTTCGCCGACAAGTGTCCGAAACCGAGGCGCACAGGACCCAAGTTCGTTCATGCTCGCGTCAACCATGCGTCGGCAGAGGAAGCGCAGGCTGCACCAGAAGTGATACTGGGTACGTTTCCTGTCAACTCAATTCCAGCCATTACACTTTTTGATTCTGGTGCTACGCATTCCTTTTTATCAAAGCGTTTTGCTGGAACACATGGGTTGTCAGTAGTTGAACTTAGAACGCCTATGTGGGTTCACACTGCTGGGAATGAGATGACCACAGCTCACTGTTGCCCCTTTGTGGTAATAGAAGTCCAGGGTTCTAAATTTCTAGCCAGCCTTATCCTTCTTGAATCCAAGGACCTAGACGTCATTCTTGGGATGGATTGCTAACAAGGCACAAGGGAGTTATCGATTGCGCTAGTCGCACTGTCACTCTGGTTAAATAGAAAGGAGAAGTGGTGACATTCCAGTCGCCGACAACCTAGAAGCAGAGAGTGTGCTTGAATCAGGTCGACGGGATGGAACAGACCGCAGTAGTAGGAAAAGACCTTAAGAAGTTGGGGGATATTCCCATCGTCAGAGAGTACCCCAAAGTCTTCTCAGATGACTTAACCACAATGCCACCAAAGAGAGAAATTGAATTTCGGATTGACTTAGTACCGGGAACTGCCCCGATACACAAGAGGCCCTACAGGATGAGAGCCAACGAACTGGCGGAAGTCAAGAAGCAAGTTGGTGAGCAGTTGTAGAAAGGTTACATTCGCCCGAGTACATCACCTTGGGGTGTGCTAACGCCAGATTTTCGCAGTCTACTCGGAGAAGAAAGAGAAAACCGACATAGAGAAGGAGTGATTCGAGTCGGATCGGTTACGCTATTGGACCAAGCCGAGTATTGGACAAAGTGCTGTATAGGACTCAGCGGTGCATCAGACCAAGTGGAGTGCCAGTAGAGGGGCTGTATCGGCCGATGTGAGTTCAATGCGGCCATCGGCCGATGGAAGAAGGATGCCAATGGAGGCAGAGCGGGCTCGGTTTGGGCCTAAGTCAAGCTTCAAAGGAGATTGCCGAATAGGGATAAGGCCTGATTCTAGGCAATTGTATCTCGTAAATTAGGAAGTTAAATAAGTTTAGATCTATTCTATGGCAAGAGTCCGCCATAAGGACTTGTTTGTTAGTTATAGATAAAATCATGTGCTATATGGACAATGTTGTAAATCACGGGTATAAATATCCAGGTAGTTTGTACTTAGAAACTCTCTCTCAATTTGACAATCAAACACAATACAGTTCTATCTACTTTCGGTGCATCGCCACCCTCACGAGAGGTTGATTTCCGGTGAGTTCTTGCTTCCCTAGGGCAGAGGTAAGAACTCGTACGCGACGATCTACGTTGTCGGGGCTAGCGTGTTGCTTTAGACACGTTAAGCCTTGGTGACGTGATCGTCGTTTATCATGTCTTGGGTTATCTTGATATAGCTTTCCAATTCTATCTCGCCAGCGGTAAAGTCGCTTTAGGGTTTGTTGCCAACGATGGTCGAATTAGTCTGCTTATCTAGATCCTTCAAAGCATCTACCATCCCCAAAAGCGATCGACGGCTTGATTGTCTTTGTGTTAATTCTCGATTCACACGTTGTGTTGCTATCGACCCTAGTTGTGTTTTGAGATTTAACTCAAAGCCTGTCTTCGATTGTAATTAAGGATAGTACCAGAGTTTCAGCTGGTCTTACCTAATACATGTAATTACTTTATGTTTTTGCATGTATTTGCCACTTCTATGGATGGATCGACAGGTACAAATATATTTGTCACAGATTGATCTCAGGATTTCTCTGTGATCAGTATATTTATATTGGCCGATCGGCCAATATAAGTTTGCATTAGAGTATTAGCTAGTGCATTTACCTCTTACATCTCTCATAGGCCGAAGTCCTCAAATCCACACGAACATATTGATGAAGGCCGATGAGAATAGATCTATATATTAATCTTATTTTATTATAACCACAAGTAGGCCGATAGAGAATTGCCCTATCGGCTGGTCCCTCACGATGCGATATCGACCTACTGGCCGATCAGCCATCGTTTGCTAATATGGTTTACTTGTTTATTCTTGTTGATTACAGATCAAATCAACTGGCACGACCTACACACACCTAGGCAAGCCATTGGACCAGCACTGGAGTTAAGCAGATCTCCCAGGCCAGCGTGGTAACGTGGAACCCGCTTTGTCACGAGGGCGGGTCGAAATTCTGCGCCAACAGGGTGCTCCGGTGATCTTCGTGGAGAAGAAAGATAAGACGAAGAGAATGTGCGTCGACTACCGTGCCCTCAATGATGTGACCATCAAGAACAAATATCCACTACCTCGGATTGATGATTTGTTTGATCAACTGAAAGGAGCAACATGGTTCTCCAAGATAGACCTGCGATCAGGGTATCACCAATTGAGGATCAAAGACGAGGACATTGCGAAGACGACATTCATCACTCGGTATGGGTTGTTTGGGTGCACAGTCATATCTTTTGGACTTACCAATGCACCGGACTTCTTCATGAACTTGATGAACAAGGTGTTTATGGAATTCCTAGATAAGTTCGTTGTGGTTTTCATCGACGATATACTCGTTTAGTTCAAGTCCAAGGGGGAGCACGAACAACACCTCCGTCTAGTACTCGAGAAGTTGAAGGAACACCAATTGTATGCCAAGTTTAGCAAGTGCGACTTTTGGCTCAAGGAGGTACAGTTCCTAGGCCACATCATCACTGCTCAAGGAGTGGCGATGGACCCGTCAAATGTGGAGTTGGTTACCAAGTGGAAGCCTTCGCGCACGGTTTCGCAGATCAGGAGTTTTCTAGGACTCGCGGGTTACTACCGTCGGTTCATTGAGGACTTCTCCAAGATTGCCAAGCCAATGACACAGTTGCTGAAAAAGGATGAGAAATTCAAGTGGTCAGCAGAATGCAATGGAAGTTTTGAGGAGCTTAAAAAGAAATTGGTGTCTGCACCGGTATTAATTTTGCCGGATCAGACGAAAGATTTCCATGTGTTTTGTGATGCGTCCCGCCAAGGGTTGGGATTTGTATTGATGCAGGAAGGTAGAGTGGTCTCATACGCTTCACATCAACTGCGCCCACATGAGAACAACTACCTCACTCATGACCTGGAATTAGCAGCGGTGGTTCACGCTTTGAAAATTTGGCGGCACTACCTCATTGGTAATCGTTGTGAGGTCTATACTGACCACAAGAGTTTGAAGTATATCTTCACTCAGCCTGATATGAACCTCCAACAATGCCGATGGTTTGAGTTGATCAAGGATTATGACTTGGGGATACATTATCACCCCGGTAAGGCCATTGTACCAAGATGTACCAAGATGTACCAAGACCTTAAAGAAAAGTTCTGGTGGGTTAGCATGAGAAGGGAAATCGCTGAATTCATCGCGCTCTGCGACGTATGTCAGCGAGTGAAAGTGGAGCATCAGAGACCAGCAAGGTTACTACAACCTCTGCAGATTTCGGAATGGAAATGGGAAGAGATTGGGATGGACTTTATCACAGGTTACCAAGAACATCAATAGGGCACGACTCCATTTGGGTAATAGTGGACCGACTCACCAAGGTCGCTCACTTTATACCAGTACATACCACCTACTCGGGAAAGAAATTGGCAGAACTTTATTTGGCAAGGATCGTGAGTTTGCATGGGGTGCATAAGAAAATTGTGTCTGACCGAGGCAACCAGTTTACTTCGAGATTTTGGCAGAAATTACAAGAAGAGTTGGGAACTCGTTTGAACTTTAGTACCGCTTACCACCCTCAAACGGATGGTCAAACTGAGCGAGTCAACCAGATCTTGGAAGACATGTTGAGAGCTTGCGCACTTGACTTTGGTAGGGCTTGGGACAGAAGCCTGCCGTACGCCGAGTTCTCCTACAACAATAGTTACCAGGCTAGTTTGCAGATGGCACCGTTCAAAGCATTGTACGGCCGGAAGTG
Organism: Oryza officinalis; assembly: GCA_008326285.1. NCBI lineage: Eukaryota > Viridiplantae > Streptophyta > Magnoliopsida > Poales > Poaceae > Oryza > Oryza officinalis. The sequence goes on from BDMV01000010.1 coordinate 13,994,434, forward strand.
CTGCACTCCACTCTTTTGGGATCAAACCAGAGAGCATCAGTTGTTCAGAACTGAAGTCCTAAATGATGCACAAGAAAAAGTTTGAACAGTTCGGGAAAGATTGAGGATCGCACAGTCTCGGGAGAAGAGCTATGCAGACAACCGCCGAAGAGAGCTCATCTTTGAAGTCGGGGACCATGTGTACCTTCAGGTCACACCACTTCGAGGTGTGCATCGTTTCCAAACCAAGGGAAAACTAGCACCACGCTTTGTGGGGCCATACAAAATTCTGGAGCGCCGAGGTGAAGTTGCCTACCGGCTGGAACTACCCTCCAACATGCTCGGTATTCATGATGTTTTCCACGTGTCTCAATTAAAGAAATGTTTAAGGGTACCCGAGGAGCAAGCAAACCCGGATCAGATCGAGATTCAAGAGGACTTGACTTACATGGAAAGACCTACCCGCCTCCTCGAGACCAGTGAAAGAAAGACAAGGAGTAAAGTAATTAGATTTTGCCGGGATCAATGGAGCCACCATTCAGAGGAAGAAGCCACTTGGGAAAGAGAAGACGAGTTGAAAGCCGCCCATCCGCACCTCTTCGCCGAATCTCGGGGTCGAGATTCTGTTTAAGGGGTGTAGGTTTATCACACCCCGAAGTTTGTTTTTCAGGTAAAATTCGTGAAATAAATCGCGTAAAATAAATTTCCTTTTTAAATCGCGTAAAATAAATTTCCTTTTTAACCTAGAGCAAATTTATAATTTAAAGATGTAGTAAATCAAGTCCAAATGGCATGGTGGGATTTTTCTTGAGTTCCCCATGTTAAAATACATTAACAGGATTTTTAGTGGAATTTTCAGAGCCCTAGAAATAATTTTAATCAATTAAAAACCTCAAGCACAATAAATAAATCCCTGGCAAAATTCGTTTTCCTTTTTCTTTTTCTTTATCCTCTTTTGGGCCGTCGGCCCAATTTCCTTCTCCCTCTCGGGCTGGCCCAAGCCATCACGCCGCTCCCGCGCGCCCCTTTCCCTCCCCGGGCCAGCCCAAGGCCGCCCGCAGCCACCCGCCGCCCCTCCTCTCCCTCTCGGGCCGGCCCAAGGCCGCCCGAGGCCCGCGCCGTCTCCCTCCGCCCCCGGGCCACCAATAGGTAGAGCCGGCGCCCGCGCCACCTACCTCCGCCCATGGGCCACCAATAGGTGGGGCCACCGCCGCCCCGCGCGCCCACGCCGCCCGCCTTCCCCGCGCGCCACGCGCGCCCCTTCCCCCACTCCGCATTCCTTCTCCCGCATCGTAGAGGGCGAGATTCGCGGTCGAATCTCGCACCCTCTCTCCTCTCCTGCGCCGAACTCTGGCGAGGAATCCACGCGCGCTCGGCCACGTCCTAGCCCGGGTTCCCCTGTAAATTCAACACCCGCGCTCCCCTCTCCTCTTTTCCCCAAACGCCGCCGCCTCCCGCAAACCCTAGCGCCGCTGCCGCCGTCGTCGTCCTCCCCTCCGGTGAGCCGCCGCGTCCCTCTCTCTCTCTCTCCGCTCGGCCGCCGCTCCCGCGCCGTTGCCGCCTGCGCCGCTGCCCGTGCCGCCCGCACCGGCCGTCGTGTGCGCCGCCACGCCATGGTTGCGCCATGGACGCGGTCGGCGCCGCATGGCTGCCGCGTCGCCACGCCGCCCGCCGCGTGGCCGCCACGTGGGCGCCACGCATGCACCGCATGGCCGCCGCGTCGGCGCCACGTCGGTGCCACGTGGTGCGCCGCCGTCGCCGGCCGGTAGACTCGGTCCACTATGGACCGGGATCCCCGTGACACCGACAGGTGGGGCCCACCTGTCAGCGCCGTCGCCGCCGCCGCTGGCTTTAGCCTGACGTCAGCCCTAGCTCCGCTGACGTCAGCTCTGGCGTCAGTGACGTCAGCCCTAGGGTTTATTGCGCAATAATTGAATAAGGACTTTTCTGTTTATAGTTAAAACATAGTTAAACTTTTAAAATTCATAACTAATTCATCCGGACTCCGTTTGAGTCCGTTCAAGTTGCAAAAAATTCATAAAAATGTCTAGAACCCATTAAAAATAGTTTTGTTCTCTGTTTCAGTAGACATATAGCTTGTTTGCTTGTGTGCTTTGTCTGTCGTTTAGACTCGGGTAATTCCGACGCTCCGGTTTACTTCGAGGACGTTGCCGAGGTCGATCCAGGACAAGAGCAAGGTAAGTCATGCTTCGCATTGATCATATTGTGCCTAAATTTACAAATACCTTATTTTTCTGTAAATGCTGCATTATTTTGTAATGTCATTTTATGTGGGTTCTTACCTATTGTACTCAGCCAATTATATTGATTATCTTGTACCTTTGGTAGCTTGGGTAATTAATTCTTGGTTCGCTGATTTTAGGAGTGCTTAGCCATGCTTAGCTAACTTAGCTCACTAAAGGGGATCACCTTAAATAATTAATTAATGTACTCCCTATGGTGACACTTTAGTTTAGGAGCCACCATGGTAATAATATTTAATTAAAATATGCTAATGGTGGGCTGTGGGTGCATGGTTTTGTTGGAAGCACACATGGCAGTTAAGGACCAGTTCGCGGGAAACCCTGGAAGAATTATCGTACTTTTTACAAGCCAGTATGGGTAATGGCTGGACTTGTATTATGGCTCTTTCCTAGCCAACGTACCCAGGCGAGGGTGGGCGTGATGGAGTTGGGTCGGCGGGGGTTTACCTGTAGATCAGCTGCCAGATTCACCTAGGCACGAGAGTGGGCTGCCTGTCTTTGTTTAAAGGTCGGGGTGGAACCTGAGGTGTGGTGCACTTGGTTAGGAAGGGTTGTGCGAAGGTCCTATCGCAGTTCTTTTCCGGTGTACCGTGGTGGTATGTCGGCGCACGGTAACGTGTTGCGGGACTGTGTCTTGTGGGTACAGTTGTACACCTCTCATCAGAGTAGAACTATTCGAATAGCCGTGCCCGTGGTTATGGGCGATCAACCAGATTCACCGTGATTAGTTACACCTCTAATAATTTGACCTAATGGAACTGGTGTAGTTCAGGTGGTGGTTTGGGCCTGTCGCAACGTGGTGTAACGTTGGGCAGTGATGGTTCAATTTTGATTAATTAACTCAGCTGTTTTTACCACATTCAACCATTGCTTATAAATGCGTATTTTATGCTAATAACCCCTTCAGCCTCCTTTGTTATCACTTGCATCATTATTCCCTTTCCGGTATGACTTGTTGAGTATAGTGGGTAGTACTCAGTTTTGCTCAATTTTCCCCACACCAGAGTCGGAGTACGTGTCAGATGGAGGCTACTCGGAGGAGTAGGCTTGCGCTTGCCGTCATGGGTGCCCGTGGAATGGAGTTGCCACACTACGAGCGTCTAGTTAATTAGAATAGCTTGTTTACTTTTTCCACTGCGTTTTTGTAAGGGATTTTTATAATGTTTGTAAGACGTGGATCTGTATGTCAATTTTGTCGTTTTTGTACCCTGGCCGGTCCTGGAAGGGGAATTTAATACACATTCTGCTTGGAATTCGGGTTAGCGAATTTCTGAGCGTGACAAGTTGGCTTCAATCCAATTTTGGCCCTCAGCCAAGGCATTCTAGTTAGCGCATTGGATTGGTGGAACGCTAATAAAGTCGGGTAGGCTGGGAGCAGGGTTGGTGATATAGAACCAGTTTTCAGAGGAAGAGGGAAATAATCTCTGCGGAGAGTATCGCGAAGTTGAAATCCCGCTCCACCGACAACACAGGGGTTATCTTTGGTCGGATGGGCTTTGAGAGAAAACATGCGGCGAAAAAGGTTGTAGTGGGGATGGATTCCGAGAAAAGCTTCGCAAACATGGATAAAGATAGCAATGTGTAATACAGAGTTTGGGTTTAGATGATAAACTTTGATGCCAAAGTAATCGAGAATGCCGCAGAGAAATTCAGAGGTCGGTAAAGCAAATCTACAGTAGAAGAAGTGGGTGAAGACAACAATCTCACTGGTGGTTGGAGTCGGGAATTCCTCGCCGTATGCCAGATGCCAGTCGATGATTTCTTTCGCTGGAAGGACTCCCTTTTTCACCATTTCCTTAAAGGTTGATTCCTTCACATCGGAGGTTGCCCATTGCTCGAAGGGATTTTCTCTCTCCTCTGCCATGAGTGAGATTTGGGATGGATCGAATACAGAATTGGAGGCTAGGATTCTTGGAGGGGATGGAACACAAGATGGGTGCAGCGTATTTTGATGGGATCGAGAGCAGCTGGATGGATGGATTTGGCAGATTTCGTGCTCTAGGTTTCTACGGTGGTGCCTATGAACAGGAGCGCGAAAGGGGAATTTTTCAGAAGTTGAAGCAGCAGGGAAGATTACGGCGCTTCAGTGGATATTTTTATTAGGGTATCGGTAGGCTTTTCCTTGTTTGGGCTAAAGCCCACGGATGCTTATAGCCCGTATTTCAGGAGTGGCTTGTCACGTGTCTCTAGGGACTTAAGAAAATTTGCCTTGGCAATAAGCACGTGTTTTTTTTGCCCAATACCTTCAAAATCTTTTGATACAGTAGTTACACAACTTTTTTGAGGGTTGGTATGATGCAATTTGGAAGGTGACAAACAGTAAAGTTTTTTATAACCGTCCTGGTAACATTTTTGTATGTTGCAGGAGCTGTTTGGTTCTTATAAAGTAATTGATTTTATCTATTATATCAATCCTATCTTGGTTCTGATTAAGACTAATATTGTGGCTTTGGCTGCTTATATTTTGGTCATATTCTTCAGGCGGTTGGTAAATCTATTTATGAGTTTTATTAACTCATATTTTATACCACAAATGTCATATATTTTCGAGGATGGTGAAATTGTGTGTATCGAGGAGACTCGGGCAAGACTGCCTTGGCAGTATGAGCACAATGTGATGCCAGTACTCGGGATCATTGTGCGATGTGCCTTATTAATGAGATTATGTGTTATATGATTTTTTTAGCATGCTTTTGGCTTTGGCTAAGCATTTATCTGTATAAAACTATTCACGTGGGTATATTTTTTGATGCAGTGTTTTAGCCCTTCACAGCCTTTCTATTAGATTGATTAAAGCATTCGGGAGGTGAAGGCAGAGATGGTGAAAGCACTCGGCTATGGATTAGTCTGGTTCGAAGCGGAGTTATCTCGTCGACTGTGAAGGTCTTAGGGGCTACTGTGGAGATTATGGGTATCATATACCCACATGGCTCTCCTATCCGACTGATTATAGGGAAGATGTTATAGGTGATGATGATATAACGGTTTAGGATTTAAGTGTTATATTGCCTTGTGTATTAAGGAACGACTTATAGTACTAAGTCGGTAGTATTATGGATAATACTTAGGAGTCCTATATCGTATGTGGTTAGGTCTTCGACTTATAAGTCTGCCTTCTGAACGTATATAAGGAGGGCAGGACGCTCCTTTAGGGGCATAGAGCAATAGCAATTAGCTAGGCTTTTGTTGATACAGAACCTGATCATGAAAACAATACATAACTCGGCGGATACAATTCCCGAAACTGGAGTAGGGTATTACTTCTTAATAGAAGGCCTGAACCTATATAAACCTTTGTCCCATAATTCATCGTGTTTGGCACTTGTGTGCACTACTACAAAAACCTCCATAGGTACCGGCCACATAGGTGCCAGATTTGCTAGAACCGGCACCTAAAAAACAATTCCCGCCCATTTTTTCACGAACCGGCACCTATAAAGTCTTATAGGTGCCGGTTGGTTGGGAGAAATACATTGGTGCCGGTTTGTAAGAAAAACCGGTACCAATGACTCTCCTCCAAACGGTCCTCGCGCCCAAAAAGGTGCCGGCCCTCCTTATAAACCGGCACCTATCACATAGGTGCCGGTTCGTAATAAGAACCGGCACCTATGTTATGGCCAAAAAGGTGCCGGCCCTTCTTATAAACCGGCACCTATCACATAGGTGCCGGTTCATAACAAGAACCGGCACATATGTGATGAATAGGTGTCCCTACCGGTTTTTCACATAACTTTTTGATATAAACTCGGATGAATATAAAATTTATATCAAATTTGTAGAGCTCGACGAGATCTACAATTTTCTAGTGGATGATTTTTTGATTTAAGGTCGTTTGGATGTTCGAAAATGTGTTATAATGTCTCAGATCTATTTGCATAAGTGAATATTTAAAATTTCTAAACGATCTCGGATGAAGACAGAACATATATAAAAGTTGTAGATCTAGATGAGGTCTACAATTTTGTAGTTGACAAAAATTTCATTTGAGCTCATCTATGGTGCTAAATATGGATTATAAGTTCGGATAACAATAGTATCAAAAGAATAATATTTGTTTGCAAGACAACGTGTTTGTAGGTGAGATGGTAAGGATGCTTTGGATGGAAAGAGAGGTTTCGAGTTCGAATCTTGTTTGAGGCATATATATAAATATGGGTTGAAAAAATCATATGATTTATGGGCAGTGAATTGTGATGGTATAGATATTAAATAAAATACAAATTATATTTTTGAGGTCTTTTTAGCACCTACAAAAATTAAAAACGGGTTCACCCAAATAGGTGCCGGTTCTAAATTAGAACCGGCACCTATAGTATCACATAGGTGCCGGTTCGAAAACCGGCACCAATGACTTAGGTCATTAGTGCCGACCAATTGGTGCCGGTCCCAAAACCGGCACCTATGTGGCCTTTTGAACCGGCACCTATGAGACTTTATGTACTAGTGGTGCTACCCCTTTTTCTCATTGCCGAAATCAGGTTTCGACACTCCAATAACCCGTTCAAAACTCATTACTGATTCGATTGTCCCTGATATTTCCCATACTGAATCTCCTATACTCACTGATATCACTACATAATTGGGCTCTATTGCTGAAGCCAACTGCTGCTTTTACCCAGCCGAATCATTTCAAAACCCAACACGGTGTACAGTCACATCAACCATCATTTCAAAACCCAACACCTGCCTCTCTATGTATCGATGCACTGCAAAGTGCAAACTCATGCACTACTGTACTGACACCATGGACATGCTTACAAGACACTACTAGTATTGCTACCTTACACCATGCGCCCTGGCAGCACTAGCATACAAACTCATGTATCGATGCATTTCTAGTTAAAATGATAACATGCACTAAACTAGCACTAAAGTAGTATCCCAGGCGCTACCAGCCAGCAAACCGGCCGAAACATCTCCTAAACCTACACCAAAGACTCTATTTCCACTACCAACAGTATAGACCGGCTCATCCATAACACAAAAAAACCCTTGTACTAACCTGATAACCATAAGTCTATTACGTCAAATAATTTCTTGTTGTATTCTCTTCAATTATAATGAACAGTAGAAGTAGTAGCAATTTAATTACATCTAAATATCGGTCCAAATAATTATTTAGCAGTCCATAAAAACACTTAAACTTCCTATTACTCTATTAGACTACTAAAAATGAATCATCCGAAAAATCTGCATCCCTCTCACCGATATTGACGAATAATAAAGCCTTGTACTCCGTTTAAAGTGTAAGGATACTCTAAACCGATGTCTCATAAGCAATATTATCGGTGAAACTAAAACAGTAGCAACACATTGCCAACCCACACAAAATGATATGCGACCAAGATAAATTCTAGAGAGTTATACAAAATCACAATCATCTCTAGCACCAAATTATTCCGGTCTGTGAAAAAATAATAGCAACATCAATCGATATGCGTAATAATTCGATAATATCCATCCATGATATAAAAAACTAAATGACCTCTAAGAATTAAAATAAGGCCATGAGATATAGCTAGATATACCTGAGCATAAATTCCAAGACATAGGCCTCGGCGACGTAGGTGAAGAATATAAATAGTGTGGTGGTGAAAGAACCTGATGATTGGGTACAATCCGTTGAATTGACTCCCTCCGTTCAACTTTCTTTCCCTCCACTGAAATTTCAGCATCTTTTTCATTCTGCATCTCAACACTTTCTTTAGAAACCCATGCAATACCTTTCTTCTTTAGGTTCTGTGCACTCAGCTTTTGTAGCTTTCTCTTTTGCCAATTTGACAAGCTATATGGGTGTTTCGGCTGGATGCCATTGCCCATTGAGCTTTTCAGCGGATTCTGCCCTGTTACTGACTCTGCCGAAAATGCCTTCCGTTGCGTCCTCACTTGCCATGCATTCTATCTGTCGTACATGAGCTTGCCCCCTAGCTTCAACAACTTGCTGAATTGAAGTTTGTTGTACACTCACATGTGCACCAACCTCTAAATCACATGCAGCTGAGCCCATCTCCTGACCTCTAGACTTCGGCACCCAAATTTGCTTCCTCGGCGTACTACCTGCGACCTGTACCGAATACTTCTTCCTCTTAAATGACCTAGACCAATTTATTTTATCAGAACGGTCATCCTTGGCATGTGGTGTTCTTTTTTTGAGGAAAACAGGAGGGGTTGCGCCCCTACTGTGCTTTTATTATAAAAACAGCAAAAGTCTTAGAAAGTAGCCTTAGGAAACAAAGAAAGAAGTGAAGAAAATTAGAAAAATTACACAAAGGACTGCAGCCATTGGCATGTGGTGTTCTTGCAGTTGCAAAATTCAATTAGCCCTCATTAGTAGCCGATCGTATTTTCTGACAAAAACATGTTACAATCGCTAGTACAATGATCAAATATATGAATTGTGCCACTTTCATATGACTCGCTATCTTGACATCAATTTTTCCTAGAAATTGCCCCAGTACTCTTAGAATCTGAATGCTGCTCGGCCATGTGCCCACAAGATGCACAATCGATTTTATGTGGACTAGAAGCATTGGAGTGTGATGTATCACAAAAATATGACATAGAGGGGTCTTCATATGACATAGGTAGCAGATAAATATCAACATGTGCTTTCTTCAAAGAACTATGAGGAGCAGCCGAAAGTCTCAAGAGGTTCAGGCGCTGCACTATATGCTACAAAATTAGACGGAGGTATATGCATAATTGTTGAATTTCCATTAATTTGGCCATAATCATTAACTCACATAAAGCCGAATTATGGCTGAATGAGCACGAGTATGAGAAGTAACCTCCAATTGAGCAATATTTGGCATGGCATGTAATGGATTAATAGAATTAGCAGAATAATTGCCATGGCTATACATGTCATTCATCGGCATAGTTTGTGGTGTAGTGATAGTGTGAGCATGTCAAATTAATACCGTCCAGTATCATTTCGAATGAGTGGGATCCATACAGCCACTAAAATCTCAATGTGTCCATGATCACAAAATTAACACCATACAATATAAAATCCGCAATGCTGAATAATGAGCAAAAAAGATATTGTTTGGATCTAGCATGCAAGGTGATGACCAGATGTGTTACAAATCCTAGGGGATTTGACTCAAATTGCTAAAATGGACAATATCTCAATTGCTCAAAATCCATACTCATGCTCAGCTAGCCTGTCACAGCCCTAATTATCCATACAAGGTATTTAGGATTTGCTTATTACTAATTGTAGATTGTACAGCAAATTATTGCATTAGCTTGTGCATCAAAATAAATTTTTGGAAAAACAAAAACAAAACCCTAATCGGCAAAATTGGTATATATCCTATATGTGTATTTTGTCACATAACAATGAATAGGGTTTATAATTTATTCAAATACTAAACTATTTATCAAGAATTAATATATTTTTTCTAGAATTTATTTTTCAGGTTTGGACCTCTTAAAACTTCAAAAAAAATTCCGCTGAAATGAATTTCTTTATTTTCCTGAGATTAAAATATAAATTATTTTGGAATGAAACAAAAGAAAATGGAACCTAGGTATTTTTATCTACCTCCAGAAAAATCCACATTATTTCATTTTGCACAGAAATGAAGTTAGGAAATTTTAAAGAAGGGAGAAAGGAAAATACATAGGGAAAAAACCCTAATACCTGCCTAGTATTGTGTCCACCAGTTTTCCTACCCATCCCTCTCCTTCTTACCTAGCCTAGCACGCCCTGGACCCACTTGATAGTCACTTGGTCTAGCTCTAACTCGGTAGAAATTGTTTTTCCGCCCATAAACACAGAGAGAGACACAGAGAAGGAAAGTAGATCGACGCCGGCGTTCGACGCGTGTTTACCGCCGTGGCAGCTGCCGACGCTCGCCTTACATTCTCTAGTGGCATCGCCTCCTCTTCCATTTCACCTCTGTGCCGACCAAGCCGAGAGAGAGCGCTTGCTTCGCCCCTGTCACTTCCATCCTCCTCGCCGGCCGTGAAGACGACGACCGTCGCCACCGCTATTGAGACACGGTCGTCCCACCTCTTCCTACGTTCTATCGACCTCACAAGCTACCAAGTCCATCCCCGTTGATATCACCTCATGTCGTGCAGTGTTGACGCTGGAACGCCGTCGTGGACTCCAAAGCTCCAGAGCGCCACCGCCTTGACATCAGTGTCGTCCGGCCAGCCCCGACCAGATCAGACCGAACCGCCGCGCCACCGTCTTCACCTTGATTCCAGGAGGACGCTGACACGAGCAATCGAACCCTGAAGCCATGGAGAAGGAGATCGGCTTATCCTTCCTCAACTCCGGCCGCCGGCCATCGTCGTCGATTACTCGTCCTCGGGTGAGTTTCGGCGCGATTCCTTACACGGGTAGTAACCCTAGGGCATCACTAACCTCGTGCATGTGTCACTTTGGTAGAAGGTTGGCCACTCCTCGTTGTCGCCATCGCCCTGCTATTTTTCACCGCCGCCGAGCCATCTACTCCATCGCCGTCACTGTCCAAGCATTGCCGACCGTCGCGTGTGCTTCGGTAAGTCTCCAGGAGGCTTGCATGACCGCATACATGCATTAGTTCGCATGAAAGTGAGCCGTAGCTCGACTTGCATCTGCAAGCCGACAGCAATCGCCGCCTGCGCCGTCGTCGCCATCGATCCCGACCATCGCAGTCAATGAGACAACCGCCGATAGCTTCGCCGAGAGCCCTTCTCCATTTTCTCTCATAGCCGCCTTGGGAGATCGGCCGCCGTTCGCCGTTGTCGCCGGCGAGAAGCTCGGCGCTGCGCTGCTGTTCTGCCTCGCCGCCGCTGAGCCACTGACTTGTGGGCCCGATTGCATTAGAGTCTAAGGACTGTGATTAGTAAAAGATTAAAACCTACAAGGTCTAATTTGTAAGATTCTCTATCTATGGCAAATGGGACCAGGACCTATTTATAAATAGGAAAAACCTTAAGGACTCTTAATAGACTTTGCTTTGGCACGTGTTTAAGGACTGCGGGTTGATTCTGCAAACCGTAGGGACTTTTCTGCAAAACTGCTTTCATTGACCTGTGGACCCATGTTAATAGCAGATTTTTGTAATCTACTCAGAGAGGAAAGAGAAAACCGACGCAGAGAAGAAGGGCCAAGTTGGAGTTGGACCAAGTCTCGTATCGGACTCAATAAGCATATCGGACTGGAAAAAGCACTAGCAGAAAGGGTGTATCGGCCGATACGGATTCAATATGGCCATCGGCCGATAGAGGCAGGAAGTTGATACAGTTAGCATGGCTTGGTTTGGGCTCGAGATAGGCATCAAGGAGGTTGCCAAATAGAGATAAGGCTCGGTTTTAGGCAATTGTATCTTGTAAATTAAGTAGATTTAGATCTGATCTTTGGCAAGAGTCTGCCGCAAAGACTTGTTTGTTAGTTAGAGATAAGATCGTGTCCTACACGGACCATATTGTAATCTCGGGTATAAATATCCCGGTAGCCCGTACATAGAAACTCTCTCAATCAATTCAACACAATTCAATCTACTTTCGGCGCATCGCCAACCCTCGCAAGAGGTTAGTTTCTAGCGAGTTCTTTCTTCCCTAGAGCAGAGGTAAGAACTCGTACCTGACGATCTACATCGTCGGGGCTAGCGTGTCGCTTTAGACACGGTAAGCCCTGGCGATGTGATCGTCATCTATCATGTTTTATCTAATCTCGATGTGGTTTTCTAATTCTATCTCGCCAGCGGTTAACTCGTTTTAGGGTTTGTTGCCGACGATGGTTGAATTAGCTTGCTCGTTTAGATTATCTACAGCATCTACCATCCCCAAAAGCGATCGACGGCTTGATTTTCTTTGTGTTAAATTTTGATCTACACTTTGAGTTGCTATCGACCTTAGTCGTGTTTCGAGGTTTAATTCAAAGCCTGTTTTTGATCGTAATTAAGGATAGCACCGGGGTTTCAGCCGGTCTTACCTAATGCATGTGATTATTTATGATTTTTGCATGTATTTGCCACTTTTATGAGCAAATCGTTAAATATAAATATATTTATTACAGGGTATTCTTAGGACTTCTCTGTGATTAATATATTTATGTTGGTCGATTTGTTTGTATAAGTTTGCACTAGAGTATTAGCTAGTGTATTTATCTTCATGCATCCCTCATCGGCCAATTCCATTAAATTGCCACAAACACATTAATATAGGCCGATGGGATTAGATCTATTTGTCAATCTTATTATGGTATAACTTCAAGTAGGGCGATATAGCTTTGCCCTATCGGCTAGGCTCCCACGATGGAACATCGGCCTATCGGTCGATCGACCATCGTTTCTAATGTGGTTTACTTGTTTATTCTTGTTGATTGCAGACCAAATCAACTGGCACGCCCTACACACACCTTGGCAAGCCTTTAGACCTACATTGGAGTATAGCAAATCTCCCAGGCCGCCGTGGAAACGTGGAACCCGTTTTGTTGCGAGGCGGGTCAAAATTCTACGCCAACACGGTTTTGGCACGCCTGGTAGGACTCAACAAGAACACAAGTTTCGCAACAACAAGAATTTCGCTGCAGGATGTCGAAGCAGAGCGAGATCTCAGAGGAGAACGTCGTGTTTGTGACTCCAGAGGAGATCAGCTCAATGAGGAGCAGAAAGCTGAGATGAACTAGCTGGTCGAGCAATTCCAAAACATGTACCTGCAAACGTACTCTAGGACTCGGCAAGGCACCCTCATCCAAAAATCTAAGGTGATAATGCTGAGCTTTGGAGACGGAGCCAGCACGTTGGCGGCAGCACATGACCACGCCGTCAAGACTGAAGACAGCACCGCGCCGACGCTACAGGACCGCATCGACTCTGCGGTTCACTCTGCGCTAGTCAACCAATCGGGGATCCTGGTAAACACATTGACCAATATGGTTAAATCAATCCTAGACCGTTCCATTCACCAGTACAAGCCTCAAGGGCTGATTTTCTTACCGGACAACAAATTCCCTGCTTATCGGACCTTGAGGACCGATCTGAGTATGGCTTCACAGCCGACAGCGCCGATTCCACCTCCATCGGCCCAGCCAGCATCAACCATGCCGCTGGTCCTAAGCAAGCAAGCAGGAGGAAGCCCCCAGCACATCACGGAGGAACAATTCGCACAATGGACAAGGGGGAAACAGCCGATGGGTGAGCCAATACAACAAGTCCCAGTCAACCAACCATCGGCTGGACAACCTCAGTTCGCTCAGCCAAGCAACCCTCCACAAGCAGCTGCATATAATGTGCCGCAAGGCTACCAGCAGTACACCACAGGGCAATACGATGCACAGAACTTGAATCACCACTTCCAGCCGTACTCCCCCAGCCAATATCGGCCGGAAGGCTTTCAGCAGCCCTACCACCAAGAGCTTCCTCACCAGCCCGCGGGATTCACCCAAGGGCTTTGGGCCGATATGATAGCCGAAGTGATGCGTGATCAATTCGGTTTGAAGCCTAAGGAGAGTTCAATAGTGTATCGGCACCCCTACCCCGAGGAGTTCGATAGAGTGTCGTTGCCAAATCGGTACAAGATCCCGGACTTCTCCAAGTTTTTGGGGCAGGATAATGTCTCCACCTACGAGCATGTTAGCCAATTCTTAGCTCAGTGTGATGAGGCATCGGCTGTGGAGGCGTTGAGGGTAAGATTTTTCTCTCTGTCTTTGTCAGGGTCAGCGTTCACATGGGTCGATCTGGAGAAACAGTTTCACAGATACTTTTACAATGGTGTACAAGAGATGAAGCTGTCCGATCTTACCGCCATCAGGCAAAGGGTTGACGAATCGGTCCCGGAATACATCCAAAGATTCAGGGACATAAGGAATTGGTGTTATAGCCTTAGTTTGACCAATTCTCAACTGGCCAATTTGGTGTTCCAAGGATTACTACGGCCGATACGAGAAAGGTTCTCATCACAAGAGTTTGATAGCCTAGCTCAGCTAGCACAGAGGGTATCGGCCCATGAACAGAGATTCCAGGAGGCGAAGAAGTTCGCATAGAAAATCAACACTGTCTATTAATACGCCTCCGACGAAGACGATGAGGTTGATGCCGACGTCGATCTAGCTGAATGGGCCCAGATGAAGAAGCCAACGACATGCCAATGGGCTAAGAATGGCGACAAAGAAGATAAGTTCGACTTCGACATCAACAAGGCCGATAAAATATTTGACCTACTCTTGCAAGAAAAGCAGATTCAGCTGCCAGTAGGTCATGTGCTGCCATCGGCCGAGGAAATCAAGAAGAGAAGATATTGCAAGTGGCACAACACATATTCGCATCACACTAATGAATGCAAGATCTTCCGGCAACAGATTCAATTGGCCATCGAACAAGGCAGGATCAAGATTGATGAAGCCAAGCGGCCGATGAAGATAGAAGGACACTCGTTCCCAGTCAACATGGTGCGGGCAGATAGGGCCGATGGCAATGCCTATCGGACCAATAAGCAACCTTATCAGACCTTAGAAGGCCTGATCAAGAAGTACCAGCGGTGACGGGAGGAGCAAGCACAAGAGTACTCTGACCAAGACACATCCTATGATCCTCATTGGGAGTGCGAGTTTTTCCGGTTCTGTTGGAATGAAGGGATGAGGTTGCCAACAATTCAAGAGTGTCTTGCATGCAACGACATGGAAGATTCTCACCAGGGCAGCTCAAGTAGACAAGCGCATCGGCCAATGAAACAAAGGAAATCGGTACACGAAAGGCTAGGGCCGATGCACCACGATCGTCAAGACAAAGACGACGAGCAACCCCAGAACCCTCAGTGGTGCCCAAGCAACGTGTTTAGCAAGACTCAAAAACGACGGGTACAGAGGCTGAGGCAGAAGGAGCAGGTCCAGGAGCAGCAGGCGGCAACCGCCCATCGGCCCACCAAGACTAAAAAAGAATGGAGGATAAAATCTACGGTGGTCAAGGCCAATGAGGGCGCCTCAAAATCAGCACAAGCTCCCACGTCTGCGAAAGGTAAAGGCATAGCATCGGCTTCTGTTAACATGGTTTTTGTATTACCAGCAGAATACAGCATACAGATGGCCGATGAAGCAGTAGCCGATAATGAGACAGAACAATCTTCGGCTAGGCTACAGTTGTCACCAGACCAAGCCGTGTTCGACAAGCCGGCCGATACCAGCCACAGGCACCTCCGGCCGTTATACATCAAGGGGTTCGTCAATGGACAGCCAATGACGAAGATGCTGGTCGATGGTAGCGTGGCAGTGAATTTGATGCCATATACAACTTTCAGGAAGCTTGGGAAAGTACCTGAAGATCTCATCAAGACCAATATGGTGTTAAAGGAGTTTGGTGGCAACGCATCGAAGGCAAAAAAGGTGTTGAATGTGGAGCTCACAGTGGGCAACAAAACAATACCTACCACTTTTTTTGTGTTCGATGGAAAGGGTTCCTACAGCCTATTGTTGGGACGCGATTGGATCCACGCAAATTGTTGCGTCCCTTCAACAATGCATCAGTGCTCATTCAATGGCAAGGGAACCAAGTCGAGATCGTGCAGGCTGATTGGTCGGTGCATGTGGCCAATGCCGACCTTGCAGTTTGGGAGATGGAAGGAATCGATTGTCTGTCCGGACGAGTTTGGGAGGCCGATTTCCTCAAGGTAACTGACTGCGACATCGAGACGATCGAAGATCAAGACAAGCAGTTGCTTTAAGAAAGGTGTAACATCCACTGCCCAAGATGAACAAGCTAGTCCCTATACAGATGATGCGGTGGATGAGTTAGATGGAAAACTGGGACAAGGCTTTACATCGGCCGATGAACTTGAAGAGGTTGATATAGGAATAGGTGATAGGCCTAGGCCGACGTATGTAAGTTCTAACCTGCCAAGGGATTATAAGAATAATTTGATAAATCTTTTGAAAGAATTCATGGATTGTTTTGCATGGGAATATCATGAGATGCCAGGATTAAGCTGATTGATTGTAGAACATCGGTTACCTATTAAACCAGGCTATCGGCCATTTAAACAAGCTCCTAGGAGATTTAAGGCCGATATGCATGAAGCTATCAAAGCGGAGATCACAAGACTTTATAATGCTAACTTTATCAGACCCTGCCGGTACGCGGAGTGGGTTTCCAACATAGTTCTAGTACTGAAGAAAAACGGCAAGCTCAGGGTGTGTATTGATTTCAGAGATTTAAACAAAGCAACACCGAAAGACGAGTACCCTATGCCATTGGCCGATTTGCTAGTTGATGCTGCATCTGGACACAAGGTCATCAGCTTCATGGATGGAAACACAGGTTATAATCAAATTTTTATGGTTGAGGAAGATATTCACAAGACAGCTTTCAGGTGTCCAGGGGCAATCGGCCTATACGAGTGGGTTGTTATGACGTTTGGCTTGAAAAACGTTGGAACTACCAATCAGAGGGCTATGAATTATATTTTTCATGATCTTATTGGCTCGCTGATTGAGGTTTACATTGATGATGTCGTCATAAAGTCAAAAGAGTATGATATGCACCTGGCTGATTTACGCAAGGTACTAGAAAGAGCAAGAAAATATGGTCTAAAGATGAACCCTAACAAGTGTGCCTTTGGCGTATCGGCCGGTCAGTTTTTGGGTTTCTTGGTCCACGAAAGAGGAATTGAGATTACATAGAAGAATATTGATGTTATAAAAAAGATCAAGCCTCCAGATAACAAGGCCAAGTTACAATCTCTGCTTGGCAAGATCAATTGCGTCTGGCGTTTTATATCAAACCTGTCAGGCAGGATAGAGCCGTTCACTTCGTTATTGAAGACGAAGGACGATCAGGAATTTACATGGGGTGACAAGCAGCAAAAGGCATTGGACGATATCAAAGAATATTTGAGTTCTCCATCAGTTCTAATTCCTCCACAAAAGGGAGTTCCATTCAGGCTGTACCTATCGGCCGATGAGAGGTCTATCGGCTCAGTCTTGGTTCAGGATATTGACGGCAAAGAAAGTGCTATTTTCTATCTCAGCAGGAGATTGTTGGATGCCGAAACAAGGTACACGCCAGTGGAGAAGTTATGTCTATGCTTATATTTTTCATGTACTAAATTGAGGCATTATTTACTTTCCAGTGAGTGCATTGTGGTAAGTAAGGCCGATGGGATGAAATACATGCTATCGGGCCCCATGTTGAAAGGGAGAATTGGGAAGTGGATTTTTGCCTTAACAGAGTTTGATCTCAGGTATGAATCGGCCAAAGCGATTAAGGGACAAGCCCTGGCCGATTTTATTGTTCAACATAGAGATGATTCAATTGCATATTCAGACATTGTGCCATGGACGTTGTATTTTGATGGGTCTGTTTGCAGACATGGATGCGGTATCGGTCTAGTCATCATATCCCCTCGGGGGGAAAGCTTCGAGTTTGCGTTTACCATTAAGCCTTATTATACTAACAATCAAGCAGAATATGAAGCGGTTCTTAAAGGTTTGCAGTTATTACAAGAGGTCGAGGCCGATTCCATGGAAATTATTGGCGATTCACAGTTGGTCATCAATCAACTTTTTGGGGACTATGAATGCAAGAATGATATTCTCAAAGTTTACAACGAGGAGTGCAAGGAGTTGCTACAAGCTTTCAAGATTGTGACGATGAGGCATATACCCAGGAAACAAAACTTTGAGGCCAATGATTTAGCTCAAGGGGCATCAGGATACAGGCCGATGGCTAAAGACGTTCAGATTCAAATTGCAACCCTGGATGTCGATGATTGGAGGTGTGCTATCATCGAATATTTGAGAAATCCTTCTCAATCGGCGTCACGAAAGATGAAATACAAAGTTCTACATTATGTCTTTCTAGATGATGATCTATACTATCGGACAATTGATGGTGTCTTGCTCAAGTGCCTGAGTTTAGAGGAAGCCTCCGTGTTATGAGCGAGGTCCATGAAGGGATTTGTGGAACACATCAATCGGCCCATAAAATGAGATGGCTCTTGAAGCGCGTTGGATATTTTTAGCCGACCATGCTAGAGGATTGTTTCAAGTACTATAAAGGGTGTCAAAACTGTCAAAAGTTTGGAGCAATTCAGAGAGCACCGGCATCGGCTACGCATCCAATCATAAAACCATGGCCGTTTCGTGGATGGGGTGTAGATATGATTGGCCAGATTAACCCACCATCAAGCAAAGGACACAAGTATATTTTAGTGGCTACAAACTACTTCATAAAGTGGGTTGAGGCCATCCCTCTTAACAAAGTTGATTCCAAGGATGCCATCTAATTTGTTAAAGAGCATATCATATACAGATTTGGACTTCCACAGACGCTGACAACCGATCAAGGATCAATTTTCGTGTCCGATGAGTTTGTTGAGTTTGCCGACAGCATGGGCATTAAGCTATTGAATTCTTCTCCATACTATGCGCAAGCTAATGGGCAGGCAGAAGCTTCTAATAAGACTTTGATCAAGTTGATCAAGAGAAAAATTGACGAACAGCCGAGACGGTGGCATACCACGCTGGCCGATTCCCTTTGGGCGTATCGGATGGCTTGTCATGGTGCAACTCAAGTGCTGCCGTATCAGTTGGTTTATGGGAGACCAACATCGGCTCAAGAAGGATTGCATTGCAAGATGACTTGATAGCCGATGAGTACCACAATCTTATGGTTGATGAGTTAATTGATTTGGCACACGTCCGATTGCGGGCTTTGGAAAAAATAAAACGAGATAAAGATCGAGTTGCTCGTCATTATAACAAAAAGGTTGTAGCCAAGTCATTTGAGGAGGGTGATATTGTTTGGAAATTAATACTGCCGATCGGCTTCAGAGATAACAAATTCGGCAAGTGGTCACCTAATTGGGAATGTCCTTTTCAGATTCATCGATGTGTTCCTCGCAATGCTTATTTGCTAAAAGGATTGGATGGAGAAATTTATGGCAGAGCCCTTAACGGCAAATACTTAAAGAAATATTACCCAAGCGTATGGATAGATTCATGATCGGCCTGTCAGCCGATTTATGATAACAGCCGGTGTACAACGCATCGCTTTCAGATGGCTGATATACACTATCGCCCTTAGTTCAAATTTTACAATATGAGCCCTCATCTTCCAAAATTTGGGGGCATATATATACAAGCAAGCAATTCTTCAAGATTCTTCAAGTTTATCAGATCGATTCAAATTTATGGACTTCAAAATTTTTGTCTTGATGATCGAAAATAGATCATATTCGGCTAATTGGCCGATGGAATATATATTAATCAAAAACAAGAGGTTATCTTTTTACAAGAAAAACACAAAAAGTATATTACATCAGCCTATGAAGTTTTCGATAGCTGCAATGGCTTTACGATGGATTTGATTGATGTCTTCTATTGCCTGAGCGCCATCGGCCGTCGACCCTAGAATTGGCTTCAGGGACTTGCTCAGGGTCGCAAGGTATTTGGCCGATGCCTTCAGCTTCGCCGTTTGATCTTCTATGGCCTTTGGTGATGCAGCTATCCCGGCTTCAACTTCTTGGATCTCCTTGCGAGTTGCTTCTAGGTTCAACACTAGGTCTACTTCGAGGCGGCGAAGTTCATCAAGCCTATTGTTTAAGACGATCGGCTCAACAGCCAGCTCATCCAACTTAGTCTTGTCAGAATTAACTTGAGCTTTGCTGGCAATTAAGGCCAATTCCAAGTTTTCACATTCCTGCCTCTCCGCGATTCTCTCTTTAGCCCTGTGAAGCTTGAAGTGGTATTGTTCCAAGAAGATGGCTGGCGTCAAGGTCTCCATCAGGTCTTCAGGCAGTTGATCTTGAATTTCTTGTACTCTGCTCCTAATGGGATTGCAGTTCTCCACCAATGATTCTAACGATGACTCTAGCCGATTAGCGATATTGGACAGCCGGTTCTTCAATTCTTCAGAGATTGACGCCTTGGCTGTGCTGGGTGGCTCTTTGTCCTCGTCATCAAGAAATTGGCCGATATCAAAAGAAAACATATCGGCTAAGTTCTGCAAACATCAAGATAGGGCATGGTTAACCCAGTCAAACAAATATCGGCAAGGGATCTGGTTTACCTGTGATGGGACATCGGCTGTGCCCGCATCGGCCTCCTTTTGTTGTCCTGAGACAGTGGGCGAGGGTGTTGGCCAATGTGGTGTAGGTGATGGAGCTCGCGGCTGAAGAAAGGCAAGAAAATGACAGTCAGATCCATATTATCAGAGGAATAAGGCAAAAAGATTAACTCTTACCGAAGCAATAGGAGAGGGTGGTGGAGAAGGAGATGGTGTTCTCAATCGGGCCTTGGCTTGTTCGCGTCTTTGCAGGGTTGTTTTCTTGGTTCTTGGTAAAGGGGCCGATTGAGTTATTTCTTTAAGTAAAGACGATGCGACGACCTGAAAGAGAAATCAAGTTATAGTAGGCCAGCAAAAGGAAACGGCATAGATTCAAGAAGGGGATTAGATTAACCTTGCGGACTGCATGTCTGGTTCTCCTTGGTTGAACAGCGTCGGCTTGGTCATTGGCCGGTGGAATCGCAGTGGTCGTAGCCAATGGATCTTTAGTTGACCTGGCCGATGGTTCTTTAGCAATGTTGGCCGATGGATTTTCTTCTTCAGGCAGATCGGCGGCTGCTGCATCGACCTCCTCCTCCATTACTTGGTCGTCTAGGAATTCTTCCACGGAGGGGTCTAGTTCATCGAGATCGGCCTGGTTGTCAGTCCTAGGTTTCTTGCTGGTTTTTTGAATTTTTTCTTTTACCGGCGCCTTCCTTTTAGGAGTTTCTTTGATTATCGGCCCTTGGAGCAGTGATGATACCTTTGGGGCAGTAAGGCCGATAATTTACTCCAAAACAGTTCTTCCTGATGGAGCCAGTAGCAGAGTGTAAGATATTTTCTGTCCACTGTTGGTGACTGATGGCATCGAGGCGTCAGGGACCTGGGGACTGATATTATCAATAAGTTCTGTCAGATATAATCTGGCCGATTGATGGAAAATGTGAGTAGCCTACTCCTGCCACCATGATTGGAAGCTGATATGGATGAAGGGGCTCAACCATAATCGGTCACAGTCGCCCAGGTTTGGTATTCTGATCTCCAAGGCTTTACTCATGATCAGGGCCGATGAGACCGTACCCCTGCTCTCTAGGAGCCGATCGAGGTGTAGGCTGATAGGAAGTTGTCCAAGCCCACATTGTCTGGCAGCCACCATGGGGTTGTAAAACTCGTATGACAAGCTGGTGCTTCTGCCTTGAAATATGCCTACTGGGAGCAGGCAAGGAGTGATGCCGATCATGAAGATCTCCCTTGAAACCATGTCATCGTTTAGCTGGCTTAGGGTCAGATCGGCAGGGAGCTCGAATTCGGAGTCCGAAGGATAGACGAACATGTCCATCTTGGATGATGAAGGGCCAATATAGAACCGGACGAACCAGGTGGATATTTCTTTGGCCGATTGCTCTGCTCCAGGGTAAATTGAAGCTGCTTCTCCAAAGGACATACATCTCCTTGATGAGGGATCTTCGTTGTCGGTATAGTCCGATGGGAAGACTAAGTCTGATAATGGAGGCCGATCGACCATGGTGTTGGTGTGAATTGTTAGCCAGAGCTGGATAAACCACCATGGACCTCCGTGTGCCACTATCCATTTTAACAATAGATCCTAAGTGGTAGAATAAAGCAGCTGATAGACAGCTCCAAGGAGATATCGGCCAAGGGGAATTTGTTTCTTTCCAACCAGGGCCTGAGCTAAATGTTGACAATTCAAAGTAGGGCCATAGGTTGATCCATAGAAGACGATTCTTTCTAACCATAGAGTTAGAAAGGCCACGTGCTCTCTCTCTAAGACAGATCCTTGTTCCATGTGTTCAGATATATATCCAGACCAACGTCCAATCTTCTTGGTCTTCAGCTTATGACTGCTGTTAATGAGGAGGTTGAAGGGATTGATCTCAGAATGTATGTCCAGTCCTATCAGCATCTTGACATCTACTAATGTTGGGGTCATCGGACCATGCCGGAACAGGAAGGCGTTTAGGGTGCTGAACCAGAAATAGGTGGCTACTGACATAAGAGGTTCGTTCTTCTTGGTATCGGCCAAAGACAGAGTGATGCATTGGCCGATTCCTATTTCGTCCCAATGAACTTGCTTGGCCGCGGCGATCCTCTTGTACCAAGTCCTGTAGCCATTGAGCTTTGACGGCCAAGATCTAAAAGTGTGCTTCCATGAAGACGCATTGGGCTTTACTTCCTTGAAGGGGATTCTGTTCGTCTCCGCATTTATCAGCCAAGTTGGGTTAGAATTGCCCATGGGGCCCAGAAGGAACCGGTGTGATTTGTCATTGGTAGGGATTAAAATCTGGTTCTTGAAGACCTACGGCATATGAACAGCGATGAAAAATAAGACCCAGGGGGCAAGAGCAGAAGCCCTAGTTTGAAAAACTCAGCGGGAAGATGAAAATGTGAACTCAGAAAGGATTGACTCACCACAGGGATCTCAGAAGCGTAGAACGGCAAGGAAGCCATTTATGTGGTTGAAGAGGTCGTCGATGAGGGGGTCGATGCCGGAAGGATGTCGAGGAGTCGCCGGAATCAAGAGGCGCAAGTGGCTAATGGGGAAATGCGCAAGGAGATCGGCGGCGGAGGGCTACGAATCTGGATCTGCGCGGTTTTCAGACAAACCCTAGCGAAAAAGTCGATGGGTTCCTCGGAGCTAATTCTGCCACATTATATAATGAAGCGGAATTGGGGGGCATGTGTTAACAGCAGATTTTCGTAATCTACTCAGAGAGGAAAGAGAAAACCGACGCAGAGAAGAAGGGCCAAGTTGGAGTCGGACCAAGTCTCGTATAGGACTTAGTAAGCGTATCGGAATAGAAGAAGCACTAGCAGAAATGGTGTATCGGCCGATACGGATTCAATATGGCCATCGGCTGATAGAGGCAGGAAGTTGATACAGGTAGCATGGGCTTGGTTTGGGCTCGAGATAGGCTTCAAGGAGATTACCAAATAGAGATAAGGCTCGGTTTTAGGCAAATGTATCTTGTAAATTAAGTAGATTTAGATCTGATCTTTGGCAAGAGTCTGCCACAAAGACTTGTTTGTTAGTTAGAGATAAGATCATGTCCAACACAGACCATGTTGTAATCTCGGGTATAAATATCCCGGTAGCCTGTACATGGAAACTCTCTCAATCAATTCAACACAATTCAATCTACTTTCGACGCATCGCCAACCCTCGCAAGAGTTTAGTTTCCGGTGAGTTCTTGCTTCCCTAGAGCAGAGGTAAGAACTCGTACCCGATGATCTACATCGTCGAGGCTAGCGTGTCGCTTTAGACACGGTAAGTCTTGGCGATGTGATCGTCGTCTATCATGTTTTAGCTAATCTCGACATGGTTTTCTAATTCTATCTCGCCAGCGGTTAACTCGTTTTAGGGTTTATTGCCGACGATGGTTGAATTAGCTTGCTCGTTTAGATTATCTGTAGCATCTACCATCCCCAGAAGCGATCGGCGGCTTGATTTTCTTTGTGTTAATTCTCGATCTACACTTTGAGTTGCTATCGACCTTAGTCGTGTTTCGAGGTTTAACTCAAAGCCTGTTTTTGATCGTTATTAAGGATAGCACCGGGGTTTCAGCCGGTCTTACCTAATGCATGTGATTATTTATGACTTTTGCATGTATTTGCCACTTGTACGAGCAAATCGTTAAATATAAATATATTTATTACAGGGTATTCTTAGGACTTCTCTGTGATTAATATATTTATATTGGTCGATTTGTTTGTATAAGTTTGCACTAGAGTATTAGCTAGTGTATTTATCTTCATGCATCCCTCATCGGCCGATTCCATTAAATTGCCACAGACACATTAATATAGGCCGATGGCATTAGATCTATTTGTCAATCTTATTATGCTATAACTTCAAGTAGGCCGATATAGCCTTGCCCTATCGGCTAGGCTCCCACGATGCAACATCGGCCTATCGGCCGATCGACCATCGTTTCTAATGTGGTTTACTTGTTTATTCTTATTGATTGTAGATCAAATCAACTGGCACACCCTACACGCACCTAGGCAAGCCTTTGGACCTGCACTGGAGTAAAGCAAATCTCCCAGGCCGCCGTGGAAACGTGGAACCCGTTTTGTTGCGAGGCGGGTCAAAATTCTACGCCAACACGCTTTTGGCACGCCTGGTGGGACTCAACAAGAACACAAGTTTCGCAACAACAAGAATTTCCCTGCAGGATGTCGAAGCAGAGCGAGATCTCAGAGGAGAACGTCGTGTTTGTGACTCCAGAGGAGATCAGCTCAATGAGGAGCAGAAAGCTGAGATGAACAAGCTGGTCGAGCAATTCCAAAACATGTACCTGCAAACGTACTCCAGGACTCGGCAAGGCACCCTCATCCAAAAATCTAAGGTGATAATGCTGAGCCCTGGAGACGGAGCCAGGGTTTTTATTTTGGAAATATTAAAGGAAATGGTTAAATCTATATCTTTTCAACTAAAAAGTGTTCCAAAGTTGTAAAATTCATCTAAAATTAAATATAACTCCTTTTGAGATGAAACCAACTCCAGTCCATAAAATTGAAAACTTTAATATTGTATAATAAAAACCTATGCTCACAGTAGGATTTTTATTTCTAAATTTCAAAAATGAAATAATTAACTTAGAAATTGTAAAATTTGTAGAAAATTCATTTTTACTCCAAATGGAATGATACAAATTTCTATAGAACCAATAAAGTATGAACTTTAATTTGGTAAAATAAAATATGGTAGTTTCTGTACAGGAAATAAAACTAAAATTGTAAGTCATATAAAAACACTTACTTTTCAACTAAGACTTTTTTAATTTCTAGAAAATTAATAGTTAACCCCAAAATTTTGAATCCACTGCCGTTCACCTCTGATCGGAGTAAAACTATTCGAATAGCCGTGTCCACGGTTACAGGATGATCACTTGATGTGTTAGTCAGTCTATGTTAGCATCAAACTGGGTTAAATGGGTTGGATTAGTTCTTGGATATAGATTGATTATATTTGAAAACCATGGTTGGACAATGGTAGTCCATGGATGGTGATGAGAGCACGGGTTGAGAAAATTTCAGATTCTACTAATTGAGAAAATCTAAGTTTTCAACTTGATAGTTTGCTCAACTAAATTGGCTTTTATGCAAAACCTAAACCATTATGCCATCTTCTAAGGTAGAAGCTTGCATACTCCTTTGTTCTATGTATATATACTCATGTGTAAGTCTTGCGAGTACATTCTTGTACTTAACCCGATGTCTGCAACTTTCAGACCAGGACGTCGGAGAACTTGATTGTTCTTACTACCCTACCGAGGGCGGTGAGGGTCGTGAGTAATCTTTTCAGCTTAACTCTTGCCCCAGTTGGTTGCCTTGTGGGATAGTTGGCAAACCACAGGTTTTACTTTTGTTTATGTGAATTTATGGAACTTCCGCTGCTATAGTTTACGATTGTAAGATGGCTTGTTGAATCCCATTATGATATATGTATCTTGTTATTCTTTTATCTACCTTTATGCATTTGTGATGTTTATCAATTGCTTGCGATGAAAGTGCAAGGCTAGTCGCTTTTCCTGGGGACTAGCTAAGCATGAGTATGAATTTTGATCAATTGAGATGTTGTAGAGCTCTCGCAATTTGAGTCATGTCTCTTGAGATGTGTAACACATCTGGTCGCAGACTTCGTGTGGTTTGATGAGCATGTCTCAGGCTGAAGTTGACTGGCATGCGGAGTCCTAGCAATATCTCATTTGCTCATTATTCGGCATTATGGATTTTGTACCGAATGTTGTAAATTTTGTGATCATGGGCACATTGAGAAATGAGTGGCTATTTATGCGTGTATGGATCCCACTCATCCAAAAGTATGAGGTGTCCACAAAATACATTCGACGGTATGATTTCCAAGTGCCCACAGCGGTTGGTATCAGAGCAATGCTGACCGTAGGCTAGAGTTTAGCTTGGTGATTTGAAAATAATTTGAAAAGATTCAACTTGAATTAGTTGTGAAAACCTTTAGGATGTGTGATCCTTTTTACTCCTTATCCTATTCTAGTATCCATCCTTTCCTTACTCTCATTTTAATCTCCACATCTTACTATGATTTTATTTGCAAAATTAGTATCTACTTCTCTCTTTCAAATGTTAGTTCGATATAAAAGCCGGTAAAAATTGTACATTGATGTGTACTAAATGGTGCTTTACTTACGCATGAACTCACCATAAAAGTTTTTCAACTTTCAAATGTTTATGACTCCTCTTCTCAATTTTAAAGCATCAACAAGATGAGTTCTGGAATTCTGGACCAGCTGCTACTCAAGAATTTATACAGAAAGTTCCACTTACTATTTTCACTTGCCAATTTTTCTGGAGATCACCAACTTTACCAGAAAGCTAGACAAAAATTGCCAAAATTTTATCTCTTCTATAGGCTCTCTAAAAATTCATGAATTGGCTGCTGTCCTGCAGTCCTAAAAATTTCAGACTCTAGTATTCTGAAAAATAAAATGTATAACCATTAAGAATATATCAAATAAATTATCTAAGGGTACTCCCAGCTAAGTAACGCCCGTTAGAAATCTATTTTGTAGTATTAGTGGCCATGTTTGATTGTTGGTTTATTTGGTTCTTCGTTCCATGCAGTTGATGCTTTTGACCCGCTTGATTGATCGCATTGGAAAACTATGTCGCTTTCATGTTTCTTGCTCGGGCTGTAAGTAGTGTGAGCTCGATTGGTTGTTAATGGATTTTCAGTTGATGCATTATGCCATGATAGGCTAACCATGTCACCATTTCTGTGTATTGGTGATTACATTCATATTAGTTGCGTAATTTAAATTTAGATTCATTGTTGTCCAACATCATTAGATCGTCACACCTCACTTGTTTTTGTCCCTAATGGCCTTTAACTTCTATTTGTCGATAGGATGACTCGTCCAAGTACTCGCTCCCAATCCCATGATGTTCCGAAGAGTTCCCATAGCCATGGTAATGAGCCACCACCTCCACCTACCATGGCCGATGTCTTGATGGCTGTGGAGTGCAACCGTCAAGCTCAGAATGTCGCACTCCAGCAAATTGCAGCTAACACTGTCCCTACTGCTGCACAGTTTGCTCAAGCCATGGGCAGAGGCGGTCACCAAGCTGTCGGAGGGCTTGCTGATTTTCAACGTACTCAACCTCCGGTATTCACTCGTTCTGACGATCCTCTCGATGCGGATGACTGGCTTCGTACCATCGAGCGGAAGCTTACACTTGCTCGCTGTTCTGATGCTGAAAAGACCAACATGGCAGCTGAACAACTTCAAGGAGCAGCAGGTGCGTGGTGGGAAATTTTTCTTGCTATGCAACCTGTCGGTCATGCGGTCACGTGGGCTGAGTTCCGCGATGCTTTTCGTGCGGCGCACATTCCGAAAGGCATCATGGATCTCAAGCAACAAGAGTTCCTTGCTCTTACTCAAGACCGTAAGTCCATCATGGAATATCTTCATGAATTCAATCATTTGGCACGTTATGCTCCAAATGATGTCAATACCGATACCCGCAAGCAAAATCGTTTTATCAATGGGTTGTCGGCGGAGATGCAACTTGAGCTTGCTGCTCATGTTTTCCCCAATTTCCAAGACCTTGTCAACAGGTCCGTGGTTGTGGAAAGCAAGATGAAAAAGCTTGAGAATGAGCATAAGCGCAAGAGAGCTGCACACGTTTCAGTCTCCGGTGGTTTTCAAAAACCTCGCATATGGCAAAAACCTCCTCAACGTTTCCAATCTCCTCCACCACCTCGTCAACAAGTTTATGTGCCACGTCCACTACAGCAGCGGTTTCCACCTCCCATGGGTAGAAATCAGCCGGCAAATCGTCCCACGTATCGACCAATTGTCAATTGCTGTACTTGTGGACAGCCGGGGCATTATTCTAACCAGTGCCCAAACCGCGGTCGTGGTACACCATCCAATGCTACAAGACCAGCACTGACGCATTTCAATCAACCTCCCAAGCCAACTCTTCAAGGCCAGCAAGTTTCCAAGAAGGGTAGAGTGAACCACGTCACTACCGAAGAGGTTTCCAACGCACCAGATGTTATTGTCGGTACGTTACTTGTCAATTCTTATCCAGCTAGTGTATTGTTTGATTCTGGGGCTACACATTCTTTTGTCACAAAGGGTTTTGCTTCAGTTCATGGGCTTACAATTAGCAAGTTACATCCACCTCTACTAGTTGAAACACCGGGTTCTGAAATAAGAGCTGAATATATTAGTCGAGGAACCAAACTTCTTGTTCAAGGGGTAGGATTCAACGCCGATTTAATTATTCTTCACACCAAGGGTTTAGATGTCATTTTAGGCATGGATTGGCTACACAAAAATCAAGGGATCATTGATTGTGGTTGCCATCATATCCTTCTAACAAGTAATACCGGTGAACCAATCACTCGTGTTCTAAATGATCATCCACCTCAACTCAATTCCCTTTCGGGTGTATCAACCACTGAGCTTGCTAATGTACCAGTGGTGTGTGAATACCCAGATGTTTCTCTGGAGGAATTACCAGGTATGCCACCTGACCGAGAAGTTGAATTCGTCATTGACTTGGTACTCGGAACGGCCCCGATATCAAAACGACCCTAACGAATGGCTTCAAATGAGTTAGAAGAACTGAAGAAACAACTCTCAGAGCTACGAGCAAAAGGTTTTATTTGTCCTAGATCCTCACCTTGGGGATGCCCGGTTCTGTTTGTTAAGAAGAAAGATGAAAGTTTGCGGATGTGTGTTGATTATCATCCATTGAACGAGGTCACTATCAAGAATAAGTATCCACTTCCTTGAATTGATGATCTCTTCGACCAATTAACTGGAGCCCATGTATTCTCCAAGATTGACCTAAGATTGGGCTACCATCAAATTAAAATCAAATTAGAGGACATTCCTAAGATAGCCTTCTCTACTCGCTATGGCTTGTATGAGTATACTGTCATGTCTTTTGGTTTCACAAATGCACCTGCCTACTTCATGAATTTAATGAATTCAGTTTTCATGGAGTATCTTGATGAGTTTGTGGTCATCTTCATTGATGATATTCTCATCTATTTCAAGTCCATAAAAGAGCATGAAACCCATCTTCGTCTAGTTTTGGAAAAGTTACGCAAACACCGGTTGTATGCCAAATTCGGCAAATGTGAATTTTGGCTGAAGAAAGTTGGTTTTCTTGGTCATGTATTATTTGAAGGCGGAGTTTCTGTTGATCCAAGTAATGTACAAAAGGTACTGGATTGGAAACAACCCCAAAATCCCACTGACATCCGGAGTTTTCTTGGTCTAGCCGGTTATTACCGCCGGTTCGTCGAGAATTTCTCTAAGATTGCTCAACCTATGACCCAATTGTTGAAGAAGAACAAATAGTATGTATGGTCAGATGTATGTTGAAAGAAAAGTTAACCACTGCTCCTGTCCTCGCCTTACCCGATATCCACAAGAACTTCGATATCTATTGTGATGCATCCCGTCTAGGACTGGGTTGCGTGCTTATGCAAGAAGGTCGAGTTGTGGCATATGCGTCACGACAATTAAGGCCTCATGAAGTGAATTATCTGACTCATGATTTAGAGCTTGCTGCTGTTGTTCATGCTCTCAAAATTTGGAGACACTTTCTTATCGGCAATCGATGTGAAATCTACACCGACCACAAAAGCCTCAAATATATCTTCACCCAATCAGATCTGAACTTTAGACAAAGGAGATGGTTAGAACTTATTAAAGACTATGATATGGGTCTGCACTATCACCCGGGGAAGGCTAATGTTGTTGCCGATGCATTGAGCCGAAAACTACAATGCAATTGCTTGTGGTTAACACCCCGATCGGAGACCCTATGTTCTGATATCCTGAAACTTGGTCTAGAAATGGTACCACAAGGTTTTCTTGCTACTCTGGAGATAAAACCTACTCTCTTTGATCAGATCAAAGAAACCCAAAAGAAATTCGTCCCAAGATCTCGAAAGGGCTAGCTCATTGTTTCTCGGAGGATAATGATGGTATCATATGGTTTAAGAAACGATTGGTTGTGCCTAAAAACCAAGAGTTGAGACAACTAACCCTTAAGGAAGCTCATAACTCCCCATTCTCTATTCATCCTGGAAGCACAAAAATGTACCAAGATCTTAAGCATAGGGTTTGGTGGACCCGAATGAAACAGGAGATCGCACGATATGTCGCAGAATGCGATACTTGTCAAATGGTAAAAGCTGAACACCTGCGACCAGCGGGTACACTTTAACCCCTACCCATTTCGTTGTGGAAATGGGATGAGATCGGTATGGATTTTATTACCGGTCTACCCACATCCCAAAATGGAAATGATTCTATATGGGTAATAGTTGATCGTCTCACTAAATCAGCCCATTTCATTCCGGTCAAGTCCATATCAAAGATGGGAAAACTCGCAGAACATTACCTCTCTCGAGTTGTTTGTCACCATGGTGTTCCAACAAAAATTATTTCTGATCGAGGCCCTCAATTTACCTCTCATTTTTGGAAAAGCCTCAATGAAGCCATGGGCACTAAACTTTCTTTTAGTACCGCTTATCATCCACAAACTGGAGGCCAAACTAAATGTGTGAATATAATTCTTGAGGATATGTTGAGAGCATGTGTCCTCGATTATGGCAAAAATTGGGAAAAATGCCTCCCTTATGCCGAATTCTCTTATAATAATAGTTATCAATCAAGCCTTCAAATGTCACCATTTGAAGCCTTATATGGAAGGAGATGTAGAACACCTCTAAACTGGTCAGGGTCCGGGGAAAGACCATTCTTTGGTCCGGATTTGGTTATGGAAGCTGAAGAGCAAGTGCGAGTAATTCGTGAACGTTTGCGAATAGCTCAATCCCGACAAAAGAGTTATGCCGACCGTCGTCGACAAGAGTTGAGCTTTAATGTAGATGACCATGTCTATCTTAAAGTCACTCTGTTCAAATCCATACATCGTTTTGGAGTGAAGGGAAAATTAGCGCCTCGCTACATCGGTCCTTTCCATATTCTTGCAAAGCGCGGAGCTGTTGCCTATAAATTGGATCTTCCATCATCACTTTCAGCATTCCATAATGTTTTTCATGTCTCACAATTGAAGCAATGTCTTTGAGTTCCTACCGAAGAAACTAAGTTGGAAAATCTTGATCTACAACCTGATCTTTCGTATCAAGAGCGTCCAATTCGTATTCTTGACCTAGCGGAACGCAATACTAGAAGGCATACCATCAAATTTTATAAAGTCCAATGGAGTAATCATAGCCTGGATGAAGCCACTTGGGAACGCGAAGATCATCTTCGTGATGTCTATCCATATCTTTTCACCGACTCTTTCCAATCTCGAGGATGAGATTCTTTTTAAGGGGGGAAGAGCTGTCACAACCCTAATTATCCATACAGGGTATTTAGGATTCGCTTATTTCTAATTGTAGATTGTATAGCAAATTATTTTGCATTAGCTTGTGCATCAAAATAAATTTTTGGAAAAACAAAAACAAAACCCTAATCGGCAAAATTGTTATATATCCTATATGTGTATTTTCTCACATAACAATGTATAGGGTTTATAATTTATTCCAATACTACACCATTTATCAAGAATTAATATATTTTTTCTAGAATTTATTTTTCAGGTTTGGACCTCTTAAAAATTCAAACAAAATTCGGCTGAAATAAATTTCTTTATTTTCCTGAGATTAAAATATAAATTATTTTGGAATGAAACAAAAGAAAATGGAACCTAGGTATTTTTATCTACCTCCAGAAAAATCCACATTATTTTATTTTGCACAGTAATGAAGTTATGGAATTTTAAAGAAGGGAGAAAGGAAAATACATAGGGAAAAAAACCCTAATACCTGCCTATTATTGTGTCCACCAGTTTTCCTACCCATCCCTCTCCTTCTTACCTAGCCTAGCACGCCCTGGACCCACTTGACAGTCACTTGGGCTAGCTCTAACTCGGTAGAAATTGTTTTGCCGCCCTTAAACACACAGAGAGAGAGAGACAGAGAAGGAAAGGAGATCGACGCCGGCGTTCGACGCATGTCTACCGCCGTGGCAGCCGCCGACGCTCGCCTTATATTCTCCAGTGGCATTGCCTCCTCTTCCATTTCGCCTCTGTTCCGACGAAGCCGAGAGAGAGCGCTTGCTTTGCCCCTGTCACTTCCATCCTCCTCGCCGGCCGTGAAGACGACGACCCTCGCCACTGCTACTGAGACACGGTCGTCCCACCTCTTCCTGCGTTCTATCAACCTCACAAGCTGCCGAGTCCATCCCCGTTGATATCACCTCATGTCGTGCAGTGTTGACGCCGGAACGCCGTCGTGGACTCAGAAGCTCCAGAGCGCCGCCGCCTTGACATCAGTGTCATCCGGCCAGCCCCGACCAGATCAGACTGAACTGCCGCGCCACCGTCTTCACCTTGATTCCAGGAGGACGCTGACATGAGCAATCAAACCCCGAAGCCATGGAGAAGGAGATCGGCTTATCCTTCCACAACTCCAGCCGCCGGCCATCGTCGTCGATTACTCGTCCTCGGGTGAGTTTCGGCGCGATTCCTTGCACGGGTAGTAACCCTAGGGCATCACTAACCTCGTGCATGTGTCACTTTGGCAGAAGGTTGGCCACTCCTCGCTGTCGCCGTCGCCCTACTATTTTTCACCACCGCCGAACCATCTACTCCATCGCCGTCACTGTCCAAGCATTGCCGACCGTCGCGTGTGCTTCGGTAAGTCTCCAGGAGGCTTGTATGACCGCATACATGCATTAGTTCGCATGGAAGTGAGCCGTAGCTCGACTTGCATCTGCAAGCCGAGAGCAATCGCCGCCTACGCCGTCGTCGCCATTGATCCCGACCATCGCAGTCGATGAGACAACCACCGATAGCTTCGCCAAGAGCCCCTCTCCATTTTCTCTCATAGGCATCTCGGGAGATCGGCCGCCGTACGCCGTTGTCGCCGGCGAGAAGCTCATCGCTGCGCTGCTGTTCTGCCTCGTCGCCGATGACTTGTGGGCCCGATTGCATTAGAGTCTAAGGACTGTGATTAGTAAAAGTTTAAAACCCAGAGGGTCTAATTTGTAAGATTCTCTGTCTATGGCAAGTGGGACCAGGACCTATTTATAAATAGGAAAAACCTTAAGGACTCTTAATAGACTTTGCTTTGGCACGTGTTTAAGGACTGCGGGTTGATTCTGCAAACCCTAGGGACTTTTCTGCAAAACTGCTTTCACTGACCTGTGGACCCAAGGGTTTTTATTTTGGAAATATTAAAGGAAATGGTTAAATCTATATCTTTTCAACTAAAAAGTGTTCCAAACTTGTAAAATTCATATAAAATTAAATATAACTCCTTTTGAGATGAAACCAACTCCAGTAGGTCCATAAAATTGTAAACTTTAATATTGTATAATAAAAACCTATGCTCACAATAGGATTTTTATTTCTAAATTTCAAAAATAAAATAATTAACTTAGAACTTATAAAATTTGTAGAAAATTCATTTTTACTCCAAATGGAATGAAACAAATTTCTATAGAACCAGTAACGTATGAGCTTTAATTTGGTAAAATAAAATATGGTACTTTCTGTAAAGGAAATAAAACTAAAATTGTAAGTCATATAAAAACACTTACTTTTCAACTAAGACTTGTTTAATTTCTAGAAAATTAATAGTTAATCCCAAAATTTTAAATCCACTGCTGTTCACCTTAGAATTTTGTACCTTTTGACCTAGATAAAAGGAATTTGACAAAACTACCTCCTAAAACAAATTTAAACAAATAACCAACTCTCTTTTTATTGAACTTGTAAAATTCAAAACCTCCAAAATAGCAATGATAAAATAGAAATTTCTTCACACATATTCAATTTAGGACATGACTGACCCACTGCGAGGAATTCATGCATTTTAGAAGCATTTTGGATTTTTCGCTTTATTTGGATGTTTATTCGTTTTGTACGTTATAATGATTTAGATTCCGACGTTCCGGAATACGTGGAGCAAGATCCTGAATTGGAGTGTGGTTTTTCACCGCAGCCAGGCAAGCATCTAAGTATATAGAATCCCTATCTTGCTAAAATGATTTGGTTGCAAAACGATATATATGCATGTGTTGATTTACTACAAACTTATCGGTAATGGTTAGTTTTGATTATACCTAATTGCTGCATATCCTTCCTTGTTTCGTTGTTGCCATTTATCTTTGTAACCTTGGGATAGAAATATTTGGGAATGTTTGATTATTTTACCGATGCTTAGCCATGCTTATGTCTATTAGTGTTAAAAATCGATAGATGGAGCTATCGATTGAATTTAATCATTACCTGCGATTTATGGGCATAAAATCTGACTACTTTCATTAAATGATTCATATGGAAAATATGCTTTAACTTGGACGAGTGATAGGGTGATGAAGGGATGGTGGTTTTCTCTGATGCAAGCAGCCTTGTCTGGGTTGTTAAGGACCGATCATGTTGACATCTATTCAAGCACCTTACGTACTACCACATGCCGAGTATGGGACGGCTTGACTTAGTATTACGTTACACTATGATCATCTACGCTACGCTGGTCAATCGTGA
Organism: Oryza officinalis; assembly: GCA_008326285.1. NCBI lineage: Eukaryota > Viridiplantae > Streptophyta > Magnoliopsida > Poales > Poaceae > Oryza > Oryza officinalis. Next base: position 14,029,241 of record BDMV01000010.1, read on the forward strand.
GGATGGTTTTTCCTTTGGAGTGCCCGGGTGTGCCTGGTTTTGGCAAGGGATTTCTCCCACGATGGTGAACCCGCCTTAGCCACATCGCACACGCACGTGGCTAAGTCGTCGGGGGCCTAGGCGTGGTTTAGGTGCTTGGGGTGTGACTAGGAAAGGGCATGTTATGAACTTGTATCACTTGTGAGTAACACCTGTGTGCGTGTGAAGCATTTGATCCTTGCTCATTTCGTGTGGGTAAAGATGTACCCCTCTGATCGGAGTAAAACTATTCGAATAGCCGTGTCCATAGTTATAAGAAGATTGCTTGATGTGTTAGTCAGTCTATAAATGGGTTGGATTAGTTCTTGGATATCGATTGATTATATTTGAAAACCATGGTTGGACAATGGTAGTCCATGGATGGTGATGAGAGCACGGGTTGTGCTATTTTGTGATTAAATTTCAGATTCTACTAATTGAGAAAATCTATGTTTTCAACTTGATAGTTTGCTCAACTAAATTGGCTTTTATGCAAAACCTAAACCATTATGCCATCTTCTAAGGTAGAAGCTTGCATACTCCTTTGTCCTATGTATATATACTCATGTGTAAGTCTTGCGAGTACATTCTTGTACTTAACCCGATGTCTGCAACTTTCAGACCAGGACGTCGGAGAACTTGATTGTTCTTACTACCCCACCGAGGGCGGTGAGGGTGGTGAGTAATCTTTTCAGCTTGACTCTTGCCCCGGTTGGTTGCCTTGTGGGATAGTTGGCAAACCACGGGTTTTACTTTTGTTTATGTGAATTTATGGAACTTCCGCTGCTATAGTTTGTGATTGTAAGATGGGTTGTTGAATCCCATTATGATATATGTATCTTGCTGTTCTTTTATCCACCTTTATGCATTTGTGATGTTTATCAATTGCTTGCGATGAAAGTGCAAGGCTAGTCGCTTTTCCTGGGGACTAGCTAAGCATGAGTATGAATTTTGATCAATTGAGATGTTGTTGAGCTCTCGCAATTTGAGTCAAGTCTCCTGAGATGTGTAACACATCTGGTCGCCGCCTTCGTGTGGTTTGACGGGCATGTCTCAGGCTGAAGTTGACTGGCATGTGGAGTCCCAGCAATATCTCCTTTGCTCATTATTCGGCATTATGGATTTTGTACCGAATGTTGTAAATTTTGTGATCATGGGAACATTGAGGAATGAGTGGCTATTTATGCGTGTATGGATCCCACTCATCCAAAAGAATGTGGTGTTCACAAAATACATTGGACGGTATGATTTCCGGGTGCCCACATAGCCCCAGGAAGTTGCTATGTCTGTAATTTCATCTAAGCCAAGATATCAATTCAAAGTACATAAAGGGAGACTTAGATCCAAACAAAGACATAACTAAGTTACATACATACGACCGATCGGCCAAATAGTTGGAGTTTCACGGAAGTTTGTCTACCCATAACCCACATGCAAACCAACTAGGGTAGGCCCCTAATAGAATCCAATTCTGAACAAGTAACCGTCCCGAATACATAATCTAAACTAAGTCTGCGCTTGCAAAACAAAATTTGATAGATATATTGCAAGAGTCAATACATTAATCGAATTAATGTACTTGCAAGCAAAATCAATCCTAACATACTACATGCAGGCTTATAATCAAAGGAAGGCTAATATTAGGCTCATTTTAGCATAAAGGCAAGTTTTATTTCATAACATTTAGCAAAAGGAGTTTATAAAGGATTTTTAAAGTATGAGCATATGTGTACCATAGTAAAAATCATATCAATATCAATATAGAACTTGCTGCCCTCCTCAACGGCAAGGCACAGATCCATCATGATAATCATCAAAAATAAACCCAAGTCACCATTTCCAAGTTCCAATTTCACAAACACATTTAGAATGTAAAATCTATACCCATGAAATTTAACCTAGTTGCTCTTGACCGTGAGCACAACTCATCGATTATTTTTATACTTTGTAGAGTTTGTACATCGTTAACCACATGATATGAACAATTTAGATTGTCTTGTGCTTGCAAGTTGAATGTGGTCTAGAGGTCATAATGATGCCTTTACATTACCTAATACCTAGCCTTGCATCAACAGCAAAAAGTGTGAATCCACCATAGGAATGATCAAGAGCCGTTAGGTGGCGGGCCGACGTTTTAAACCTAACTCCATGATGGCAAACACATCTGTTTTGCAATGAGACACTATACTGTTCTATTGGAAAAACGTAGATGACTACACTACCCTTAGCAGGTAAATTGGTAGCTCCTCTGAATCATCGCTAAGACTAATTCAAACTTTCTCGGCCTACCAAAATGAAAAACTTGACATTACATAACTTAATTAGCTGAGGTCACCCCATGAATAGCATATGTGGATGTATGGTTAACACTAGTTGGTGATACAAAGTTCGGTCCTTAATCGACTCAGGCCAACACTCTCAAGCCAACACTCTCCCTATTGGTGTGCAACTACCACCAATGTAGACCAGTTGCCGTTCAAGTCTAAAATCATTTTATCACCATTTTGGTTCAAAAATAATTAAAATTTTCACCTCTGTCTAGAAATAAATAAATACCCAGAATTCCATTAATAAAATGATAGGGATGATTATTTACATGTTTCTAGGCATGGCTAAGCAAGTAGTAGCATATAAAGTATTATAGACCCAATTGAGCACAAGTGAGGTACTCTAACCTTTCCTAAGAATACAAACAAAGGGCAGTACAAATATTCAAATGGATTCATGCAGCGAGTTGGGCTTATCTACCTTTTACCACATTTCAAATACCGATAGTTACACATACGCATGCAATTTTGCAAACAATACTTTTCTTTCCCCAAATCATAGGTTTTCAAAGTGTTCAAAGGAAGAGGGGACGAACTTGCATTGTCCTTGAATAATTCGACAGCACCTTATTCACTCCTTCACCATCAATGCAACAATCTATACAATTGACACAATATGCAAATAAGTACCGAGAAATGTGAAAAATCCAAAATACTCTAAAATGCATGATTTATGCACAGTGGGTAGGTACTGTACTTGGATGAATTTAGGTGAAAGAATTTCTATTTTATCTCTTTTTATTTGTGAGTTGTGAATTTTCAAACTTCAGAGTAGGAGCATTAGTCTTTGACACATCAATCAACCCGGCATAGGAGTATTGATGTATGGTATTATTTACTTAGGTAGGGTTGTGAAATATTTTTTATACGTGACTTTGTTAAAGTTAACCTTATAGGGGTGAAGAGGTTTGGTTTCTAAGACTAACCCAATTGGTTTCATATTTTTTTGGAGTTTGTATGAATTTCTTACACATTTCACCTGACCTTAGAATCTCGGGACGAGATTCTCTTAAGAGGGGTAGGTTTGTGACGCCCACGTTTTTAATCTAAAAATCCCCGATTAAATTTAATTAAAGCGCCGTCCTTTTTCCAACTTCGGTCTTAAAAAGTTCGTAAATTTTCCTAGCTTTACCTAATCTTTTCCGTTCCAATCTGTTTAATTTCCATCATTTTTGGTTTTCTACCACCCAGCGTTTATCGGTCCCTTCGCTTGTAAACGAAGTCATGTCACTGAAGGAAACCACATTTTAATCTTCCTTAAGCATCGACAGCCATGCATGCACACTAATTTTCCCCTGCCTTAAAACCGCAAGACGACGGTTGCTAGTTTAGGCACCACCCTGTCCTCTTCTCTGTCAGCCGACAACATCTCTGCTCTAATTTTTCATTCACTCGAGCAAAACAACCACCTGAGCAACACAGAGAGAGCAGAGGAAAACTATAGCAGGAGATTCTCAGACAGACACAATAATGGCGGCATTCATCGAAGGAGTCTCTACTGAAGATCAAAGCAAAGAATAAATACCCCCACAATAAAGCACATGATCCCACCCACAACTCCCCGAAAATTTCTCACCACACTTTTGCATTGTTGGGAAGAGTCGCCAAGGCCGCGGAGTCATCGCAGGTAGTCGGTGTCGCATTCTTCTCCTTCCTGCTCCTGGCCAAGCCACTGTCTAGCCACCGGCCGGCCAAGCGAACGCTCGGCCAAGTCGGCGCCATCACTGGCTGGCTAGGCCAAGCCATCGCCCTCCCCATTCCCTCCCCTGTCCGACGCCAAGCCGTCAAGCCAACCGAGGCCGTCGGCCTCCTCCTCCTTCCAACGACCTAGCCGGCGTCGCCTGCCCCCCATGCCCCCTCCGCGCCACGCCGTGTCACCGCCCAGCGCTCTTCTCCAGCCATGCTGTCGCCTAGCGCTCTTCTCCCGCCGTGCCAAGCCGCCAGCCGTAGCCGCGCCAAGCCACCAGCCGCAGCCGCCCAGCTGCCGCCAAGCCGCTCGGCCGGTGCTGTCCATGCCGCCCAGCACCCTCCCCCGACGCACCGCCCGCATGCCTCGCCTAGCCGCCACCACCCCTACCGCCTCCTCTCCTCTTGGGCTGAAGCAGCAGAAGAGAAAAGAAGAGTAGGGAAAAGAAAGAGAGAAAGAAGAAATAATGGAGAGAGAGAGTAAAAGAGAAAAGAAAAGGATAGTGGGACCCGTGGGCCCCACAGCATCCCCTTCCCCTTTGACTTTAACCTTTGACCAGCTAATAGCCAGGCCCCATTGCAATATTCCAGGAATATTCTGTTTTGATTTTTTTCGTCCCGCAAAAAATCCTCCAAACTTCAACAATTCATATATTTTTATCCGTAACTCCGTTTGACCTTATTCATGTTCCATCATATTTCAAAAGTTCTGCTCTACCCATTGGCACTTCATTTCATATGCTTATTCTGTTTCTAGCAGTGGTTTTATGTATTGTTTGTTTTCTTGCGTGTAGAGTCCGGGACCGACGCGGGGTTCGCTCAGGAGGCCGACGCTCCAGCTTTTGTGGAGGATCAATGCATGCCTCCTTGACCACTTTTTGCACCCATATTTTGAACTAATTATTTTGATTGCCAAGTTGCATATTTTTAGGGCACATTGTTTTGGCCGCGAATGCGATTCATCGGACCTTCCTAGTAGTTGCACTTTTATTATGTAGGACTTGTAAAACTCCATTTTCTTTGTAACACCACCATATTTTTGTCGGCATTCACTCATGCCGAAGTAGACTGCCTATAGGTAATGTTTGTATTGTCGTATGGGAAGTTGTTGGATATTTAACACCATTGTTGTTTGAAAACCTGGTGAAATGTCGGTTTGGTTTTAAGATAGAAAAATACTTTTAAAAACTTGATGGTGCAGGAGTCAGTACCTAGGTGGTTTGACTACGCATCATCCATAAGGACCGATGCGTTTGGGAAATTCATCCAAGCATAAGACAGTACGACCACACGGGTAGAATGGGTTGCCCCTGGTCGAGTAAGTAGCTAAAACGTAGGCGTCTGGCATGTTGGCAGCTGAGGAGCATGGGTATGGTGGAGTTTACAGCAATCTCCTGCAGTGGGGATGTGTCATGGGGTCCATACGGTGGGGTCTGAGTAGATAAGGCCCTAAGCCTGGCTTGATGCTTGATGGAGAGATTCTACCCATCTGTGTGACACGGGACATTTATGGGTTGGTTACAAAAAAGTCTTGTAGTGAGCTCTCTTTTGTTGGCCATGTCTGATCCACATGTATTCGGTAATGTGAAAAGTTCACGACATGTGGGTAAAGCATGCAACCTTTGCAGAGTTTAGTAAAACTGTTTAAACAGCCATGCCCACGGTCATGGGCGAATGTGGGGTGTTTCTCATAGAGTAGTTTTGTTTTTTTGAAACTTCTTTAATGAACTGGTTTGTGGGATGGGAGCCGTTACCGGAGTTTGCCTTTGTGGCGAACAATCAGCCTTCGTGGTTGGGAATGAGCCTGTGAGACTCGGGGTGTCTTTTGGCACCAGGGTGTTGGTTTTGTGCTGAGACGGCACGGTGTTGGTTTTTGTGCCGAGACGGCACGGTTTTGGTTGTGCTGAGACGGCACGATGTTGCTTTGTGCTGAGACGAGACAGTGTTGAGTTGGGCATGAGACTTATGATTACTATGACAGGTTGTTGCAATGCAACCTGAGAAATGGGGTGAGTCGTGGGTCTCATTTTGAACTAAAATTTGAATCACTAATGTTTTGAAAACAAACTAATTTGAAACCTTGTTTCTCGAAAGTAACCCTTCTCCTCCTTGTTTATAGCCTTGCATGTTATATTTTTCCCGGCTTGCTGAGTACACAGAGTACTCACCCTTGCTTATATTTAATTTTATAGAGTTAGCAGAAGGATACCTCGACCCTTCCACTGAGGCGTATTTCCAGGAACAAGTTGAGTATGATTTCTCGGCGTTTCAGGCCTAGTTCCCAAACGTAGCCTGTGGTTCATGTTTGTTGTTTTCCACTTTGTGCCTTTTACTCTATTCTTCCCGCCGCTATTCTCTATGCTTCTGCCTTTATCATTTCTGCATGTCTATGTTTCTACCAGTCCGGGGTATATCCATGACGGTAGTATGTATGAATCCTCGCTCAAAGTTGTAATAAAGCTTTGTATTTTTGATTTCCACAATTATTCTGTGAGTACCAGCTTGTGTATGCTGGGACTGGTACTATTATCATAGGTAATAATGTGACCTCCAGTCTATGCTGGTTCTTATTCTTGGACTAGTATAGTTTGGGGCATCACAGAGGCAATGGACTCAGCGCAGCAGTGTAGGCATGGCACGGACGTCGAGGTAGGAAAAGGTGAAGTGCGGAAGTCATCAAGCAGCAGCGGGTATGGCGCGAACAGTGGCGAAAAGGGTGTGGGCAGGGCAAGATGGCACGCATTGGCGATGGCGTTGGCATGGGATTGGCGATGACACGAGCTACAGCGCGATGGTACGATGAGGCCAAGAAGTCATCACTGAGGGCCCACCAATGGCGGAAATCACGGGCGGAGGAGGAATGCGTCCTGACATTGTTGCAGAGCGGCGCGGTGCATGGTGCGGTGCCCATGGCGCGATGCGCAGGGAGGACGCGGCCTGCGATCTGTGCGGCACATAGCTTGGGGTTCAGCCTAGGGTGCAGCGTGACGCGGATGATGCGGCGCGACAGTTGCGCGAGGGGTTCCGCGGCTCAGCGCGTCAGCCTGCCTGGCTTGGCATTTGGTCGAGCAGGTGGCAGGCGGGCGTGCCGGTTGAGGCCTGGCAGGCGCTGTTGGGCCGACGTGGCCGCTGTGGCCTAGGAGAGGGAAAGACCATGGGCCTGCAGAGGGAGAGAGAGATAAGAAGGGATTTTAGGGCCTGCAATGAATAGGACCCTTTTCATGTTTGCTGGGAAATTTGTAATTTGAGAAAATGCAAAAGAGTTTGAAATGGGATGTAATTTGCATTTGGAACGTAACATACCAAAAATTTGTATTTTGAATTTTTACTTCAACTAAATAATAAAAATGTGTTTTCGAGTTGATGAACAAAATTTTTCAAATACAAAACATATGTAAGGTTAAACTAGCTAGTGCTTATATGCAAAGTTGCAAATGACTTAAAACTTCTTCCTTCTCAATTGAATTTGACATGTAAAACATTTGCATGTTTGCATTCACGAAAGGTGTGGTGTGCAATTTGAGTCCTTTTAAATGTTTTTGGATCTTGGATGCATTTCATGTTAAGTCTCATGAAAATAAATGTATATGCATCTATATTAAAAACACTACACTAATCCCCACCTTAAGTACCATTAGTCTAACTCAATTATATACACATAAATGTATAAGAACTTTATGAGATTAAGCATGGTGAACTGAAATTAAAGTCTAAAACCATCATCTCTGGTTAATTACAAATCAAAATATAATTTTACAACCATTTAAGCATTTATCTAAAATAGGAACACTTAAATATAGATAAGCTCGTTGAATATTTAAAAATAATTGGTGCAATACAAAATCATGGGAAACTTCATGAAGGTACCATTCAATATATATAACTCACTGTAATTTTGGTATAATTTAATATTTAGATTTGATACCTCAAATAAATAGGTCAAAGCAGTCAAACTATAAATTATTTTTAAACCTTAATTGGCAAAAACCACACCTCACTCATATGTGAATTAAATTACATAAGAGTGTACATAGAACGTAATTTATTAAAATACTAATCTATTTATTATGAATTAATATAATTTTTCAGAATTTATTTTATAGTTTTTGACCTCCTAAAAATTCAAATAAATTTCTACCAAGATACTTTTCTTTATTTTTCTGAGAGAAAACTATATCGAATTTTTAAGTGCAAACAAAAAAAATGGAATCTAGGTATGTTTATCTACCTCCATAAAAATCCACATTAATTTATCATGCTTACAAATTAAACTATAGAATTATAAAGAAGAAAGAAATAAATAAATAGTGGAAATCCTAGAAAATCACCTAATAGTAAGTTCACCTAGAGTTCTACCCGCTCTCTCATCCTAGCCTAGAGTACCACGGCCTGGACCCACCTGGCAGCTGCACAGACTCACTCCCACATTAGTACAAAAACTCCACCGCTCATGCAAACCGAGAGAGAGACAGAGAGAACGAGACGATGACGCCGGTGGTGCTCGACGCGGGGCCAGGACGTGTCCAGTGCCGAGCTCGCCCATATCATTCCCTAGCTGCATCATCTACTCCTCTATTTTGCTCCTGTGGAGACCAAGTCAAGACAGAGAGCACTGGTGTCTCTATTCTCCTCCATCTCCATCGCCGGCCGTGGGGACGACGGCCATTGCCATCGCCACCAAGCCATGGTCATCTTTTCCCTCTCATGTTACCTAATCTCCTTGCTATGTCGAATCCATCCCCTCTAATCCCGCATTATTTTATGCAGTAGCGACGCCGGAACGCTGCTGTGTCCGCAGGAGCTCCGAAGCGCTGCCGCCTTGGCATCATCGTCGTCCAGCCGAACACGACCATTCCAGGCCAAGCCGCCACTCCATTATCTTCACCTCGACTCTAGGAGTTCACCGATCAAAGGAATCAAACCAAGACGCCGTGAATCGGGAGATCCTCTTCTTGTTCCTCAACTCCGGCCATCGGTGCAAATCATCGATTCTGCCCACTCCGGTGAGCCATGGTTCAATTCCTTGTGCATGTAGCATCACTAGGAGGATCTTTACCACTTACATACCTCACCCTTTTACCTACATGCTCCAGATCGAGCCATCTTCTCCATCACCATCATCCCCAAGCTCTGTGTTGCCGCTGAGCCATCTTCTCCATGACTGTCACCGTCTGGCCATCGCCAACCCTCGCGCGACCCTCAATAAGTCTCCATGAGCCTTGTAGATGCACATGCATGCATTAGTTCACACAAAAACAAGCCGAAGCTCGACATGCACTTGCCGAGAGCTACCACGGCTTGTGCCACCGTCGCCATCGATTCTGGCCACCATAGCTTGCAGGAAGACCACCGATAGATTTGCTATTAGTCCCTCTCCATTTTCTCTTTTGGTCACTCGCCAAGATCGGCTACTGTTCGTTGCTAGCGCCGGCGAGAACCTCGCCGAAGCACCGCTGCCTCTGCTTCCCCAGCCGCCGAGCCACTGACATGCGGGCCCAACTTGATTAGAGCACGATGATTACACTTAGGAATAGTTTAAATCTTGTAAGGTTTAAAATGTAAAGTATATGAGACTTACATGTGGGACCAAGGACCTATTAGTAATAATTAGAAACAGTAGGAACTCTGAATGGATATTGTATTAGCACGTGTTTGGACTGCGGGTCGATTTCTGGAACACTAGGGGCCTTTTTGCGTATTGGCTGAGACTGACCTGTCGACCCCATGTTTTTATAATTCGAAAATATAAAAGAAAACAGCTAAAGCAATATCTTTTCAACTGAAAATTATGCTAAACTTGTAAAATTCATATAAAATCAAATATAACTCATTTTGAGATGAAACCAGCTTCAGTAGGTTTATAAAATTGTGAACTTTCATGTTGTAGAATAGAAACTTACACTTACAGTACAATATTTATTTATAAAATTTCATATAAGAAATAGTTAACATAAAACATGCTCTAACTTGTAAAATTTGTAGAAAATTCATTTTTACTCCAAATGGAGTGAACTAAATTTCTTTAGAATCACAAAAGTATGAACTTTAATTTAGTAATATAAAATTGGACACTTTCGTACAGGAAATAGCACTAATAATTTGTTTAGTAAAATAACCACCACATGAACTAATTTCTAAAAATTATAGGGACTTCATCCTAACTCAAAATAAAGTGAACTAAGTCCTGTTAGATTCACAACCATGTACCATTGTGCACTGTAAGATAAAATGTAGTACTTTTAATATAGAGAACATCCCTAAAATATTATTGGTGCAATAGGAATTAAACCACAACCTATAAATGTTGAATACCATATAGAATATATTTTAGCTCCAAATAAGCTGAAGTAAAATAAGTTTACACTCATATAATTATGCTCTTTATCTATGTTGATCAAAATCTGGAACACTTAGTACAAATACTATTCCTTAAATTAATATTACTAACTATCATCATAGGACATGTTACTACTTGTATAATACATAAGAAATTCATACTAGCTCTAAAAATAATGAAACCAATTGTGTTAGTGTTAGAAAACGATCCTCTTCATCCCAGTAAGGTTAACTTGGTCAAAATCACAACATTACATAAGTAAATAATACTATATGTCAATACAAACTTTGAAAATTCATAACTCACAAATGAAAAGAGATAAAATAGGAATTCTTTTATCTAAATTCATCTAAAGACAGTAACAACCCACTGTGCACAAATCATGCATTTTAGAGCACTTTCTATTTTTGCATATTCTGGTATTTATTTGCATATCGTGTCTTTTGTATAGATAAAGTACATTAACGGTGAAGAGTGACTTAGGTGGTATTCGTATTGTTCAAGATCAAGGCAAGTTCTTTCCTCCTCTCTCCTTTGTTCACATTGAAACACATGATTTGGGAGATGAAAAGTGTTGTTTACAAAACTGCATATGTATTTAATTAAAAATTATATTTGAATCTTGGTAAATGGTAGATATGTCCTTATTGCTGCATATACCACCTTGAATAATTGTGATCCCCTTGGTTTGTAACCTTAGTATTGGGTAGAGTACTTTACTTGTGCTCATTTGGGGTTAACCATGCTTATTACACTACTATATGCTTAGTCATGCTTAGAGTTAAGCAAAATAATCACTCTTATGGATTTATGAATGGGATTTTGAATATTTGGTTAGTGTTGTATTGAAAATAAAAATGTTAAGTATTTGTGAACTAAAATGTGAGTAAAATGATTTTATACTAGGGCGGCAAGTGGTGTGCATATGGTGGTAATTGCACACCGATAGGGGGAGTGTTCGCCTGAGTCGGTTAAGGACTGAACTTTGTGTCACCAACTTAAGTACACCGTACATCCACATGTGCTATTTATGGGGTGGCCTTCGCTAATTAAATTACTTAAAGTCTAGCCTTGCATATTGGTAGGCCGAAGTAGAATGAATTAGTCTGAGCGATGATTCATAGGAACTATCCATGAGTGTGTGTGGAATATAAATGCTAGCAAATATTACTAGCTCTGTGTGTGAGTTCTGTGAGGGGACGAATGGTCCGCCTCACAGCATGGGCGTCTAAGTCTGTCCAATTCAATGGTATAGTGCCTCGTGTGGGAACGGATGTGTTCGCTACCACGGTGTTAGGTTTAAGGCGTGGGCCCACCACCTAACGGTTCTGAGTCATTCCCAGGATGGATTCATACTTGCCGTCGCTGATGCAAGGCTAGTCATTATGTAATGTAAAGGCTACGTTGTTACCTCTAGACCACATTCACCATGAAGAGTGTGGTAGTGCCTTGCAAACACGAAACAAACTACAGTGTTCATATCATGTGGGTAAAGTTGTACAAACTTTGCAGAGTTCTCTAAAACTAATCGATTAGCCGTGCTCACGGTCATGAGTGACTTGGTGAAGTGTCATGAGTATAGACTTTGATTTATGTTTTCAAATGATGCTTTGTGAACTATGGATTTGAAAATGGTAACTTGGGTTAAGTTATGATTGAGTTATATTGATGATGAATGTGAGACTTGATGCTGGGTGGGCAATCAAGTATATTATTATGATGAGATTATGACTTGTTGCTGGTATGGGCAACAAGGGTATGTTTATGATGCTATTATGGTGAACATTATGATACAACTATGTTAATGTTTTGTTAATTGAATTGTCAACTCCTTTACAAATCATTGTGAACTAAAACTTGCTTTATGCTAAAATGAGCTACAAATAGCCTTCCTTGATTATATACCATGCATGTAGTATGTTAGGATTGTCTTGTGCTTGCCAGTACATTAATTCGATTAATGTATTGACTCTTGTCATACTGCATATCCATTTTGCAGGTTGTTTGCTTAGTCTAATTTGAGTGATTCGGGAAATCGTTGCTCCTTCTAGGTCTGGATCTATATGGGTTACCTCCCCAGTGAGCTGCTTGTGGTTCTGGGTAGCCAAGCTTCCGCAGATCGGTAATTATTCGGCCGATTAGCCTATGTATTTAAATAAAGATGTAGAGTAAAGTTTATTTGTGTTTATTCCTTATTATTCTGATCTTCATTGCTTAGATGAAAGTGTGGAACTACAGCTTATCCTGGGATCTAGTTCTACACCGCTATGAGTATTGAGCGTTTGGGATGTCATAGAGCTTTAACGAATTTTGTCAAGTCTCCTGAGAGGTGTAACACATCTGGTCACCATCTTCGTGTGATTTGATGAGCATGTCTCGGGCTGAAGTTGACTGGCACGCTAAAGGCCCAGCAATATGCCCTATGCTCTCTACTCGGCGCTTCAGGTTTTATACTATGTATGTTACTTGACTTGATAGGGCAGCGATGAGGTTGAATGGTTACTGTTTTACTTGATTATTATTAGACCCCATCCACCTAAATATTTCGCGCTGTCACTTCAGATAGCTTACATAATATTTAACTCGGGGTGTCCCCACACGAAATTTGTATAGGGACTATTTTACATAGACATTCGAATTTAATTCGGTTATTCGGATGCTCAAAGATCAACTTTAGAATCTTTCAGGAATTGTTTAGTTGGAGGGATTGTATTTGAACCAAGATTTAGAATTGACGTTCGATATCAACTTTCACCAAAGGTTTTAGGGTTTCGAAGGAAGGGATAAACTGGAATTGAGTTGAAATTTAACGAAGATGGATCTGAGGGAAAGGAATTTGAATAAACGAATTCAAATGTTAGTTCCAACTTCGGCATTCAAAGGACCCAAGCGAAAGGCACGATATTGTGACAACTGGAATTGTTCTTGGGATTTTGACTAACTTTAGTAGAATTGCTATTAAGAGATAGAGATTCAAGAGGTAGGAGGTGATTCTGGATAAATAGATTCGATTATTTTCGGATGCAAGATTAGATTGTTCGCGAGGGGTTAAATTTAGATGGGGAATCGAACTACGAAATTCGAGAGGGATTTACTGTAGGGGAAGGATTGGGATTCTCAAGGATGGGTTTAATCGAGATCCTTGGCACAAAACCCTAAATACACTTAAAGAACAACAAGTTTTATTAGGCGGGCCAGGCTAGGCCCTTCAAGGAGGAAAACCAGACTTTGTCCGAGCAAGCCTTTTTAAAATAACCACTTAGGGATTTATTTCACAAATAGGATTTTTGATCAATACTTTATTAATAGAGGTTATTCGTGAAATAACCTCCAAAGGACTTATTCCTTAAGAAGGATTTTCAGGAAATACTCAATGTTAGATTTTATTTGCAAAATAGTTTTTTAAGGGAATTAATCCATTAAGAGGGTTTTCTCCAGATATTTAATGTTTAAATTTATTTATAAAACAAATACATCAAAGGGGTTCTAATCCATTGAATATGGTTTTTAGGAAGATAATTGGTATTTGCAAATATTTTCTTAATTAACATATTTCATAATCATGGTTCTTTCAACAAATAATATTTTGAAATCAAATAGAATTATATTATCAGTTTTCCATCATTTTGGCCCAAGCACAACCAGAAAAGGAAAATAAGATCCAATAAACTCCAGCATGAGAAAAATTTGAAAAAGATTTTTGATCAATCCAAATATTGTTTTCAAAATCTAAATCCAAAATTTTCAAGGTGTTATAGACTCGGAGGCCGAAGCTTGTGCTGAATGCGCCGAAGACAGAGTCGGCTAAGCTAGCTACAGGCGAACTTGTGCCTGCGAAGATGTTGCTGCCACCGAGATAGGTGCTGCAGACGTCGACACGAAGGTTGGGGCCGAGGGCGGCGGCATCGCTAGAGCTGTAGCATTTGGTTTGATCGCCGTCGTGGTATTGGCTTGCATGGCCACCTCCTGCACCTGGTACTGCTGTTGCATTTGTCGAAGCATGTCCTGCAACCTGGCCATGTCTTGCCTCATTGCCTTGTACTACGTCCTTGGCACAGTAGATGCTTCGGCTCTCGCTGGCCGACTTTCTTCGCTCACGGGCGTTGTCGAAGCTTGTACTCTCATCGTCGAAGCTACCCAAGGGACGACACCTCCTGCTTCGGCCTACGCCTATGGTTCGGCTTTAGCTTCTTCGGGTTCGGCTTTGGTTCCATACCTCCAAGGAGCCACTCTCCTTCTCATCCTCTTCAGTGGCATTAGCTTCGGTCGGGGTTCCCACGGTCGGCGCCAACTATTGTCGATTGACAAACACATCTGTCAAAAGGCAGGGTTCAATCAATTATGTGAAAAATGTAAATAGAAAATGTATTAATCTCTCAAAAATTGGATCCCCTATTACACACCCCATGGGGTCCATTTATAGGTTTACAGACCCAGGTTAGCAACCCTAGGGTTTCTATTTACTCAGAAAGTTACCAAACCGCACTTATGACTGGGACATTTACAATGGTAACAGTTATCTTTTGGCCCAACTAATCAGCCCATGGGCTCTGAAGATTACCTCTTGGGCTACTTGTAGGGTCTCCCTAAATAGTAGGTCTAGTTAGGGTCCAATTGGCTTTTCCACCTGGCGGGGTTTCGCCACTTAACGGTGAAGAATCTTTGCTTCGTCGTTTGATACGTGCTTCGCACACTGGTGCTTGCCTTCATCGCTTGTAGGTTCTTCGCCCTTTAGAGCTTTGGCTCGTAGCTCGATAAGTGTTTGAGCAGGTTCGGTGGAATGTCCTGGTGTCATGCCTGCAATAATAGGTTAAGTAATCTATCATAGGAACGAGTGAATGATTGAGTTGTTAAAGGATGACACATATCTAGCCTTGAGCTTAAGCGATTTCATGAGGCAAAGGGGTTCGTACAAGAATATACTAGAGGTGCAGCCGATATGATCTTTATGCATGCCCGGTGGGTTAATGTGTTCTGCTGGGAGCCACTATTGATACGTGGACCAAAAAAGAGTTTTTGGGTTGCAACCTTTTGTACATGAACCTATGGGGTCGCACACTTAATGGGATGGAATAAAGGGATTGCATGGAGATCCAATATGTGCTCAATTCAGATAGGAATCCCAGTAGGACACCTATGGGCCTTGGAGACCCAGTTATGGATCCTATATATTCTTGGTGTGAAGGGACTGAAGACGATAGAAACCCTAGCTGTCATTTTCCCTCTCGAGTCAAACCCTTGCCGCACGCGGGCGCTAGCACGTCCACACGTGGCGTTCAATCCCTGGACGTGTGGATACGGTAGAGGCATCGCTGGTTTGCAGTGCTAATCGGCCTGGGAGCAAGGCGAGGTGAACGCACGCGGAGGAGAATGTCAGGCTGCTGTGATTGACTACTTCCTCTACATCGACGCGTGCTTTGTTGCCGATGTTCATTAGGCATCTTACATCCTACTTCTGCTGCACAGCGCGTCAAGTGGCAACGATTTATGATCTCATACATGGTTTCTGGTTTACACGGTAGAAAAAAATTGATTCATGCTATCGCAGCCTACTTGTATCCCTACAGTGGTATCAGAGCCATCTTGTATAGTTTGTGATCTGGATACATGCATATAGTTGATATGTGGGTGTAGTTTATGATATGAGGGTGTAGTTTATGAGATCTATTGTATGTGGGTGTAGTTTTTTCCTAATCGAAACATGAGATGGACCGATAGGCACATGGGGTTATGAGATCAATCGATATAGAGTTTGGTGACTTCACTGCAATGTCTGTTGTTCAGTAGGGCCGAGCGCAATTGTGTTCATCAGATTGTCCGATGTCCACTAGAACCGCATGCCAATGAGAAACATGAGCCAATGGGATTGACTCGGTTTTGGCGTAATTTGATTACGTCGTTGAGGTTTTCATATGGCGATTCTAAGGGGACCGCCGTGCGCGTCACCCCTTAGATTTCCGTTGGGGTTTGTATCAATGGATAGAATTTGATTCTATGCGAAACTTATGCCAAGTGAGTTATATGGGGACAGAGATCACCACCCCTCCTTGGACCATAGTGCAATATAGTTTAATGTCCTAGCATATGATGTTTATCTATCTTGCTTTATTGCCATTGTATATTTGATATGATGACATGGTAGGATAGATTCCCTCGAAAAAATTAAGTGCCATTGATGCCCTTCGAATCATTGCACCAATTATGGTTGTGATCGTCAGTGATGGGTCTGCCATAGCAGAGTGTCACTGGTTATCATGATGAGATAGGATATATGTCAGACATCTATATGTGGAGATTGTTGGTTTACTTGACAAGGTTATCAAAACAATTTTGGATCTTGGAGCATAGGTTGGGTTGGTACATGGGGATTTCACTCAACAACATGATAATCACATAGGATGTGATTAGCAAGGCATTGCAAACCTATTTTGCTAGTTGTCTAGCTATGATAACAAAGCTCACTAGAAACTAATAAAATTAACTTGTAGTCTATTCTTGAGAAAGAAAAGTTGAATGAAACAAACTTTATGGACTGGTATTGCAACCTAAGAATTGTTCTCGGGAAGGAGCGCAAAGAGTTTTTGCTTGAAGAGCCTTATCTAGAAGACTTGCCCAACACTGCTACTGCTGCTCAGCGTAGGGAGAATGAAAAGCGACATAATGAGTATCTGGATGTGGGCTGTCTCATGCCTGCTACTATGTCCCTTGAGATTCAGAAGCAATATGAGCATTTGGATGCTTATTGCATATTCACGGGATCATGTAGCTTGTTTGAGAACCAAGAAAGGGCTGAGAAGTTCAACACCTCAAAGTCCTTGTTTGCGTGCAGGCTTGCAGAAGGTAATCCAGTTAGTCCAGATGTGATCAAAATGATTGGTTAAATCAAGAGTCTAGAAAAACTTGGTTTTTCCCTTAGCCAAGAGTTTGCTACTGATCTGATTCTCTAGTCGTTGCCTCCCAGTTTTGAACCGTTCATATTAAACTACAACATAAACAGCATGAGCAAGACCTCGGCCGAACTGCATGGGATGCTAAAGGGTGCCGAGGAGATTATTAAGAAAAACTCCAACCATGTGATAGTTACACATAAGCGCAAGCCAAATAACAAGAGGATTGGTCAAAAGAGAAAGCTGAACTCCGATGAGATCACTAGTACTAGCAACTCTTAGACCTAGGCTCAAAACACTGGGCCCGCTAAGGATGCGGAGTGTTTCTTTTGCAATGAGCAGGTCATTTGAAGAGGAACTATAATAAATATCTAGAGCAGCTCAAGCAGAAGCAGCAAGATGGAAAGAGTTCCACCTCAGGTATTAATGTTATAGAAATTAATCTTGCTACTACCTCTACCTATTCTTGGGTATTTCATATCGGGTTAGTTGCTCACATATGCAAGTCATTGTAGGGGCTTAGAATAAGTAGGAATTTGGCAAGAAGCGAAGTGGACATTTATGTAGGCAATGGAGCAAGAGTTGTTGTTGTTGTGGTAGGCACTATGCCATTATCTTTATCGTCAGGATTAGTTTTGGAATTAAATAATTGTTATTGTATTCTAGCTTTGTATAAAAATGTTATCTTTGCTTCATGTTTGCAAGAAAAGGATTATGGTTTTAGATTAGTGGACAATGGTTGTTCTGTCTATTATACTAACATTTTCTATTTCCATGCACCCATAATGAATGGTTTGTACACTGTGAGTCTTGATGGATGTTCAGTCTATAACATTAATGTGAAAATGCTATGTCCCAATGATTTGAATCCCATCATTATTTGTCATTGTCGCTTGGGCCATATACATGAGAGATAGATGGAGAAGCTCCATAGAGATGGACTTCTACACCCTTTTGATTTTGAATCATTTGAGACATGTGAATCTTGTTTAGTTGGTAAGATGACAATGGCACCTTTCATGGGTCAAAGTGAAAGGACAAGTGAGCTATTGGCACTAGTACATACTGATGTATGTTAACCAATGAGCTCAATGGCCAGAGATGGTTTTGGGTACTTCATTACCTTTACCGATGACTTTAGTAGATATGAATATGTCTACTTAATGAGGCATAAGTCTGAATCCTTTGAAAAGTTCAAGCAATTTCAGAATGAGGTACAGAATCATTTAGGCAAGATAATCAAGTTTGTACAATCTAATCGTGGAAGAGAATACTTGAGCCTTGAATTTGTGTTAACGACGAAATTTGGTAAATCATGCATTGGATTCAGAGTTAAAGCCGAAGCCGATTGGAGGAGATAAGCGATTACAGAAACAGAGTATGAATCGGCTGCAAGCCAAATCGGCTACGGTGTGCATCGGCTGAAACAGAATCGGACAAGGATAGCCGATGTAGCCGATTCCGATAAGGAGATGGCAGGATCATTGTCGGGTTCGGTTGATGTGCTTCATGAGGATTGCCACGTGCGGATTGAGTCCGAAGAAGGCAATTGTATCTATTAATTAGAATATTTGTTAGTTTCCTTTTATCTTTAGGAAAGTGTGTTTAGTGTCCCTTAAGGACTTTATGTTTTTCTTTTATCTTTAGGAAAGTTTCTTTCTTGTCCTACAAGGACTAGTATCTCCCCATGGGTATAAATATGTACACCCGGGGTTATTGTAAGTATCAACTCTCGATCAATACAATTCGGCGCATCGCCACCTTTTACTCTGTTACGGTTTCTTTATCAACCGGCGGAATTTGGCACCTGACGCGGGGCTGCATCGGCTGTCGATCTCCGGCGAAGGGGTAAGTCCAATGTTCCGTCGGTTCAGGCAATTGTATCATCTACGTCGGCGTCGTTCAAGGCTGCATCAGTACATTCGACCTCTTGGATTGCTCTGGTTTGGATAATATATTTGCCTGGCTATTTATCATATGTCTTCTGTTAATCTAGTATTAGCATCTCGATTTAGCTTTATCGGCTGCTTCTCGTTTTAGGGTTTCTGCTGGTATCGACTAAATCGTCTTGCTAGATTAGATTAGCTTAGGCATCTACCACCCTGAAAATCAGTCAAGGGCTTGATCATCTAGATACCGTGTTTCTTTACATACTTAGTGCTGCATCAGTTGAGTTTGACCTACTAAGTCGTGCTTAGAACCATGAATCTCTAGCCTGCTTTTTGATTGCCGATAAGGGTTTCATCGGGGTTTCAGCCGATGAGTTATCTGGACGTTGCATCGGCTTATAAGGATTGCATATAAGTTGAATTTAGCCGATGACAACAAAGGTTTCACTGTTTAATCTAATCTTGTGGATTTTATGGCATTGGATCTATGTTAGATTCACTTCATCGGCTATGCTATGAATATATATAATCTCTCTCTTGAGGTGTTTTTAGACATAAGTGATTTATACTGTCTCGGCGCCCTGTCCGATCTATCCCAATCACTTGGTTTAAATATATTTTGAGATTTAGATTATGTATCATTGATATCTACAGCCGATCGAGTATGTCTAACTTTCGTTTCACTTTATCAAGTCATTGCCGATCTAATGCATATTATCATCAGCCGATTGTCTCTTTGTCAAGTGTCAGAATCTACATTGAACACATAGCCGATAGCTCAAAACCCTATCGCTATCGGCTGTTATCAGGATCGGCTGGAATTACTACATCGGCTATGTTGGCCGATCGGTTCTTTGATCTGTCGTTTGTATATCTTGTCAGTTGCAGGATCAAACTGACTGGCACGCCTGCATCTCACCAAGATTTGGACCTGCACTGGAGCTAAGCAGATCTCCCAGGCCAGTGTGTGTTTTTTGCATCAACACGCTTTTGGCACGCCCGGTGGGACACGAGTTTTCTACCCAACATGTCTGAAGAAGAAGTCAATGCCGAGAAGGAACAATCTCTTAAGCCGATCGATGAAATTATTCAAGAAAGTATTAATGAAGCAGTTCATCGTACTTTGTTTGATCAGTCTGGGGTTTTGATGAGTACGTTACAAGATTTGATCAAGCAGATAGTTCCTGAAGTAGTTGCTTACAAAAATCAGCCAGGGGGGCAAATCGGCGAACAACTTCAGCATCATCAGCAGCAACAATATCGGCTCGGGGGGCAAGCATATCAGTATCAACATGATGAGCCATATCAACATCGGCCAGAAGAACTTCATCAATATGGGCATCAATATAACAACGATTTGGCCGATAGAATTGCAAAGGTAATAGAGGAGCAGTTTGGAATAAAGCCCAAGGAACAAACTTCTGTGTATCGGCTGCCATATCCTGAGTGGTTTGATAGGGTGTCATTGCCACATCGATACAAGGTTCCAGATTTCTCCAAGTTCTCAGGGCAAGATGATATATCTACAATGGAACACATCAGCCGATTCTTAGTGCAATGTGGGGAAGCATCGGCTGAGGAAGCTCTGAGAGTTAGATTTTTTCCACTGTCTTTGACTGGATCGGCCTTCACATGGTTTTCATCACTACCATCAAATTCCATTAGAAGATGGGCCGATCTTGAGAAGCAATTTCATGACTACTTCTTTGCTGGCGTCAGTGAGATGAAACTTTCAAATTTGATATCAGTGCAGCAGCAAGAAGGAGAATCGGCTATGGAATATATACAAAGATTTCGTGATGTCCGCAGCCGATGTTATAGTTTGAATCTAAGCGATGAGCAGCTAGCAGATCTTGCATTCCAGGGGTTATCAGCACCTATCAAGGATAAATTCTTTTGCCACAAGTTTGACAGCCTAGCTCATCTAATGCAGACGGTATCGGCTCATGAAGGCCGATTGCAAGAAGCAAAAGAGGATCAATTTTGGAGTCACAGAAGATAATTTTGAAGCATGAGTTCCCATACTCCAAAACTGGGGGGCATGTGTTAACGACGAAATTTGGTAAATCATGCATTGGATTCAGAGTTAAAGCCGAAGCCGATTGGAGGAGATAAGCGATTACAGAAACAGAGTATGAATCGGCTGCAAGCCAAATCGGCTACGGTGTGCATCGGCTGAAACAGAATCGGACAAGGATAGCCGATGTAGCCGATTCCGATAAGGAGATGGCAGGATCATTGTCGGGTTCGGTTGGTGTGCTTCATGAGGATTGCCACGTGCGGATTGAGTCCGAAGAAGGCAATTGTATCTATTAATTAGAATATTTGTTAGTTTCCTTTTATCTTTAGGAAAGTGTGTTTAGTGTCCCTTAAGGACTTTATGTTTTTCTTTTATCTTTAGGAAAGTTTCTTTCTTGTCCTACAAGGACTAGTATCTCCCCATGGGTATAAATATGTACACCCGGGGTTATTGTAATCTATCAACTCTCGATCAATACAATTCGGCGCATCGCCACCTTTTACTCTGTTACGGTTTCTTTATCAACCGGCGGAATTTGGCACCTGACGCGGGGCTGCATCGGCTGTCGATCTCCGGCGAAGGGGTAAGTCCAATGTTCCGTCGGTTCAGGCAATTGTATCATCTACGTCGGCGTCGTTCAAGGCTGCATCAGTACATTCGACCTCTTGGATTGCTCTGGTTTGGATAATATATTTGCCTGGCTATTTATCATATGTCTTCTGTTAATCTAGTATTAGCATCTCGATTTAGCTTTATCGGCTGCTTCTCGTTTTAGGGTTTCTGCCGGTATCGACTAAATCGTCTTGCTAGATTAGATTAGCTTAGGCATCTACCACCCTGAAAATCAGTCAAGGGCTTGATCATCTAGATACCGTGTTTCTTTACATACTTAGTGCTGCATCAGTTGAGTTTGACCTACTAAGTCGTGCTTAGAACCATGAATCTCTAGCCTGCTTTTTGATTGCCGATAAGGGTTTCATCGGGGTTTCAGCCGATGAGTTATCTGGACGTTGCATCGGCTTATAAGGATTGCATATAAGTTGAATTTAGCCGATGACAACAAAGGTTTCACTGTTTAATCTAATCTTGTGGATTTTATGGCATTGGATCTATGTTAGATTCACTTCATCGGCTATGCTATGAATATATATAATCTCTCTCTTGAGGTGTTTTTAGACATAAGTGATTTATACTGTCTCGGCGCCCTGTCCGATCTATCCCAATCACTTGGTTTAAATATATTTTGAGATTTAGATTATGTATCATTGATATCTACAGCCGATCGAGTATGTCTAACTTTCGTTTCACTTTATCAAGTCATTGCCGATCTAATGCATATTATCATCAGCCGATTGTCTCTTTGTCAAGTGTCAGAATCTACATTGAACACATAGCCGATAGCTCAAAACCCTATCGCTATCGGCTGTCATCAGGATCGGCTGGAATTACTACATCGGCTATGTTGGCCGATCGGTTCTTTGATCTGTCGTTTGTATATCTTGTCAGTTGCAGGATCAAACTGACTGGCACGCCCGCATCTCACCAAGATTTGGACCTGCACTGGAGCTAAGCAGATCTCCCAGGCCAGTGTGTGTTTTTTGCATCAACAATTTGGCAATCATCTAAAGGACTGTGGAATTCTTCCAAACTCACTTTGCCAGGAACGCCTTAATGGAATGGGGTGTCTGAACGGAAGAATCATACATTCTTTGACATGGTGCGATCAATGATGAGCCAAACTGATCTCCCATTAAATTTTGGGTTAAATTGATCCATGTCATTGCAAATATGCCATTTCAGTTATGCTCTAGAGACAACAGCGTTCACATTAAACAGGGTTTTATCAAAATATGTGGATATGACACCATATGAGATATGGGCAGGAAAGTGTCTCGGTTTGTCTTTCCTAAAGATTTGGGGATGTGAGGCTTATGTTAAACGTTTACAATCAGACAGACTCACACCTAAATCTGATAAATGTTTCTTTGTGGGGTATCCTAAGGAAACAAAAGGATATTATCTCTATAATCGGGAAGAAATCAAAGTGTTTGTCACCTGACACGGTGTTCTCTTCGAGAAAGAGTTTCTTTCAAGAAATGATAGTGGGAGCATGGTGTGACTCGAAAAAATTCGGGAATCACCAGAAAATGTTTCAACTTCTAAGCAACCATAATAGGTTGAGCAAGATGTTGTCCAACAGGTTGAACAAGTTGTTGAACCAGTTGTAGAAGCATCAGCTTCACGAAGGTCCGAAAGGATATGGTGTACACCTACGAGGTATGTGTTGATAACCATAGGACAACGTGATATATTGTTGTTAGACAATGATGAATCTACAACCTATGAGGAAGCGATGGTGGGACCAGACTCTGAGAAATGGCTTGGAGGCATGAGATCCAAAATAGAATCCATGCATGACAATCAAGTTTGGAACTTGGTTGATCCACTTGATGGTGTAAAAGCCATTGAGTGCAAATAGGTCTTTAAGAAAAAAGACCGATGTAGATGAAAATGTTCACATGTACAAGGCAAGATTGGTAGTGAATGGTTTTAGACAAAGTCAAGGTGTTGATTATGATGAAACTTTCTGACCTGCCGCCATGCTAAAATCTATTCGTATTATTCTAGTGATTGCTACCTATTTTTATTATGAGATATGACAAATAGATGTCAAAATAACTTTCCTCGATAAAAATCAAGATGACGATGTGTACATGATACAACCCAAGGGATTTGTAGATCCATAATCAGTTGGAAAGATATGCAAGTTGCATAAATCCATTTATAGTTTGAAGCAAGCATCTCAGAGTTGGAATATTCATTTTGACAAAATAGTCAAGGTTGGGCTTTGTTAAAAAAGAAGAATAGCCTTGTGTATACAAGAAGAATAGTGAGAGCACGCTTGTGTTTCTAATCCTCTATGTAGATGACATATTCTTCATTGGGAATGACATTTCTTTGCTTTAATTTGTTACGACGTCATTGAAGAATAGTTTTTCAATGAAGGACTTAGGAGAAGCAACATACATTCTCGGCATAAGGATCTATATAGATAGAACAAAGAGGCTAATTGGATTAACCCAGAGCACTCATATTGACAAGTTGTTGAAGAGGTTCAACATGCAAGACTCTAAGAAACATTTCTTGTCGATGTCAGATGGCATTAATCTTAGCAAGAATCAGTGTCCTCAAACGACTGATAAGTGGAATATTATGAATGTGATTCCATATGCTTTGATATTGGTTCTATAATGTATGCCATGCTGTGTACACGTCCAGATGTTTTTTATGCACTTAGTGCAACAAACCAATACCAATCAGATCCAGGTGAGAGCCACTGGATAGCTATAAAGAATATCCTAATGTACTTGAGAAGAACTAAGGATGTGTTTCTAGTCTATGAAGGAAAGGAAGAGGTCGTTGTAAATGGTTACACCGATACAAGCTTCCAAACTGACAAAGACGATTTTAAATCGTAGTGTGGATTTGTGTTCTGCCTGAATGGTGGCGTTGTGAGCTGGAAGAGTTCAAAGCAAGATACAGTCGTCGACTGTACAATGAAAGTCGAGTACATTGCTGCTTTTGAAACAGCAAAGGAGTCTAGTGGACCTCTACTGCGATAATAGTGGGGCCATTGCACAAGCCAAGGAGCCTATATCGAATCAAAAGTCCAAATACATTTTACGGTGGTATCACCTCATTTGCGAGATAGTGGATAGAGGAGATGTGAAAATATGCAAAATACATACAGATTTGAACATTGTGTATCCCTTAACAAAGCCACTCCTTTAGCCAAAGCGTAAGGCACACACTAGGGCAATGGGTATTAGAATACTTGTATGATTGACTCTAGTGTAAGTGGGAGACTGTTCATGATATGCCCTAGAGGCAATCATATAGATGATTGTATCACATATTATGTTTACATATTCATCATGTGTTGTTCCTTGAAATAGATAACTCATTATTGGTTAATGAATATGTGATTCGTTCATAAGAGTGTTTATGTTGTATGTTACTGTTTCTACAGGATCCCAGATCAAATATCATGCATGGAACAAATAAAGTCCAATGATCAACACATGTATTGATTAATGTGTTAGGATACGCATAGGCTACGATAGCATAAATCAAAATTTTCGTATTGCACAAACCAGGAACCATGCAAGTACGATATCATAGATCGTTACCACTCAACGTGCTATGCAGCGGAAGTAGGTGCTAAGAAGCCGAAGGAATGTTGACGACGTAGCGTGCGTCGATGTAGAGGAAGTAGTAGATCGCAGCAACCCGATCTTCTCCTCCTCGTGCGTACGCCCTGCCGTGCTCTCATGCCGATTAGCACCGCAGACCAGTGGCGTCTCTACCGATATCCACACGTCTAGGGATGGAACACGTCGCACGGGCGTGCTAGCGCCCGTGTGCAGCCAGGGTTTTGCTCGGGAAGGGAGTGACGGCTAGGGTTTCTGTGTCACGACCAGCCTCATCACCTGAAGGATATATATAGGATCCATAACTGGGCCTCCGAAGCCCATAAGAGTCCTACTCGGATCTCTATCTGAATTGAGCAAATATTGGATCTCCATCCAATCTCTTTATTCCGACCCCCAATCCCTTTATTCTGGCCCGTTAAGTGTGCGACCTTGTAGGTTCATGTACACTCGACTGCAACCTAAAAACTCCTTTTCAGTCCATGTGTCAACAGCGGCCCCTAGCAGAACATATTAACCCACCAGGCATACATAAAGATCATATCGGCTGAACCTCTAGTGTATATTTGTATGAACCCCTTTGCCTCACGATATCGATTAAGCTCAAGACTAGATATGTGCCATCTTTTAATAGCTCAATCTTTCACTTGATCCTGTAATAGATTATTTAACCTACGATTGATTCAATCACTTTTGACATGGCCATGCAATTCCATAGTTTATAACATCGAGGTGCCCAGAGATATATCTCCAAGGGAGGGGCAGATCCCATCTTGATTATTCATATTCCACTACATGTTTCATAGCATGCCCGAAGACTACTTTTATAACTACACAGTTACGGAATGGTGTTTAGCAGCCCCTAAGCAAGCTACTACACATATTGGAAACCATGATAATCTCAGGTCTAAGGAGTCTACACCAACACTAAAATGAGACCACTGATGGCACATCACATATAGCTCTTGCAGTGTCTCATGTTGGGTCTATCCAACAACATGTTCCCCAACATGTGTCCACATTATTAATTTGGTATCTCTATATCATGATCCAGGAGACATGATCATCAATCAATGAGTGCGCTGATCATTGAACCATATTTGTTTCATATATGATATTTGATCAGGGATCCTTTAGAAATAGTAACATACAACATAAATAGTCTCGTGAATGAATCACATATTCCGTGATCAATAATAAGTTATCTATTTCAATGAACAACGTATAACAAAGATGTAAACATAGTATGTGATACAATCATCTATATGATTGTCTCTAGGGCATATCACCAACATAATGATCATGTTTCATGGATCATGCTATGGAGATAACAAATTAACAATGTGGACACATGTTAGGAACATGTTATTGGATAGACCCAACATAAGACACTGCAAGAGCTATATGTGATGTGCCATCAGTGATCTCATTTAGGTTGGTGTAGAATCCTTATACCTGAGATTATCATGGTTCCCAAAATGTTTACTAGCTTGCTTAGGGCTGTCAAACGCTACTTCGTGACTGGGTAGTTTTAAAAGTAGTCTTTGAGCATGCTATGAAATATATAGTGGGATATGAATAGTCTAGATGGGATTTGCTCCTCCTATGGAGAGATATCTCTGGGTCCCTCGATGTTATAGATTATGGAAGTACATGGCCATGGAAAAAGTGATTGGGGAGTCAATCACAGCTTAAGTAATCTATCATAGGATCAAGTGAATGATTTAGCTGTTAAAGGATGGCACATATCTAGTCTTGATCTTAATCGATATTGCGAGGCAAAGGGATTCATACAACTATACACTAGAGGTTCAGCCAATATGATCTTCATGTATGCCTGACAGGTTAATACGTGCCGCTAGTAACCACTATTGACACTTGGACCAAAAAGGAGTTTTCGGGTTGCAACGAAGTGTACATGAACCTACAGGGTCACACACTTAATGGGCCGGAATAAGGCGATTGGATGGAGATCCAATATGTGCTCAATTTCGATAGGGATCTGAGTAGGACTCCTATGGGTCTTGGAGGCCCAGTTATGGATCATATATGTTCTTGGGGTAAAGAGACTGAAGGCAATAGAAACCCTAGCTATCACTTTCCCCTCAAGTCAAACCCTAGCTGCACTCAGGCGCTAGCAAGTCCGCGCATGGCGTTCCACCCCTAGATGTGTGGATATCGGTAGAGAAGCCGCTGGTTTACGGTGCTGATCGGCGTGGGAGCACGGCGAGACGAACGCATGAGGAGGAGAAGGTCGGGCTACTGCGATCAACTACATTGACATGCGCTACGTTGCCGATGTTCCTTTCACTTCTTTGCACCTATTTCCACTGCACAACGCGCCAAGTAGTAATGATTCATGATATCATACTATGATGGTTCATGGTTTATGCTGTTGAAAAATTTTGATTAATGCTATCGTAGCCTACCCGTATCCCTATAGATATTAGTTCAGATGTCGCTAGTCTGGGTCGAGACCTTGTGGTCAATAAATTTGGAAAAAAAATCTGGGTTTGCCACGCGAGGTCAGTCTGATCACCGTCATAGGGCCGGTCATACCGCCGGCAGTGTACTGGTCTGACCTATGGAATGTGACCGGTCAGACCATAGAGTCTAACTCCTTGTCCGGTTTGTTGCTTCTCGGGGTTTCTTGCTTGGACCTGAGATTTTTGAGTCGTAAATAATTTGTAGACATAGTTGAACGTGCGGATTGCACTTAGGGATGAAATTGGTACGGATAATTTTCGTTCGTCCGGACGTTTTTTCGGAATCGGATAGATTCAGTTGGATAGTTTCGGATTCGGAAACGAATTCAGATTTTTTTCTCGGAAACGAAAACGAATACAGTAAGGGCACGATCCGTTGGAACCGGAAAATGGTCAGAAACTATCAGGGAATTTTTTTCGGATATCCGCAGACAGGGATTAATTTTTAAAAAAAACATGTATATGTACATAATTTTTACATACCAAGTTAGATGAAAACAAATTTTATATCAAAATTGTAGAGCGCAACAAGATTTATATCTTTGTTGCTGATAATTTTATTATTTGAGAAAATTTAAGGGTCTAAATATTCATTGTAAAATATCATATTTGTTTTCACAAAGTCTAAGATCTACGATTCAAATGACATCGAATGGAGACGTGCTCCATATCAAAGTTGTAGAGCTCAATGAGATCTACCACTTTGTAGTTTATGACATTTGTATTTGAAAACATTTAAAATATAAAAACCATTACAAGTTTCGATGATGTGAAATAAAACAAAAACTTGTTAAGTGATATGGTAAGTAAGCTATCCATAAAGTAAGGGAATTTAGACTAGCAAGTGGATAATCATATTTATATGCGGGTCTCTTAATTAGGGAAACTGCCATGAAAATCGATTTTCATATACGGTTGTGGGATCACCTACAAAATGGACGATATAAATTTTGGAGATGTTGACCTAAAATAACAAGCGATACTCTTACTTGATTAAGGAAGCTCAATTTGAGAGTTTTATATATCCCGACAACTATTCATTACCGTATTCGTTCTGTTTTGTATTCTCTCTATATCTATATCTGTATTCGATAATATACGATTCTATTTCCGTATTCAGGTTTTCGATTCCGATTCCGATTCTAAAAAAAATATGAAAACGATTACGATAGAGCTAGTTTCCGTCCGTTTCCAATCCGTTTTCATCCCTAATTGCACATAATGTGCTCAAAGTGTGACCAAGAACGATTTCTACTTAATTCCTGCTATCAAATGCCAAGAACAAGAGTATTTTGGACTTAATGCAGGAGTTTTAATTTTCCCGGAATCTAAGCCATCCCAAATGTGCGCTGAACTATAGTACAGGACAGAGTAGCCTACAATTAATGTCATCATGCATACGTCAGGGCTGATGCACTGTAAGAAGCTTCACCGACAAACTGATGGATATCACCCATACATGCATGTCGCACATATTAATGCATGGCTGGGAAATGTGACACATAATACATAGTTGGATGAAGCATGAGTCTGGAATATCAGAAGTGGTAGGACAGGACGCTGGTAGGTGTCAGGTTTAAGACCTAACTGAAAATGCCGTTCCAACTTAAAGTATTGAACAGACTGTGTTGTAAACTCACGGTTAATTTTGGCGGTAAATGACGGATTCACTAACACAGGACACTATATCTGTAATGGCTCAAAACTCACATCTATAACGGTTAAACTAACCGTTACAAACCCAACGGTTACAGATTGTACTATGCAAACATGCTTGAAGAGTTGAAGTTAATTAATTTTCGGATATTTCATCAGCTTGCTTCTTGTAATTAGCTTCGATCATTCTTTGTACTGAGCTGTTATTCAATCTGGTCTAGACATACAAAATCCAGAAAGCCCCTGCACTTAATTAATTCACAGTATGTATTTAGACATAAAGTTAATAATTATTCCATCACCACGTCAAAACAAATTAAAGTACTAAGTAACTGGGCGCATTTCCGTGGTTTAATCGTTAGCTTAGCATTTGATTCAGAAACATGTTACCAACTACCTATATATATACAGCTTCTTCATCACGTCTCTCGCTGCTACAAGGTTGATCTGTTGCAGTTGATGAAGAGTCATTTTAGGTTTCAGATTCGATCCCAATTCAACTTGAAACTGGGAGAAGCACTTGAGTTGGAAGGAATTCCGTGTTAACTAAGGCAGAGAGCGAACTTCTTTGGCATGTGTACTTACATTACGTGCGGTTAACTATTAGTCTTGCAAGAACCTGAGTTTTTTATAATATTGAAGGGACAATCTCTAACGGTTTGTAATGGTTGTTACATACTCCCTTTGCTACAAAATATAAGTAATCTAATACTAAATTAGAATATATACTACATATGTAGACATGGGATATCCAGATTCGTAATATTAGCTTGTATTAAATCCAGTATTAGGTTGCTATATTTTACAATCAGAGGAAGTAGTACACTTAGCAAACACTAAAGAATGGATAGAAAAAACGTGTCTCAGGCAAGGCGCTAGCTATACATGCACAATCCTAAGTTAAATGTAACATACTGTATTTTGCATTATAGTTGCATATGTACTAGCACTAGTGTTGAAAGAATTTGTTACTTCCATTAATTGTGAGATAAGTTTCTCAGTACAACCCGTTTCAAACAAATGCTACTATAGAAAGACAAATACAAATTGGCACTATAGGTGTCGTTAAAACTAAAACCGACACGGCTGAAAATACAAAAAAAAAGGAACCTTTAAGCAATTATAGATGTCAGTTCTATAGAAAAACTGGTACCAATACTATAGGTGTTGTTTTTTAAAAAACAATGTCTTTAATTTATCATAGGTACCAGTTAATTAAAAAATCGACAACTATAACATATTATAGGTGTCGTTTTTAAAAAATCGGCACTCAAACCCAAGCTAAGCCGATCGCTTGTCCTTGTCCTCCCGAGTGCCCGAGCGGATAAGGAGAGGAGGACCGCTCACCCCTCTCTCTTCTCATGCGCGCCTCTCTCTCTTCTCCGCGTGCCTCTCCCTACCTAGGTGGCAGCGACACCCTCCCCTCCGCTAGATCTGGTGGGAGGGGAGGCGACGGCAGCGGCAGGCGGCGGCGGGAGGGGAGGCGGCGGTAGCGGCGACGTCCTCTGAAAGAGCATCTATGTCCCTAGTGGGTTTTGGTTATTTGATGAAAAAGATTAAGGGACTAATATGCTTATTGAGTGTATAAGCAAGAGATTAGTCCGGTGAAGAATCGACGAAGATGATGAAAAAGAATATGTAATACAACGAGGTTTCATTGTGATGCAAAGCTTCAAGTGACGAAAAATGAAAAAATACGGTGAAGGATTGGCAAGACTTGACTACGCGATGGACCATGCATGGGAGAAGGGCAAGCGGAGGCTTGGTGCCAAAGCCCCCGACGTAGTGGTGAAGGAGCGAGTGCTTGGCCGATTACCGTTGAACCAATCGAGACCATAGGATATCACAAGGGGCTGAGGATCTACCGTTGGTGAAGAAGAAGCACAAGATAAAATGTGAAAGGTCAAGAGGATGTGATTCATTCATAAACATCAAGCCAAATTCTATATTAGCATTGATCAAGGCAACGAAAGAAGATGACATAAAGGTATTCGTGTTGGTATAGCTTTTCTATTTGCTCTTGAGTTGGTAGGAAAGCTACGCTATTAAGTGGGATGTTGCCTTAATATCTAGGGATGAGTTTTGTGTTCAAAATCTTTGTTGAAG
This sequence comes from Oryza officinalis, assembly GCA_008326285.1. Taxonomy (NCBI): domain Eukaryota; kingdom Viridiplantae; phylum Streptophyta; class Magnoliopsida; order Poales; family Poaceae; genus Oryza; species Oryza officinalis. The sequence goes on from BDMV01000010.1 coordinate 14,060,864, forward strand.
TGGTTCTCTTTCTTGGATTTGTGTACTACAGTTTTTTAGAGTTTTCTAAAATCAAGTTCGGATATTTCCGAAGCGTATTTGCCTTCGAAAAATGGTATTGGTGTTTTCTGGAATTTTTTGAGGGTGCTTCGAAAATTTCCGAAGCGCTGTGGACTTGAGAAAATTGGTAATGGTCTTTTTTGGAATTTTTCGAAGGGCCTTCAGAACTTTTCGAACCATGTTGAACATGTCGATTTCGGTAATGGTGTTTTTCGGATTTTTCCAAAATATTTTCAGAATTTTCAAAATGCTTTTTTGCCCAGTTTTCTACTGTGGTCATGTTAGAATTTTGCACTGTTCACAAAATTGGTCGTGTTGAAATTTTGTACTATTCGAAAAATTCCAAAGACACTGTAGAAAACTCCGAAGGTACTATATAAGTTCTAAAAGTTGTTTTTCTCTGTTGTGATTTTCGGATATTTCCGATAACACTTCGAAAATTTTCAGAAAAATAGAATCTTTGGCCCCAACGGGCAGATCTAAGGGTGTGGTTATAAATAACCACCTCCACCCACAAGCTAGGGCTGCTGGCTCCATTGCATATCTTATGCCTTTGGCTTGCTTTGCTTGAGATTCACTTTTGAGCTTTACCTTCTCATTTCTTCCTCTCCACCGATCTACAAGTTTGGATTCCTTGTGTGTGAGAAAGTGGTTGATTTGAGTTTGTTTGAGTGCTTGGTGTTGACTTTGTGAGGATTTGTTGACCACTCTATTCATCCCGAAAATTTTTTTGTTGCATTTGTTACTCTTGGTGGTTGAGGACGCCTAGACGGCTAGGAGTCAACCTCGAGACACCGATTTGTTTCTGGTGTGCCGAGGGAGTTTGAAGGTCGGATCTCACCTTCGAAAGGGAAGAGATACCCTTAGTGGAAGGAAGAGTGCCTTTGTGCAACCTCACGAGGATAAGGTTGGAAAAGACTTGGCTCATTGTGAGCTACTCAACAGAGAGTAGAATCCCTTCAAGGATTTGAACTTCGGGAACACATTGTCGTACAAGAATCCCGGTGATATCTCTCTCTTATTCATCTAGCTTTGCTATTTGGAGTTGTCAGTAGCTTAGTTGTTGTTTATGCAATCTTTTTCCTACTTGTGCCACTATCCCTTTTTGCTTGGCCTACAACTTTGCATGTAAATCAGAGATTTTTGGAAATATCTGAAAATATTCAAAAATAGCCAAAAATATTCAGAAATTTTCGAACAGTCTACCTTTCGTCTTTTCGTAAAAGTTTTAAATGTCTATTCACCCCCCTCTAGGCAACATAAAGGTCCTTTCACCCTTACCTCCACCAAATCTGCTGAAAGGGGAGGCTCTGGGCTACGCATCCGGCGGTAAACGTGGCGTCCTCCCCAATGTCAACCCATTCTTTGTGTTCTTAGTGTTCTTAGTATTCGGCCTTCTTGTGTTCTTGGACATTCTCATGTTCTTGGATGTTCTTGGATTAAATGTTCACTCTATGAATTAAATGTTCTATGAAATTTGGTCTAGGTGAAGGGGAGCTGGTTCATGAGTCAATGCATCGAGCCAGCTTTTTTTTATTTGGGGAACCTCAAAGGTGATGGTTCCTAAACCAGCACCTATTTTCCCTCCACATTAGTGCTGCCTTCTAGGTGCCGGTTGGCAAATCCGGCACCTTTGTGGGGTTCCCAACCGGCACCAATTAAGGTTTTTGTAGTTGTGAAAATTTTAGTTACATGAATTCATTACCAGCAAATTCATAAGATTCGGCCAGTAGGAATCAAAAAATTCTACGTGATATAATGTAGGGGCCGCGTTGAGAAGGCCCTTGTGCCGCCCGGCTCCAGAGTGGCACGGGGGGCGACCAAGCAAGCACCGTCGCCAAAGCTGGGCGACAGGGCTCCCTACCTTCCCCTCGTGGTCGTGGCGGCTTGGGGCGCTCCCAAGACTAGAGGAAGGGCTACGAGTGGCAGACGCTGGCGACCAGATCCGGTGTCCTTGGGGCCAGATTCGATCTCCACGATAACAGATCTAGCGCCCATGTCGGTGGATCCAACGGTGGTCACGATGGCCCGGCGAGGATGAGAGGAGATGCTAGGGTTGTGCAACAGCCGGGATGACGAGGCAGCATGAAGGTGTTGCAAGAGGTGCGGCGCCTGGGCGGCGACACATACAGGTGGCCGACGCGACGAGCGCGCATGGAGGTTGGCAGCATATGACGAGGAGGTTTGGCAACGCATAGACCAGCAACGCATGAGGGCACGAGGAGGAGGCCAGCGACACATGGGGAGACCGGTGCTGTGGTCGTGGAGACCATGGTTGGCGGTGTGCAAGGAGAAGACTGGCGATGTTTGTTAAGAGTGTGAGGAGGAGGTTAGAGGTGCATGGAGAGGAGTGCGAGGCAAATGTCGGCGTTTCCTGAAGTCGAGGCCGAGAGGAGGTGGTCGGCGAAGCCGACAGGCACAACCAGCGACACCGGAGGGGCCCGGCGCAATAGAGGAGGTAATGGTGACGGGATAAAGGGTAGGGAGGTATGGTGAGGGTGGCGTCTAGTGGTTAGTGCTGGTGACAGCAAGGAGATTGGCCCGACCGACGGTGATGAGGTGACTACTGGGAGGCCGACGTGGCGGTGACAGGGAGGTCGATGATGGAGGGTGTGCCATAGAGGCATGCGGAGGCTAACCGGTGGGGAGCATCGATACAACGGTGTCCACGTGCCGATGGAGGATGACCGGTGGTTGAGCAATGGAGCAAAAGTTGCATATTGATTGGGGCAGGCAACAGGTGTAAAACCTAGCTCGATCTTGCCAGGCTAATAGCGACGACGCTTCGGACATCATTTTCCTTTTTGGGGGCATTGTCAAGCCATCCCTCTCCCTCTGGTAGGGCTATTGTGTGAAATCCTTGTCTTGGTTCTCCTTGAAACCTCGATTGACGGTGGCGTCGGTGCTCATTGTCGCTCTTCTTCCTGGAGACGTCGTCTAGGAGGCCCCCCTGCCAAAACTCCTCTTAGATAACTTGTGCATGTTGTCCCAAGCTATTTGTCCTCTTGCTGGTGACACCCTAGCTAATACAAGCTGGCCATGTTGGTGGGCCTTGTGGGGAAGAGCGGTTTCATTCTTCTCTCTCACCTTCTCCCCTCTAATCCTGGAGGCATGGATAGTGTTGAATGCCAAAATATTTATTGCAACGAATTTGTTGATCGTGGCAATAAAAATAGTGAAAAGTAACTTACCATAGTGATGTACTATGCAAATTGCCACAAAAATTAAATATGTGACGATAGAACATGCTTTTTGCAACAGTAATGTTTTTTGTGGTGATAGATCATTTCCTATTGCAACAATAAATATTCAATAAAACAATGGTTGTAAATCATTGCAACAAAATATAGTTAAGTGCCACAGAAAAATTATCATTATAATAGTACAATATATTGCCACAAATTATTTTTCGTTGTAATAATTTGGTGGCGATAGCTCAATTATCTTGTAATGGCAATGCTTGGCTGTTAGGGTTTGATTTTGGACGGTTCAGCTATAGCTTCTTTATTGGTCTAGCGGTGGCCGGTAACGCTTAACAGTGGTCAGTCCGTGCTAGCCCTTCTCTTGGGTTCTGTGTACGTGTTGTCGGTGCGTGGTGATTTTTTTTCCTGGCTACTGCCATCAAGGGTGCTAGCCTTGTATTTTTTCTACTCTATTCAATGAATCATTGCTACATCTGATGTTGGTTGTTAAAAAAATGTAGGGCCCCAAACATATTTTTTTGAGAATAAAAATGAGCCTCTACAGGCCATAACGTGAACCTATGTGAAAGCAGAAGCCAACAGATCTGTTTTTACATTTTTTCCGCTCTTTTTCTTCCATTGAAGCCATTATATCAGCAACCCTTTGTTTCTTCTTATTGTTGCAGGTGGTGTTGGTGGAAATTCGCATAAGGTTCAAATACTATTGTCTGCAATTACTAACAAATGGATATATTTGAATGGAAATAAATTTATCGATAGTTTGTGTATATTTGGATTTAAGCCAAATCATTGATAATGCCAATGATCAATTTTGTATTAATCTGAACTTTCCTTTCTCTATATCGTCAACATTTAGCTTCATATTGGTATGAATCCAAATATGTGTAATACATTTAACCTATCAAAATATTAGTAATGTCAAAACCCATCTCATGGGATAGCATGCATGTGATGTTTAGTACCACATTACTTATTCTAAAAGAAGGAGACCACCTTATAAGGAAGGATACTCTCCGACCACCTTATAAGGGAGGATGCTCTCCTAGGCACCTGAGGCATGTGTCGTGGAGAGAATGAGAGGAACACGCGCACGCTCGCTCGCCATGCCTCGCCTGGCGATGCGCGTACGCGACATGCTAAAAATTGGTTCCTCATCCTTGCGCAGATGCAGCTTCCTTTTGTAGTTTTGTTTTGCTGAAAAATTTAGTTTTATTTTTGGAAACACTTCGAATAATCCAATGCGTGGAGCAGCGTAGAGTCCGGATAAGTTACGCGTGACTTATTCAGTTCGGTTACACGGAGTGGAGATCGTGCAGGCGTCCTGATCACGCGTCTTGATATCTCTCTCTATATAAACCTAGCCGTTGCCTACTCGCAACACACGCAAAATCAATCTAGGGTTTGCCTCTTCCTCTATACTGCATCGACGCTCGTAGTCTACTCTGTCCCGCTCGCCGGCGTGCAACGGTGATCGGGAGAAGACGGCAATAAGGTTTTTGGGAAGCTCTTTGCGCGATTGTTTGCTGGTTATCCACCACGGCTCGCCTTCCTCCTCGCTGGGTGCTATGCACCGTTGTCAATGCTCAGTACCGCGAGTTCTTCCTGCTATGCAATTGAATGTTCAGAACCCACGATACGTGTTTACTATGTCTCGCATATTAGATCTATTAATGTTTTACTGTCTAGTTTACATGTATAGATCATATGATGTGATTATCCTAGTTTACATGTTCAACGTCATGATTTATTTATGGAATAAACTAAATCAATATGTGCTTATATTTTTAACAATCCAAAAATTTATTATAGGCACTGTAATTTTATTTTCGCTAGTTTTGTCGATGCACTGAGGCCAGATAAATTCACCGGTGTGAACTTCAAGAGATGGCAGATCAACGTCACTCTCTGGCTAACGGCTATGAAATGCTTATAGGTTAGTAAAGGCAAACCTGAAAGAGTTCTTGATGCTAAAAAGCAAAAAGAATTTGAGGAGGCCACTACTCTCTTTGTGGGATGCATCTCTTATCTTTCTTGGTGATCGTCTGGTCAAGACGTACATACACATGACCAACGCTAAGGAGTTGTGGGATGTACTGAATACCAAATTCGGTGCTACTGATGCTAGCAATGATCTGTACGTCATGGAGCAGTTTCATGACTACAGGATGGTTGACAACCATTTTGTAGTTGAGTAGGCTCACGAGATACAGACCATGGCTAAGGAACTCAAACTCCTTAGTTGTGTCTTATCCGACAAATTCGTGGCTGGGTGCATTATTGCGAAACTATCTCCCTCATGGAGAAGTTTTGTTACTGCACTCAAACACAATCGACAAGAGTACTCTGTTCAGGGGTTGATAGCGTCTCTTGATGTTGAGGAGAAAGCTCAGGAAAAAGATGTTGCGTCTGAGGAGGATGGTGGGCAGTCTAGTACCAATGTGATACACAAGGCCCCAAACAAGAATAAAGGGAAATTCAAAACCTAATAGACTACTAACTTCAAGAACAATAAGAACAACAACAATAATCCGAACCAGGATGAGAGAACTTGCTTTGTCTGTGGCTTGCTTGGTCATCTGGCCAAGAAGTGTCCACAACGCAAGGTGATGAAGGCACCTGTAAGGAAGTCTTCTAAGTCTACCAATGTGACATTTGGCAACACTAAAGATGGAATCGGGTACGGTAGTTTACCTACTGTTTTTTTAGTTAATTAGTCTACTAACTGATGGGTTGATACAGGGGCCAATGTACATGTTTGTGCTGACATCTCGTTGGTTTTTTCTTATCAGGTCGCACGGGCTTCCTCCGTCCTAATGGGGAATGGGTCACATGCTTCTGTTCATGGTGTTGGCACGGTAGATCTAAAGTTTACTTCGAAAAAGATCGCGCAACATGTCCCTACTATTAACAAGAATCTCGTTAGTGGCTCCCGTCTATGTAGAGACAAATTTAAGTTGGTGTTTGAGTCTAATAAGGTAGTCGTGTCTAAACATGGATATTTTATTGGTAAAGGCTATGAGTGCGGAGCCTTGTTCCGCTTTTTCCTATCTGATTTCTACAATAAATCTGTGTACCATGTATGTGACAGTGTGGATGATAAGGCTAATGTTTGGCACTCACATTTATGTCATTAATTTTGGCATGATGTCTCGGCTTTTCAGTATGTGTTTAATTCCTAAGTTTTTTATTGTCAAAAGTTCTCAGTGCCATAGTTGTGTGCAATCAAAACAATCTTGCAAGCCTTCACAAGGCTGCCGAGGAGAGAAACTTGGCACCAGTAGGACTTCTACATTCAGATCTTTGTGAAATGAACGGGGGTGTTGATGAAGGGTGGAAAACGATATTTCATGAAGTTGTTTGATGATGCTACTAGATTTTGCTATGTGTATTTGTTTAAAATGAAAGATGAGGCTCTAGACTATTTTAAAATTTATAAGATAGAAATTGAAAACCAACTTGACAGAAAGATAAAAAGACTTAGGTATAATCATGGTAGAGAGTTTTTCTCAAACGAATTTGACTTATTCTGTGGAGAACATGGCATCATAAATGAGACAACACCTCCCTATTTTCCCGAATCTAATGGGATTGCCGAAAGGAAGAACCACATGCTGACTGACCTGGTGAATGCCTTGTTAGATACCACAGGACTACCTAAAGCATGGTTGGGGGAGGCATTATTGACCTCGAATCATCTGTTAAATAGAGTTCCTAGCAGAAATAAGCACAAAACACCATACGAGGTATGGATTGGGAGAAAACCATCACTTTCTTACTTGCGCACATGACGGTGTTTGGCGAAAGTCAATGTACCAATAACGAAGAAGCGCAAGCTTGGACCTAAGACTGTGGACTGTGTCTTTCTAGGATATGCTCTCCACAACATTGCTTATAGATTTTTAATAGTTAAATCTAAGGTACCTAACATGCATGTTAGTACAATTATGAAGTTTCGTGATACTACCTTCTTTGAGAGCTTTTTTCAATGAAGCATACATGTAGTTCTTGTAGCCAACCTTCTGAAATAATTTCTAGCTCAATCACACCACCATAACAAATTGAATATACACATGAACTTATCACTGAAGAGGATGACAGTGAAGCTCCTCGGAGTAGCAAGAGACAAAGGACGGCTAAGTTTTTTTTGTGATGATTTCACTGTGTACCTTGTGGATGATACTCCTAAGTCAATTTCAGATGCATATGCATCTCCTGATGTAGACTATTGAAAGGAGGCTATCTATAGTGAAATGGACTCCATTATCACTAATAGGACTTGGGAGATGATAGAGCGACCCCAAGAAGAACCATAGGCCTGGCGATACTATTGAAAAGTACAAGGCTCGACTAGTTGCAAAGGGCTATACTCAGAAAGAAGGAGAAGACTTCTTTCATAGTTACTAACCTGTTGCTAGATTGACCACAATCTAAGTGCTACATTTCCTGGCAACCTCACATGGTCTTCTCATTCATCAAATGGACGTTAAGACAACTTTTCTTAATGGATAGCTGGATGAGGAGATCTATATGGATCAACTTGATGGGATTGTAGTGGAAGGTCAAAAAGCTAAGGTGTGCAAATTGTTGAAGTCTTTGTATGGTCTGAAATAAGCTACTAAGCAATCGCATGAGAAATTTGATAGAACATTAACATCTACAGGCTTTGCAGTCAGTGAGGGAGATAAATGTGTATACTATCGTCATGGTGGGGGTGAGGGAGTTATTCTGTGCTTGTATGTTGACGACATACTTATATTTAGGACAAATCTTGAGGTGATTAATGAGGTTAAATCATTCTTGTCTCAAAATTTTGATATGAAAGAATTGGGAGTAGCTGATGTTATCTTGAACATTAAGCTAATTAGAGGTGAGAATGAGATTATACTCTTGCAGTCCCATTATGTGGAGAAGATCTTGAGTCGTTTTAGCTAACTTGATAGCAAGCCCTCTCCAACGATTTATGATCCTAGCTTGTTGCTTCGCAAGAACAAGAGAATTACTAGTAATCAATTAGAGTACTCCCAAATCATTGGCTCACTTACGTACCTAGCTAGTGCAACTAGGCCTAACTTCTCCTTTGTTGTGAGCAAGTTGAGCCGGTTTACCTCTAACCCAACAAATAATAACTGGTTTGCGCTTGAGCAAGTGATGCGCTATCTAAAAGGTACTATGGATTTGTGGCTTCACTATACCAAGTATCCTACAATACTAGAGGGATATAGTGATTCTAATTGGATTCCTGATGTTGATGAGATCAAAGCCACTGACGGATATGTCTTCACACTAGGTGGTGGTGTTGTTTCATGGAGGTCTTGCAAACATACCATTTTGACGAGGTCAACCATGGAAGCAGAGCTTACGGCACTAGATACTGCTATTGTTGAGGCAGAATGGCTGCGTGATTTACTCATGGATCTGCATGTGGTTGAAAAGCCGGTGCCGGCTATTCTTATGAACCGTGACAATCAAACTGTAATTGTCAAGGTGAACAGTTGTAAGGATAACAAGAAATCATCTAGACATGTGAAAAGATGATTGAAGTCTGTTTAATTGAGAAACTCTAGGGTTATAACAATAGATTACATCCAAACAGATAGAAATCTGGCAGATCCCTTCATGAAGGGATAATCATAGAATATGATAGACAGTGCATCGAAGGAGATCAGTATGAGACCCATATGAGTTATACTATGGTGGTAACCCAACCTATATGATCGGAGATTCCGTGAATTAGGACTTGGGAAGAACAAGCCATTAGTTAACTTGAGTAGAGTACCTTTCTAAAACCCCCTCTAAGTGAAGATACATGTACTCTCAGGAGTTTCAAGGCAGGTTGAGTATGCCTTAATGCATTCTGTTGGCTTTAATTAGCAAAGATGCTATCCTGCAAAGTATTCTTGAAAGAACGTACCTATGTGAGCTTGACTGTTAGTCGTAGTCTATGGAGATTTTGGGTGAATCTTCTAAGAAGCTTACTAAGAGACCAAGGAGTATGACTTATACGCTCCACCCGATGGTTAGTCTATTGACGGCCTAGTACCAGATAAGACACCGAGTGAAACTTGATTGCACAATACTTGTAATTCAAGACGTAGTCCATTGTTCAAGTTGTGAGTAAGTGTAGCTTGTAGTTATAGGTGGATGTTCAACCTTAACCGGTCTCCATCGAACTACTAGTATATAAACATTACACTGAAAAAGACAAATCTATGTGGGATTTTGAGATTTGGTAGGGAATTGTTGGAATTGATATATGGGCCTTAACCTAAATGAAGATTAATTCTTTGAAAAATCATAAAAACCCATCTGATGTGATGGCATGCATCTGATGTGTAGTACCACCTTGTTTATTCTAGAAGAGCGAGACCTCCTTATAAGAGAGGATACTCTCGTAGCCACCTGAGGTATCTGTGGTGGAGTGAACAAGAGGAACACACGTGCGCTCGCTCGCCTCGCCTCACCCAGGCGTCGCCGTATGCAGCATGCGTGTGAATGGTCCGCAAAAATTGGTTCTTCATCCTCGCGCAGACACGGTTTCCTTCTACAATTTTGTTTTGCTAAAAAAATTGATTTTTTCTAAAACACTCCGAATAATCCGGTACGTGGAGTGGCATAGAGGCCGGATAAGTTATGCGCAACTTATCCGGTTCGGTTACGCGGAGTTGAGATCGTGTAGGCGTCCTGATCAAGCATCTTGATATCTCTCTCTATATAAACCGAGCCACTGCCTCTTCGCAACATACGCGAAATCAATATAGGGTTTGCCTCCTAATCTATACTGTGCCTTCGCTTGTATTCTGCGCCTTAGGGTGCACCGACGATTGGGAGAGTAGGTCTATGGAACCTTTCGCCTTCGACGTCCTGCACCATGAGAAGGCGACAATAAGGTTTTTGGGAAGCGCTTCACATGACTACTTGCTGGTTGTCCACCGTGGCTCATCTTTCTCATCGTTCGGGTGCTGCGCGCCGTCGTCAAGGCCCGGTACCACGAGTTTTTTTTGCTGTGCTATTGAATGTTCAGAACCCTCGGTACGTGTTTACTATGTCTCGCATATTAGATTTATTCATGTTTTACTGTCTAGTTTATATATGTAGATCGTATGATATGATTATGCTAGTTTACTTGTTCAACTTCATGATTTATTTATAAAATAAATGAAATCAATATGTGCTTATATTTTTAACAGAACTAACAGACAATTAAACTACGTATTTAGCGCACTTTTATCTCTTTTGAGTGTGTTAGGAAAACTCATGGATGTGGGCATGTTTACTCCATTGTTTTGTGCGTGCGCCTTTGACGTGATGAAGAAATTTTGGCCAATTTTGTCTTACTAATCACGTCACCATCGATTTCAAGTCACCTTCACCCGCCAGCGTAATGACGATATGACAGAAAGCAAAACGATTGGCTAGTAGATGTACTATACAGTACAAACTTTTACAATTTATTTTCAGTTCCATTGAATCAACATTTTCAGGAAGAATTTGCTTCGCTGTGTCAATGAACTACACGGTTTGCTGCAGTTCTATACTACTATGATATAAGCGGGTCAATTCTATGTAAAATATAGTGGAGAGATTTTATTGAGGCACTAGAAATACTACATCTCCGGCTTCAGCCGCTGAAGCATGCAACCAAAATTCTTGAATAAATTAAACATTTTCCAGAGAGTTGTTGGATCAATATTGATATTTTTGGAAGTGCAATTGTACTACGAGATAGCTATTCAGGGAGTGTTTGGATCCAGGGACTAATTTTTAGTCCATGTCATATTGGATGTTTGAGTGCTAATTAAGAGTATTAAACATAGACCAATAATATAACTAATTGCATAAATGAGTGCTAATTCACGAGGCAAATTTTTTAAGCCTAATTAATTCATAATTAACACATGTTTATTTAGCATCACATAAGCTAATCATGGATTAATTAGGCTCAATAGATTCGTCTCGTAAATTAGTCCAGGGATATAAAATGGGTTTTATTTTTAGTCTACGTTTAATACTACTAATTAGTGTACAAACATTCGATATGACAGAATCTTAAAACAACTTTTTTAGTCCCATCCAAACACACCCTCAATCTTCACGTAAGCTTTTGGGTTTATAAAAAAGTTAATCTTCGCACATATAAATATATGGTTCTACATTCTCATTGTTATTCTACTTAATTCCTGGGTGCCTCGAATTACTTGTGGTTAATTAGGCCATCACTTCGCAAGTGCCATGCGTAACCATCGGCATGCGTGCGGTATCAACTGATACTATACCAATCAGCAACAACTGGTGGCATGGCAGTGCTACCTACCAGAGTAGCTAGCTAGCTAGCTAGTAGGTACAACATCGCTTGCGTATGTGACTTTTGGTCACTTTGACGCTTTGCTGCTCTGATGATCAGAGAAGTTGTACGTCATGCATGCATGTTCATGAAGTAATCTACTAGCTAGCTAGAAAAATCACAGCACATGAGTCGATCAGAATGACGCAAAGTCCACCGTTCACGTTGTACTCTTATTCAATTGTAATGAAGGGCAAAGCGTTCCTGGAAGCTCATTTATTGGATTCTGCGGAATTCATCTTCTTCTTCTCAGCTTGGTCTGATGAAGCATACATACCTGTGGAGTTGTCATCTAAGGTTTTAGGATAATTTTATCATCTTTAAGAAAACAAAATTTAATACCTTCAGATATTAGGTATCTTTATATACCAAAATTTTTAATGTCAAAAACTAATACCTCTATGTAAAATTTTTCAAAGACCATAAAATTTCTTAAGGTTTTGGGTTACACTAGAGAAATAATCTTTGCCCGGATGACAAAAATCATATTAGTCCTGGTTTGAATAGGAACCAGGACTAAAGATCATTTTTAGTCCCGGTTAAAAAGTGTGTCGGGACTTTATGATTTTTTATCCCGGTTGGTGTCACCAACCGGGACTAAAGATGTTTTTGTCAGGCCGTGTCAGGCCACCGGGCATCTTTAGCCCCGGTTAGTGTTACCAGCCGGGACTAAAGATAATCACTTTAGTCTTGGTTGGTAATACAAATCGGGACTAAAGATAAAAATGATCTTTAGTGCTGGTTGTTGTTACCAACCAGGACTAAAGATCAAATACCTTTATATACTCCTTCCTCCTCCAGTCTGAGCCATTGCTGCAAAGGTCGGGAGAAGGAAGGAAAGTGGTGCCAAATTTTTTTGTAAAACTGTTTTGGTGATAATATATAAATCGGAGTGTTCTAAAATATTAGCAACTTCATCCAGAAAGATGTATGCTTAGCATATTACATTTATAGCTATGTTTGTATACATTATTGTCTCTAAAAAGGTTTATGGAAATAATGAGAGAGAAAATTTATTTAGGAAAAATGAGGTTACTTTTTAAAATTAGAAACAAGTGGATAAAAATGTTATAAAAGAGACGACAAAGAAAAAATATAGAAAATTACGATAAAAGGATAGAAAAACAAATTAATTTAAAAATCGTTAAAATAGTTAGGAATAAATGCGACACATTAAAGATATGTTTAGAACTTTAAAAAAAATTTAAACATGAATAATATGTGGGATTATTGTATAATTGTTATATGATTACTTATATATAATTATTGTACGACTATTTAATTAGTTTGACTTTGGTGGGTTTTCTTTTTACGATTTTTGTGCATTTCTGGTAGATGGATCGGTAATGGATGTACACCGCGGACCGACGGTCATCAGAGTTTATTCAATGCCAACAAGCATAAGGGTTTTATATGCTGTCCATGCAAAAAGTGCAAAAACCAGAAGGAGTATTGTACATCAAAAACTATTCATGTCCACTTGTTTGAGTTAGGATTCATGCCTACTATAATTGTTGAACCTCGCATGGTGAGTTAGAGGTTGCAATGGAAGATGATGAAGAAGAAGGCGCGAACATTCCTGAGTAGGCTTGATACGGTGGATTTGAAGGAAATACCACAGACGAGGCGGACGGGGCTGATGAAGATAACGATGGTGCAGATGATCTAGGTCAGATGTTGTACAACATAAAAAAGGACTGCAAAATTGAAAAGGAGGTATAGAATTTGGAACGTATGTTAGCAGACCACAAAACGTCCTTGTACCCAGGTTGCGAACAGGGGCACAAAATCTTGGGTACCACGCTGGAATTCTTGCAATGGAAGGCAAAAAATGGTGTGAGTGACAAGGCATTTGACGAGTTACTGAAACTCGTAACGAACATTCTTTCGGAGGGAAAGGAATTGCCCGAAACAACGTACGAAACTAAGAAGGCAGTCTGCCCTCTAGGTCTGGAAGAACAGAAGATACACGCATGTCCAAACGATTGTATCCTTTTTCGCGGCGAGGAGTACAAGAACCTAAAAACATGCCCTACTTGTAAGGCACTACGATACAAGATTAGACAAGATGACCCAGGTGATGTTGACGGACAGCCTTCGAAGAAGAGAGTTCCTACTAAGGTGATGTGGTATTACCCTATAATACCACGGTTGAGACGATTGTTCAGGAACAAAGCGCATGCAAGAATGATGCGCTGGCACGCAGAAGAGCGTCAACAAGACGGGATGCTGAGACACCTAGCTGATGGGTCGCAATGGCAGAACATCGATAGAGTATATCAAGACTTCGGAGAGGATGCACGAAACGTAAAGTTTGGTTTAGATGGCATGAATCCATGTGGAGAGTTGAGCAGCGGCCATAGCACTTGACCTGTGACCATGTGTATCTACAACCTCCCCCCTTGGCTATGCATGAAGCGAAAGTACATCATGATGCCAATTATTATTTAAGGCCCAAAGCAACCTGGTAACGACATTGATGTGTACTTAAGACCTTTGGTTAAAGATCTTAAACTTCTGTGGAAGAAATGTGTCACCATGTGGGATGAGGACAAACAAGAGCAATTTAACCTACGAGCATTGTTGTTCATAGCCATTAACGATAGGCCCGCACTTAGCAACCTATCCGGATAGTCAAACAAGGGGTACAAGGCTTGCACCCACTGTATGTCTGAAACTGAAAGTATATATCTGAAACATTGTAGGAAGGTTGTGTACATGAGTCATCGTCGATTTCTTCTTGCAAGCCACCCTATCCGGAAGAAAGGCAAGCATTTTGAACAGAAGGCAGATTACCATACTAAGCCTAAACATCGTAACAGAAAAGTCGTGTTTACTATGGTGAAAGATCTAAAAGTAGTATTTGGAAAGAGACCTAGCAGCAAACCTATAGCAAGTAAAGATGGTCACGCGGCAATGTGCGATGTGGAAGAAGAAGTCTATTTTTTGGGAGTTACCCTATTGGGAAGTCTTGGACGTCCGCCACGCAATCGACGTGATGCACCTCACTAAGAACCTTTTGCGTCAACCTGCTGGGCTTCCTAGGTGTATATGGAAGTCGAAAGATACACTTCAAGAATGTAATGATCTAAAACATATGAAACAATGGAATGGCCTTCATCCGGAACCAGAGGAGAAAGGAAGCCATTACTTGAGTCCGGCCAGTTATACTCTGAGCAAGGCAGAGAAGGAAAGTATGTTTGAATATTTGGAGAGCATGAAGTTACCATCTGGATACTCCTCGAATATAAACGGAATAATAAGCATGAAGTAGAAGAAGTTCACAAACCTAAAGTCTCAGGACTGCCACGTGTTGATGATACAACTGCTTCCTGTTATAATTCGAGGTATTCTTCCTGATAATGTCCGGACAACAATAACAAAGCTATGTGCTTTCCTCAATGCAATTTTACAGAAGATAATCAATCCAGACAGTTTAATAGCCCTTGAAAATGACGTGGTGCAATGTCTTGTCAGCTTTGAGATGATCTTTCCACCATCCTTCTTCATTATAATGACGCATCTTCTATGTCATCTTGTTAAAGAGATTCGTATTATTGGTCCTGTTTACCTATACAACATGTTCCCTTTCGAGAGGTAAATGGGCATTCTGAAGAAGTACGTTCGTAACCGTTCTCGTCCGGAGGCAAGCATCGCCAAGGGGTATGGAACAGAGGTGGTCATTGAGTTCTGCGTAGAATTTATTGAAGACCTTCATCCAATCGGGATGCCCAAATCAAGCCACGAAGGGAGACTACAAGGAATGGGGATTCTTGGAAAGAAAGCAATAATGACTGTAGATAACAATTTATTTCGTAAAGCAAATTTCACAGTTTTGCAACAATCTTCATTGGTGGCTCCTTACATTGAGGAGCACTTGGCGATTATTTGCACCAAAACTCAAATTCTTGGCACCGATTCAAAATGTATCAAATGAATTTCTTGATGCTATATGCAAAAACTTGATTCTATACCAATTGATTCTGGTATCGATTGAGAAAGCATGAGTAACCAAATTTCAGAATTAATTTCAAGTATCAATAGATAATCTCAATTGCACGTGGCATGGTGATCAAATAATAAGCATTGGATGCATCATACCATGCACACACCAATTGTGAAATATTTTCAAATTTTCTCACTCACCCTTTCTCATTGACTATTTTGGCAAGACTCGCCCAAGATTTTCAGAAAGCATTTCGCAAATGAGTTTAGTATGTTTGAATCCATAGTTTGTGCTAAGACCAAAAATTCACATAGAATGAGGTCTCCAAGCACTTTGATTCACTTAGAACACTAATTTGATGACTAATACTCGCTTATATACTAAACAAGCATTTTGTCACAACATTTTGCAAACTAGACTAATTAGTAAGGAATGAAACTTGGCCTAGATGCACAAAGACAAGGCATGTGATCCAATCATACTAATTGAAATTACAAGCTGTGGATCATCGAGTTACCTTCCTTGTCGATTTTAGAGATGCCCATTCAATGAAATTGATATCTTGAAACCAAGTTGAATTTGGCACCATGATGGGCTCGATGTTCCTTGATTTTCTTGATTTTAATCCTTATGAAGCTTGTAAATGTGGACAAAGTACCTAGGGTCTTCAAAGTTGGGTGGTTTCTCCATGTATTTGATCTCCAAGCTTTCTTACTTGAAGCATTGAACCACCGAACGAACTATGAGTCTTGTCACCAATCCATGCTCATTTTGCTTGATGTTGTTGATCTCTTCTTGCAACGCCATGACCCAATCCAGATTCACTTATGCATCATCTTGCTTCGAATATTCCAAAGACAACAAGAAAGAGTAACATTCACAAAATTTTCAAATTGAAATCGGATAGTTACTCCTTTTTGTATGTCGTCGAGGATGTTGTAGGGATAATCTCATTGAACACTTGATGAATCCTTGGGTGAGGCACCGAGGGGACTTGAGCTTGCACGATGTTTCTTTGCTATTGAGTGCCCATGGCATCAATCCCATCCACTTGTGTCGGAGACATGTCTTCATAGTCAATTACGGGAGATTGACTTGACTTGGATGGAGGTTGATAAGTACTCCACCTTGATCATCATGGACTTCTTGCGGTCTCACCTCCCCAAGTGTCTTTTTCTCAATTGTCATGAATAGTTTTTTCATTATCTAGCACAATTGAGAGAACTTGCTCTACTTGGGAGTCATTAGTAACATCAAACACCACACCTCTCATGATTTCAACAATAGTGATGGTATTAGCTGAAAACATGGTAGGCATGAGTGTTTGTCTAATAACCAAGCATGATGATCCTCTTCTAAAAAGATATGAATTGGAATGCCAATAGAAGAAGATACTAATTGAAAACACTTGGTCATTAGGGATACCTTGAGCATCTAAGTTAAGATGCTCATTTGCCTTCTTTGAGAGCACATGTCGGTAGAGTCGGTTGATTCTTCAATTTACCTACCTTCATCACTCCACACCATCTTAATGTTGGGCTCAATCTTATTTTGATCACATCATGCATTTCACTCGAAGTTGTCTCTCATACTTAGATAAGAGGTGAGTCTGGGAAGGTTTATGCACCATAGCTTCAATGTCTTGTCTTGAGTGAGGCTTTGTCGATTTAACCCATAATTCCCTTCACTCTATGTTGTTGTGATCATGAGCTGAAAAATCTACAACAAATCTTGGAGATGGGTTATGAACTAATGCATAAGTTTTGTTTTGCAAGACATGCCCATATCTCAACCAACCAAGGTCATAAAGATTCGACAAGCCATAGAAAAATAGGTTTTCATATTTTGGAAACTCAAAATGAGCTTCGAAAGAGTTTTGACAAATCATGTAAAAGAAGACTTATGATGAAGTTTAACTTTTGTAAAACTTTGGATGGACTAGATATGCAAAGTTAAGCCAATATCCATAAAGAAGATTGGCTAACTTAGCTAAACCCACAATATGCAAGTTTAAGTAAAAAAGTGATCAAACAAGATTTTGGATAAAAGGCATTTTGTTTGGAAAATATGAATTTTGACTCCAAAACCTTTGAAAAACGTTTCAAATAAATATTGAAGCACTTTTGAAAAGATCTTTACAAATTTTGGCCTTTTAAATGAGATTTTTGACTTTTGACCAAATAGGCTATTTGAAAGGGCTATAAATCCAAATTTTGAAATCTTTCATGTTTTGAAAGTGAGAGATACATAAATGTGGTTTACAAAAGTTCACCCTAATGTATCTCTCACTTGAAATCCATGAATTCAACATTTTACGATAAGTGACAAGTTTGAGAAAACATATACATAAAAGCTCACTTTTTCAAACATTCCTTAAAAAAGAGAATGAAGTAACAAATGAGATGTTTTGGATAGAAATGCATATGTTTGAGTTTAAAATACCTCCATGAACCAATACATATCAAAATATATGGTTCTAGTGGCAAAACTCACTTGATGCCATAATAGGACCAAATATGGTCAAGATTGGATTTCGAGCGAATTTCAAAAGCAAGTTGTTCTTAAACCATTGGCCAAATAAAATACATTTGAATAAAAAAGGTTTGGAATGACCAACTTTAGGAGTTTATCACAAGGATTTTTTGCAAAAAACCTTTTCAAAAATATTTTGGCAAAAATATATTTTTAGGGAAAAAACAAGATCCTAGCATCTACAATTTGAGGCTAAAACCATTTTCTTTGCAAAACTCATTTTTATTTTGTATTAGCTTATAAAAAATCATTCAAATAGATATTGGAACTCTTTTGAACAACAAAATCAACTTTTAGAAACTAATTTTATAGATTTTGATTTTTGGACAAAAACAACATTTTAACTCCATTTTTAACATATTGTGAGAAATTTGAGTCAAACCTCCAATGCGCCTCCGAGTACCTATAATATCATTTTAGCACAGCTTGGTCCCCAACAACATTGGATCTATAGAGGTAAGTCACACGAGACTTAGGCACCCAAATAGATTTTGTGCTAGCATGTGATGAACTAATCAACCTAGTAGCACAAATGTCCTTTTTGGCCTTCCTAAACAAATAATGATCAAATGAGGAGTTTGGCTTAGGAATGTGTGGATATTATGGGTACCGTATACCCTCATGGCAGGCTTATCCGACTGGCTATAGGGGATAGGTTATGATTCATGATTATGTAATCGGCTTAGGACTTAAGTGTTACGTTACCTTGTGTAATAAGGAACGGCTTATAGTCCTGAGTCGAGAGTATTATGGAGTCCGATATCGTATGTAGTTAGTTCTCCGACTTGTGAGCCTACCCTCTAAACCTATATAAGGAGGGTAGGACGTCTCTTGAGGGATAGAGTAGAAAGAGAGGAACAGAGAGAGAGAAAGAGATTGAAAGAGATCGACATAAGAGAAAAGAGATCAATAAACCACCCGGCGGATCGAATCCCCAAAACAGGAGTAGGGTATTACTTCTTTATAGAAGGCCTAAACCTGTCTAAATCCCTTTGCATACTAACCCATCGTGTTTGGCGCTTGACTGTTACCCCTAATTTCTTATTGCTGAAACCAAGTTTCGACAGTTGGCACACAAGGTAGAGGCCTGCGTCAAGTTTTCTTCTTCATCTCGCTGACTAGCGCGATGGGATCTTCATCAGGCATCGACGACTTCGCCTTCGCCCCTGGGTAGGTATTCCGCTTCGGCAGCCTCGATTTCATCACCGACAATTTCGGCAAGATTTCTCTCCTTGACTCGGATTCGGACCAGTCGGGAGGGGAAAACTTCTCGGCGCCGTTCGGGTTACCGGACGACGCTGAGATCTACCACAATCTTTTGTCTTCCGAGTTGGAATCGATCCACTTGGGAGAATCGTCGTCATCATCATCATGCTGCGATCCGGGCCCAAGGGAAATTGCTGTCATACTTCAATCGCTTGGGTCATGCTCATCTACGGAGCTCGCTGATTACCTTAGCTCTTCCGACTTCGACGACCTCTACGACATCTCCACGGACGACTCCAACTTCGACAAGGACTACGACCCGATGTTCCTCAATGTCCTCATGGCCGAAGTAGCCGAGACCGACTCGGCGATGGCCCGCTGGGTTGCAGAAGAGGAACGAGCCAAGTTCGAGCTGGAGCACAAGCGTATGGAGGAGGAAAACAAGCACGAGGAGGAGGAGCTAAGGCGGAAAGAAGAAACCGACAAGAAAAGACGAGATCTGAGGGCGACAGGGCGCCCTCAGAATGTTTCGACAGAATGTTACCCATGGGACAATTTTTACCAATATGTCCCTTTGCACGACAATTGTAGCAAAGTTGAGTTTTGCTCTTATCTCACCTTTTGGTTTGCTTGCTGCCGGTTTGCCTCTCACTTGATGGATTGCATTTTTTAATCCATTGTGTATGGACAACTTGAGGCAAAGTGTCCCGCTTCGGTGCACTTGAAGCACTTGATGTGAGTAATGCCTTTCTTCTTGCACAACACCTTTCCTTTCTTTCATGGGCAATCTCTAACATGATGTCCTTCTTTCTTGCACTTGAAGCAAGTGATGAAACTTTTGATAATATTTTTATCTCTTCCCTTGGTATGAGCATTGATAGACTTGTTATCCCTTTTATGGAGCTTGGTACAAGCTACAGTTGATCCCTTCTCAACCTTCTTCACCATGCCCTCACGGTTATCTTGAGAAGGTTGAGCAATGCCCACAAGTCCACAATCCATGTGATTTTTTCTTTTGCCTATATAATCCAAGTGACATGTAGTTCTCGGGGAGATGTTTGCTTGGGAGCAACAAGGGTTAGCACAAGTAAGGTCAACTTGAACATGAGGCTCATAGGATTTTACCGTTGCAATTATCACCTCATGAGTTACCTCTAGCATGGCATGAGAATCTACAAGATTGTCATAAGAACACAAAAGTTCATCATGTCTTTCTTCTAAATCCACATACTTGCTAGTGATCTCTTCAAATTGAGATTTAAGCTTTTGATTTTGCTTCTCCAAAGATGCTACACAAGCAATAGAATTAGTGGCACAAGTAAATTCATTTTTCAATTTTTCATATCTCATAATTAATGAAGAATGAGAGCCCTTGAGCATCTTGTGTTCATCGACTAGACTCTTGACTTCTTCATTCTTCTTAATGAGGCATGCTTGTTGCTTCTCAATGATTTCCGTGAGCTTGATCATCATTGTTGTGTCCTTGTACATGTGATCAAACTCGGAGTCATCATCATCACCCATGAAGCAAGCATGTTGTTCGGCAATGGAAGGTGAACAAATTGATGATGTGAATTCTTCACTTAGCCATTGATGCTCATATACTTCTTCTTCGTTCAAAAGATTAGTACCACAAGCACTATAGAAAGTAGAAGTATCCAAATTGACCCTACTCACCATTTCATTACATTGAATGGAGTCATGTGTTGGTGAGAAGGTGGGCGTGGCAAGATCATCGACGATAGTCACTTGAGGTTCTTTGCAATTTGGTGATGAAGTCGAGCACTCCTCAAATGATTCTTCTATAAAGAGTACACCATCACATTTGGACTTGTCGTATCTCTCCTTGAGCTTGGTCCAAATGAGATGAGCATCTTCAAGCGGCATGATGGTTTTAAATACATCTTCACTCAAAACACTAAATAAAACATTAGTAGCTTGAGCATTAAGATGTATGCATTTCTCTTCCTCTTCAAATGATAGCATTTGATTACTAGGAGAAGAAATGCTCACATCTACAACTCGCTCTATTTGAGGAACCATGGCCCTAAACTCATCAAGCATGCGAGTACTCCAAGATAAATAATTTGAACCATCTAAAAGAAGTAAAGGAACTATATCCACCAAACCACTAGTCGACATCCTTACTCTCTAGGCGGTAAAGCCCAAAAAGAGAGACTCGGCTCTGATACCAATTGAAAGGACCTTGATGTCACCTAGGAGGGTGAATAGGCATTTACAACTTTTACGAAAATGCGGAAGCTAGGCTTTTCGGAAATTTCTGAATATTTTCGGATATTTCTGAAAATCTCAAATTTACAAGCAAAGTAGCAAGATAAGAAAAAAGGGATAGTGGCACATGAGGAAAAAAGATTGCACAAACAACAACTAAGCTACTAGCGGCTCCAAATAGTAAAGCTAGATGAATGAGAGAGGGATATCACCGGAATTCTTTTAAGACGATGTGTTCCCGAAGTTCAAATTCTTGAGGGGATTGAACTCTCCATTGAGGAGCTCACAATGAGCCGGGTCTTTTCCAACCTTATCCTTATGGGGTTGCACAATTGCACTCCTTCTTCCATTAATGGTATCTTTTCCCTTTCGGAGGTGATATCCGACCATCACAAACTCCCTCGGCACACCACAAATGAATCGGTGTGTTGAGGTTGACTACTAGCCGTCTAGGTGTCCTCAACCACCAAGAGTAACTAATGCAACAAAGATTTCTTGGGGATGAATGGAGTGCTGAACAAATCTTCATGAAGTCAACACTAAGCACTCAAACAAACTCAAATCAAGCACTCTCAGAAACACAAAAAATCCAAACTTGTAAATCGGTGGAGAGGAAGAAGTGAGAAGGCAAGGCTCAAAAGTGAATCTCATGTAAATGAAACCAAAGGTATAAGATATGTAAAAGAGCCAACAACCCTAGCTTGTGGGTAGAGGTGGCTATTTATAGCCACACCCTCAGGTCTGCCTATTGGGAGCAAAGATTCCATTTTTTCAGAAATTTCCAAAACTTTTTTGGAAATATCCAAAAATTAGTAGAGAGAAAAATAGTTTTCAGAACTTACTACATTACCTTCGAAGTTTTTTATAGTAACTTTGGAATTTTTCGAACAGTGCAAAATTCCAAAAAACACCAGTACCGAAAACTCTTGAACTTGCAGTTTTGGAAATTTTCGTAAGTCATTTTGGTAAATTCTAAAAAACACCAGTACCGAAAACATCCATTTCAACACGGTTTGAAAATTTTTGAAACTTGTTTGGAAATTTCCAAAAAAGACCAGAACCAATTTTTGCAAGTCACAGTGCTTCGGGTATTTCCAAAGAGGAAAATTCTGAAATGGTCTTCGAAAATATCCTAAAATCACCAAAACCATTTTTGAAGGCAAATGCACTTCGAAAACTTCCAAAGTTGATTTTCTAAAACTCTGAAAAACACCAATACACAAATTCAAGAGAGATAACCACTTGAACAAAGATTTTGAGCACCAAACTCATCCTTAGACATCAAGGCAACATCCCACTTAATAGTACGGCTTTCCTACCAACTCAAGAGCGAATAAAAAAGGTATACCAATACGAATACCTTTACATCATCTTCTTTCTTTGCCTTGATCAATGCTAATATGAAATTTGGGTTGATGTTCATCAATGAATCACATGCTCTTGATATTCAACATTTCATCTTGTTCTTCTTCTTCACCAAGAGTAGATCCTTAGCAACATGTGACATCCTATGGCCTCAATCGGTTCATCGGTATTCGGTATTTGGTTCGTCGGGTCCTTTGGTGCCAAAGGTCTTCTCCTTCGAAATACTTTTTTAAGCCAAAGGTCTTCTCCTTCGAAATACTTTTTTAACTGAGGTTGATGATTATTGCAAGGTGAGTACATGAAATACTCAACAGGCCACACATCAAATATGCAAGTGCAAGCAATACCAAAGGATGGCATAATATAGGAATCATTTGCGAAAGCAGCATTTGACAAAGAGTTGAGAATTGTAAATAGTAGAGTAATTAATTAAACAATATTAATCAACACTGAACAACAACCTCGTGTTGTGCAAGCCCAAACCATCCATGAACAACCATGCCCGGTTACAAAAATCCAACCTCCAAACCAATAATTAGCCATTTCATACCACAAGGTAAACCAAATATCACATTATTATTATTATTAATGAGTAGTGTGGGACTAATCATGAAAAACATTGTTAGGCTCGCCCATAACCACGGGCATGACTATTCGAATAGTTTTACTCAGGCGAGAGGTATACCAATGTACCCACAAGACACAGCCTTAACATCATGTCAACCATGCATCGCGATACCAGAAAAGTACCCGAATTCAAGACACCATGCATAACACAATTCAATGTAGTGCACCATTCCCGGATCATAGTCACCCTCTTTATCCAAGGTATGAACTCCCCAGCGACCCCCATGGAGTTATCGCCCCTTCTCAGTCAGCCACTCTACAATGAACCATGCTATACACAATGTCCAGCCATTGCCCACGTTGGTCCTTAATTGTCATGAGCACGACCATCAAAACCATGTGCTCACAACCCACCATTAATCAAGTTTTAGTTGGCAAATTAATTAATTAACCAATCACTATTGACCATCGTGAGCTACCATAAAATATCCATCTAAGTAATAATGAAGCATTAGTTGTCCCAATAGTCTGCTAATATTTCTAAGCAGGCTAAGCAATTATCCTAATATATAGTTGAATCAATATATAAGGCCCAAGCTAGTCAAATTATAACCCGTAGGATAATCAAGTCATCTTCGGCCAAGATATAGGGAAAAGGTTCACACCACCCAATGACATTAGAAAATAAATGCATATTTGAATGAAAAAGAGAATGTAAATATAGTACCAACATGCTCAAAGGGATTGTGTTAGGGATCTGTGTGACTTGCCTTGCAACCAAACATCTTCAATTCGTCTTTGGGAACTTCTCCAACGAATGGACGATCCACCGAAACGACGAAAAACTAAACCTAGAACAAAAAAGAAGGAAAAACACTAATAAAATTTAAATAAACAATACAAATAAAGTTCATAGATGGGTAGAGCTTGAATTTAGATGAATTGAGACTTGACCGACCTCATTCCGAGTTCGTATAAATTAGTTATAAATTAATGAAGTTTTAATTAATTAAAAACCCATAAAGAAAACAACTAAATGATTTATTGCATCATATTAATTATTTTAGAACTGAAAAGAACAATAATGAAATCAGCAAGGAGAGAGAATGGACTGATGCCACAGACAAGAGGGACCCGCATGTCGTAGAGATGAGGGATGGGTCTACTATGGACCAAGTCCACAGAGGTGGTCTTCGGTGAACCAAGAGATGGATGGCTAGGATCTGTTTGACTTAGGTTTGACCATGATCTGACAGATGAGATCGATCAAAGAGAACAGATGGCTGAGATTAACTTGACTAGAGTTGACCTAGATCGGATGGCTCAGATTGAACCCGATCTAGGGTTTAGGATAGATGCCACACAAGACAAGGACCCGACGTGGCGCTGAAGTGGCGGCGACGTGGCACTGACGCGACATCCACGTGGGCACGATGGGCAGCGGCTCTGTACGGCGATGGGGACTAATGAGGACATCAACACCATCGATACATCCACACCTACACAAGTTCATGGTCCTATTACCTGCGCTCATGCACGTCAACTCAATTATCATGTGAGTTCATTCTTGAGTTCATGTTCATCTTATTATTACCTTGGAGATACATGTACTCTTGTTTTCTGTAGGAATGAGGGAGAGGATCAAAAGGAGAGAGGATTCGCGTGAGCTGGATTCAGACTGCAGGACAACACCAACTTGTGATGACCACCACGACTTCATGCGAACTCTGTTTTGAGCGTGCAAGTACTGATCATGGTAAGCTTATCAAGTCTAATGGATCCTGCCCCACGTCCATATCTGTTTTAGAGAGGCCGCAATCGATGTTTTATTACCGAGTGCTTTTACAGTCCACGATGCTGCGTCACCTTATTTGAACCCAATGGGCCGAACGCGTCCTAGGGTTAAGGATGACCTCAACTCATCCACCCACCTATATATACTCTCCTTAGCCACCATAGATCGATTCGTGTTTTGTTGATTAAAGTTAGCGACTTGCTACTTGCATGTAGTGCGTGTGTTGGCTAAACCGCCCGCCTATTTGTTTTTGGAAACCAAACAAATCATGATTTCTTAGTGAAACTTTCATCTTTATCTAGCAATTCAGTGCTTGTTCTTCAATTACTTGCAGGATGAATGCCCTCGTGGCCGGGTTGTTGTGCACCGCAAGTTCGTGACAACCATTGGAGGTGGTGTATCGATTGCTAAGGCGTAGCGTCTTTGAACGGTTGTAGTTGGGCCATGAACGTCGTGTCCATCCCAATCAAGTTATCCAACCCTCTCATCGAAACATCAGGCATCAAACCCTCGCAGGATCTCATCAGGTGGTATCAGAGCGTGGTTGATCGATGAGAGATTTTTTACCCTTCGTTGTATTATTTTCCTATAGTCTAGAAAAAGCCAAAAAAATAGTAGATTAGTTCTTCGTAATCCTATAACCCCTTGAGCCTTTTTACTAGTACTGCTTAGTTAGGGCTTGTTGAGTCTTCGATTGCATCGGTTGCGTTAAGTTGCTGGTCTTAGCGTTTCTTCGTTTAGAATTTCGAGTTCTTGTCACTCACATCGCCATCATCATCACCATCACCATCACCACTTTTGCCACCATCACCACCATCACTGCCATCCACCAAATCCCTTTTCGTTTGTGTTAGATCTGTTCCTTTCCTTGAACCTGATTGCCTTTGAGTCTGCTGCCACCAGGAAGAAATAGAACTCGATTCGAGTGACCTTTCTCAAAACAGTTATATCTTTTTTATATGGACATGGAATCAGACATATAATGTATCCATGGACATCCGATTCTGCCTCACAATGTTGGGTTTGGAAAAATTAAATCGCCAAATTCCGCTTGCAAAACTCTATTTTCGAGGCGACAAGCTTCGAGCTCTTTTGGATAGAACTTTGAAAAATTCTACAGGCTTCATATTTTGTCCATTTGACCTAAAAATTTCTGTGGTTGCTTCCTATGTGCTCGTCGGCATGAAAAAACAAATATAAAAAATTAAAGAAAAAAAGAAAGCTCAAAAAAAAGAAAATAAAGAGAAAAAAGCCGATTTGTGAGCTTTTGATATATCCTGTCTTCTTTGTTTATCACCTCCTGTCATCATTCCAGGTTCTCGTCTTGTGGCGTCCTTTGTGGTTAGGCTCACGTCTCTACTATGGCTAGCCTAGGACCAGTACTAT
This sequence comes from Oryza officinalis, assembly GCA_008326285.1. Classification (NCBI taxonomy): domain Eukaryota; kingdom Viridiplantae; phylum Streptophyta; class Magnoliopsida; order Poales; family Poaceae; genus Oryza; species Oryza officinalis. Next base: position 14,087,476 of record BDMV01000010.1, read on the forward strand.
ACCAACCTTGAACGATTATTCAACTTGCTTTGACTTATATGGTTTATAGTTGTTCCTTGTGCATTGTTCTCAGCCCAACTACTGCTGCACACACTTGGCTACAGCTTGACATGTGTTGTTGCTACGGCACCGATACACCTCGTTCCATGGATGCAGACTTGTTGGTTGTCGTCTCCCTCCTGTGAGCAATTGGTAAGAATTGGTAAGACCTTGTGAAACAGGTTGAGAGTGAGCGAGCGCCTTGCAGTAGCTACATCCTAATAGTTGTATGACTTATTTTTCTTTTATCTGTTGTCCTTTTGTCTTTGTTCTACTAACCATGGCAGGGTTAGAGGATGATCATGGTGCATCCCATTCTTCACGCACCAAAAGCATCATACGGCATGTTGAAAGGCAAGTGAAACCATACACGAAAGGACTTGACGCAGATTTGCAGATGATGAACGACAAGATTGGGCAATTGGAGGCCACATAGATTGCTGCCAACACCAAACTTACAGGGTTGGAGGCCTCTGTTGCTCGTATTGACACTAGCCTTGCTGCTCTCCTAAGGCATTTTGACGACCGCCAAGCTAGGGACAATGGTTGGTGTAATGAAGACGATACTGATGTGAGCACGTCGATGATAATTTAGATGATGATTATACTGCTGACACTGAACAGGATGATTGAGACACTCATGATCATTGATGGCTATGTCATAATCATAGAGGTATGGGTGGACACCCTCGACGTGAGGTACTCAATAATGATGATGCTTTAAGTAAGGTCAATTTTAAAATACCTCCTTTTGATGGTAAATATGATTCTGATGCATACATTACTTGGGAAATTGCTATTGATCAAAACTTTGTGTGTCATGAGTTCCTTGAGGATAAACAGGTTTAGGCTGCTACCAGTGAGTTCACTAATTTTGCTTCTATTTGGTGGATAGAACATGGCAAGAAAAGTCCTAATAACATGCCACAGACTTGGATGCTTCAAAACGGATAATGCGGGCTAGATTTATTCCTTCTTACTATGCACGTGACCTGTTAAATAAGTTGCAACAATTGAGACAGGGTGCTAAAAGTGTAGAAAAATATTACAAATGGGTATGTTGCATTGTAACTTAGAGGAGGATGAGGAACCTGCTATAGCTAGATTTTTGGGTGAATTAAATAGTGAGATACAAGACATCCTGAGTTACAAAGAATACACTAACATAACCCATTTGTTTCATCTTGCTTGTAAAGCTGAAAGGGAAGTGCAGGGACGACGTGCTAGTACCAAGGCTAATTTGTCTGCAGGAAAATCTACATGATGGAAACCACGCACGACTACTCCTCCGGCCGAACGTACTCCTTCGACATCTTCCACACCTAGTCGATCAGCACCTTCTCCATCCAACGACAAGCCACGTGTTCCTCCTACTAGTTCAGCAACTAAGACTACCAAACAGCCAGCCACGAGTGCTTCTTCAATTGCATCCACGGGCAGAACAAGAGACATACAGTATCATCGCTGCAAGGGCTTTGGGCATGTGCAGTGTAATTGTCCTAGCAAACATATTTTGGTAGTCAAACATAATGGTGAGTATTCATCTGCTAGTGATTTTGATGAGGATACACTTGCTTTGCTTGCAGTTGACCATGCAGATAATGAGGAGCGGCCTGAAGAGCATATTGGTGCTCATGAAGCAGAGCGCTATGAGAGCCTCACTGTGCAGCATATGCTCAGCACACAAATAGAGAAGACGGAGCAAAATCAGTGACACACGTTGTTTCAAACCAAGTGTGTCATCAAAGAGCGTTCTTGCGGCATGATCATTGATGGAGATAGCTACAACAACTTGGCTAGCAGCGAGATGGTGGAGAAGCTTGTACTTAACACCAAACCACATCCACATCCATACTACATCCAGTGGCTAAACAATAGTAGTAAGACAAAAGTAACAAAATTGATGCGCATTAATTTTACAATTGGATCATACCATGATGTTGTTGAGTGTGATGTTGTGCCTATGCAAGCTTGTAATATTCTGCTAGAAAGTCCATGGTAATTTGATAGAAACTCTATACATCATGGTAGGTCAAATCAACATTCTTTGTTGTACCATGATAAGAAAAATAATTTGCATCCCATGTCTCCTGAAGATATTGTGCATGATAATGCTGCTAAAGTTGCTCAATCCAAAAGTGAGAACAATAAAAATGCCCAGTCTATTGCTGATAAGAAAAATGAAATAAGCTTGAAAGGAAAATGCTTACTTGCTAGGAAATCTGAAATTAATGAATTAATTGCGTCACCATTGGTTGCCTATGCATTTGTATGCAAAGATGCTTTGGTTTCACTTGATGATATGCAGCTTTCTTTGCCTCTTGCTGTTGCTAACATTTTGTAGGAGTATTTTGATGTCTTTCCAACTATATTACCACCGAGGCTGCCATCACTTCAAGGGATTGAGCACTAGATTGGTCTCATTCCTGGTGCTTCATTACCCAACCGTGCACCATACAGGATGAACCCAGAAGAAGGAGATTCAACGTCAAGTACAAGAACTACACGACAAAAGCTATGTACGTGAGCCTCTTAGTTCTTGTGTTGTTCCAGTTAATTTCGTACCTAAGAAAGATGGATCATGGCATATGTGTGTTGATTGTAGAGCAACAAACAATATCACCATTCGATATCGTCACCCCATTCCATGTTCAGATGACATGCTTAATGATTTGAGTGGTGCTGTTGTGTTTTCCAAAGCTTATTTGCGTAGTGGATATCACCAAATTCGCATGAAATTGTTAGATGAATGGAAAACTACTTTCAAAACTAAGTTTGGTTTATACGAGTGGTTAGTTATGCCTTTTGGATTAACTAATGCACCTAGTACTTTCATGCAATTAATGAACAAGGTTTTGTGTGCTTTCATTGGAAAATTTGTGGTGGTATACTTTGATGATATATTGATTTACAGCAAGTCTATGGATGAACATCTTGATCATTTATGTGTTGTTTTTAATGCTCTTCGTGATGCACTTTTATTTGGTAACCTTGAGAAGTGTACTTTTTGTGTCGATCGAGTTTCTTTGGCTATGTTGTCACTTCACAGGGAATTGAGGTTGATCAAGGCCAAGGTAGAAGCTATACAAGGGTGGCCTGTTCCACGCACCATCACACAAGTTTTTTAGGACATGCTAGATTTTATCGCCGCTTTGTGAAGGATTTCAGCACCATTGCTATGCCATTGAATGAGCTTACGAGCAAGGGAGTGTCATTCACTTGGGGCACAACACAAGAGAACGCCTTCGACATGTTGAAAGATAAGTTGACACATGCACCTCTCCTCCAACTTTCAGATTTTAATAAGACTTTTGAATTTGAATGTGATGCTAGTGGGATTGGATTGGGTGGTGTTTTGTTACAAGAGGGCAAACATGTTACATATTTTAGTGGAAAATTAAATGGGCTTGTTTTGAATTATTCTACTTATGATAAAGAACTGTATGCTCTTGTGCGAACTTTAGAAACATGCCAGCATTATTTGTGGCCCAAGGAATTTGTCATACATTCTGATCATGAATCTTTGAAGCATATTCGTAGTCAAGGAAAACTAAACCGTAGACATGCTAAATGGGTTGAATTTATTGAATCTTTACCTTATGTCATCAAACACAAAAGAAGGAAGGAGAATGTCATTGCTGATGCATTGTCTAGGAGGCATATTTTGTTGACACAACTTGATTACAAGATCTTTGGCTTAGAAACAATTAAAGACCAATATACTTATGATGATGACTTTAAAAATGTGTTGCTGCATTGTAAGGATGGGAAGACGTGGAACAAATTCATCTTCAATGATGGGTTTATTTTTAGAGCTAACAAGCTATGCATTCCAGTTAGCTCCGTTTGCTTGTTGTTGTTGCAGGAAGCGCATGGTGGTGGATTGATGGGGCATTTTTAGCCAAGAAGATGGAAGACATAGTTGCTCGCCATTTCTTTTTCCCAAAGATGAGGAGAGACGTGGAGAGATTTGTTGCTCGCTGTACTACATGTCAAAAAACTAAGTCACACTTAAATCCACATGGTTTGTATATGCCTCTACCTGTTCCTAGTGTTTCTTGGGAAGATATTTCAATGAATTTTGTGTTGGAATTGCCTAGGACCAAGAGGGGGTGTCATAGCATTTTCATGGTTGTTGGACAGATTTTCTAAAATGGCACATTTCATATCATGTCATAAAACTGATGATGCTACTCATATTGCTGATTTGTTCTTTTGAGAAATTGTTTGCTTGCATGGTGTGCCAAACACAATTGTTTCTAATCGTGACACTAAATTTCTTAGCTATTTTTGGAAAACTTTGTGGGCTAAATTGGGGACTAAGCTTTTGTTTTCTACTACTTGTCATCCCCAAACTGATGGTCAAACTGAAGTTGTGAATAGAACTTTGTCTACTATGTTATGTGTTGTTTTAAAGAAACATATTAAGATGTGGGAAGAACGCTTGCGTCATATTGAATTTGCTTAGAATCGTTTGTTGCATTCTACTACAAAGATGTGCCCTTTTGAGATTGTTTATGGATTGTTGCCTCGTGCTCCTATCAATTTGATGTCTTTGCCATCTTCTAAAAAAATTAATTTTGATGCTAAACAACGTGCTGAATTGCTATTAAAACTGCATGAAACAACTAAAGAAAACATAGAGTGCTGTTGACAGCAAAATTTGGTAAGGATATGCCTACAATCAAGATTGGATCCGAGGCAGATTCGAAGGAATATGGAAGTTTTCCAAAACAGACGGCGCATCGGCTTGAGCCGTATCTGCCGATATGGAATCGGACTCGGGCAGCCGATACGGGTAACCTGAATCGGATTTGGTTAAGCCGATACAGGTAGCCTAGCTTCATGTTGGTTTCAGAGAAGGACTTAAAGATATTGCCGGCTAGGAATTGAGTCCAGATAAGGCATTGATATCTATAGATTAGGAATAAGAGTTAGTTTCCTTTTATAATTTTGTGGTAAGAGTCTACCTATGACTTGTTTATTTATGCAAGTTATAAATAGTGTCCGGCAAGGACAAGGTTTGTACAGACGAGTATAAATATAAGCTCAAGGTTTATGTAAAAAATAACAACAGTTCAATCAACACTTTTGGCGCATCGCCACAATTTTCTCTTTACTTTTTCGATGAGTTCTTGCTTCAAGTTCTTCAGCTGGAGGTATGGCTTGTTAAGTTACCACATAACTTAGCTAATCTAATTCGATGGTTCAATTTACTTGTATCGGCCAGGCCTTGTCCAAGGTTTTGTCGGTGTCAGCTAAATCAGCTTATTGGCATAGATTAGCATAAGACATCCACCACCCTGAAAAATATTCAAAGACTTGATTGTCTAGATATCATCCATCTTTTTACACTTTGTGCTACATCAGCCCTAGTCCTAATTAGAACCATGATCTCTAGTCTGTCTCTTGTTTGTAATAGGGGTAGTATCGGGTTTCAGCCGATCTTACCTGATATAACTGTTTAGTCTAGTTTAAATTTATTTAGTTATGCTTCTTATGTTATATCTGCCCCCTATATAAGGATATCACTTTAGTTAAATATATCAAGCTTGCCTCGATATGTTGACCTAGATTAATATTCTTGTATAAAGCTCTATCGGAGTATTAGCCGACACGATATCTACTTTGACCTAATTATAGCTTTATTAGCTAAGACCTAATCTTTGTCTATAGATTATATATTTACAACCGATAGAGCATATTTAGGGTTTGCTTTATATTATGTATCTTACACCTTACAGCCGATTTGATCAGATCGCATCGGCTAGACTTACACGGTACGTCATCGGCTTATCGGTCAATTGGCTATCGTGCATCTAACTTGATTTTCTTGTATATCTTGTTGGTTGCAGGATCAAACTAACTAGCATGCCCTGAACCCGTTTCTTAAGATTTGGACCTGTACTGGAGTAAAGCAAATCTCCCAAGGCACAGTGTTTTCGCACCAACACGCTTTTGGCACGCCTGGTGGGACACGACTTTCAATACAACCATCATGCCAGAAATAACTGAAGACAATGTCATCCTAGTGACGGTTGAGCAACTGTTTGAAGAGCAAAAGGCAGAGATGGATCAGCTCACACAAGCTTTTCACAAGATGTATTTGGATTTCTTCACTGTGTCTCGGCAAGACAAAGTTTTTCAAAAAGAAAAGTTACCTTTCCAAAACCCGAGGTAGAATCTAGTGCACGACAAGATGAAGCTAAAACATAAGGGATCAAGGCCAAAGAAAAAGAACCAATTGTGGATGAAAGAGTTTCACTACAAGACAGACTGGATTATGCAGTGCATCAGGTTTTGATCAACCAATCCAATGTATTGGTGAACACATTGACTAATGTGGTAATAAATGTGATGGATGGAACTATAGTTGAGGAGCAGGCAAAAGGACCAGTATACTTTCCAAACAATGTGTTTTCTCCATATAGGACCATCAAGACTAAGATCCCAGGTTCTTCAGGGATGCAACAACAATTTGTGCCTGAGGGCAAACGTCTCAGCTTGATAAACAAAATCAGGCTCCAAGGGTTGTAGCATCAACATTGGCTGGGTTCTTTCAAAACCCTATTCAGCAACCAATGGGGAGTCAAGGAAATCAAATCCCTATTCAACAGCCTATTTTGCCACTAACATCATCTGGACCACAATATGTGCATGAGGTGCATCAAAATTACCAATATCAACCTCATCAGCCTTTCTTGGGTCAAACTTCAAGTCTTTAGCCTCAGCCGATATCACCTCAACAATATCGGCCAAAACCTGTTCCACAGTACCAGTATCAGCCTCAGATCAACAACAATGAGCAAATTCCACAATTTGGTGGGCAACAACAACAATGGGCTGACATGATTGCAGAAGTGGTCAGGGAACAATTTTGTTTGAAGCCCAAGGACAGTAAAAGCATGTATCGTTATCCATATCCAGAGTACTTTGACAAGATTCTAGACTTCTTAAAGTTCTAAGGACAGAACAATGTCTCTACGTATGAGCATATCAGCCGATTTTTAGCATAGTGTGGAGAAGCATCGGCTTTAGAAGCTTTGAGAATTAGATTATTACCATTATCATTGTATGGATCGGCCTTCACATGTTTTTTATTACCTTATAATTCTGTCAGAGGATGGGCTGATCTATAAAAACAGTTTCATAGATACTTTTTCAATCGGGTTCAAGAGATGAAGCTGTCAAAATCTGATGAATTAATCAGGCAGAAATCTGATGAATCAGTTCTAGATTATATTCAGAGGTTGAGAGACATGAGAAACAGATGTTACAGTCTTAATTTGACCGATTCATAGCTTGCCGATTTAGCTTTTCAGGGATTGCTTGGGCCGATAATGGAGAGATTTTCTACATAAGATTTTGAGAGCCTAGCTCACTTGATTCAGAAAGTATCGACTCATGAACAGAGATTCCAGGAAGCAAAGAAGTTTATCAGGAAAGCTAATAATGTCAATAACATATATAATTATGAGTCAGAATCAGAAGATGAAGACCCAGAGATTAGTTTGGCAGAGTGGTCAAGAAACAAGAAGACAATTGTTTGCCAGTGGGTCAAGGACAATGGAAAAGAAGAAAATATGATTTTGACGTCAACAAAGCCGATAGGATATTTGATTTGCTGCTTCAAGAAAAACAAATTCAACTTCCAGTAGGTCATGTGATTCTATCGGCTAAGGAATTAAGGAAAATGAAATATTGCAAGTGGCATAACACTGGATCACATCATACAAATGAATGCAAGGTGTTCAGGCAACAGATCCAATCAGCTATAGAGTAAGGCAGAATCAAGTTTGATGGTGGAACAAAGCCGATAAAGATTGACGGTCATCCTTTTCCTGTCAACATGGTCCACACTAATGAGGCCGATAAGAGAAGTTATCGGACTTGTCAACAAAACAAGTTTAATTCTATTAAGTTGATTAGCAAGTATCAGAAAAGACAAGATAGGAAGATTTAAATATATTCTCAAGATAGTGAAGCTTGTTTTGATACACATTGGAGATGTGAGTTTTTTAGGTTTTGTTGGAATAAAGAAATGAGGCTGCCATCAAAAGAAGATTGTCCAGCGCGCAGTGACACAGATGCAACATACCAAGATAGTTCTCATTAGTCAAATAGTCTAAGGGTTGAGAATCGGCTGATGCAGAGAAGGTTGTCAGTTCATCAGTGTTTAGGGCCGATTCATAAAGATTATTTCAATGATGAAGATGAAGATCAAGAGAAACAAGTTCAAAACCCTCAATGATGTCCATCTGGGATTTTTACCAAGAATCAGAAAAGGAGGGTACAATGGCTACGAAACTGGGAGCAGATGCAAGAAGTTGATGAAGAGATTGACCATCGGCTGCAACGAACCAGGAAGGAATGGTGTGTCAAATCTAAAGTTGTATCAGCTGATAAGGTCAAAGCCGACAAGGTTTCAACATTTTCTAAAGGTAAAGTTGTAGCTTCATCGTCAATCAATATGGTGTTTGTGTTGCCAACAGAGTACAACATACATGCTACCGATGAAGAAATTGAAGAGTCATTGGCAAAATTGACATTATCACCAGAACAAGCTCTATTTGAAAAACCTGAGGATGATGAGCATCGGCACTTGAGACCATTATACATTAAGGGTTTTGTCAATGGGAAGCCGATGTCCAAGATGCTAGTTGATGAAGGTGCCGCTATCAATTTAATGCCCTATACAACATTCAGAAAGCTTGGAAAATTCTCTAGAAGATCTGATCAAGACCAATATGGTGTTAGAAGATTTTGGTGGGAATTCATCTAAGACAAAGGGAGTTTTAAATGTTGAGTTGACAGTTGGCAGTAAAACAATTTCAACAACATTTTTTGTCATTGATGAAAAATGATCATATAGCTTGTTCTTGGGAATAGATTGGATACATTCAAATTGTTGCATACCTTCAACAATGTACCAAACCCTGATTCAATGGCAAGGAGACCGGGTAGAAATCATGCAAGCCGATAGCTCAATTAATGTTACTATTGCCGATTTATCTATTTGGAAAAATGGAAGGAGTTGATTGCTTGTCAGGTAAAGTTTGGAAGGGTGATTTCTTAAAAGTGTTGAATTGTGATATTCAGCCGATCGGTTATGAAGGACCCCAACTTTTGCTTTGACAACATAGAGGTTAGCCCCAATGCATATGTAGAAGACTCTATAGATGATTTTGAAGGAAAATTGGGGTAAAGGTTTATGTCAGCCGATGAGCCTAGGCCAACATTTGTAAGTGCTAAATTGTCAAATGAGTTCAAAAAGGAATTAATGAAGTTATTAAAAGAGTATAGAGATTGTTTTGCATAGGAGTACCATGAGATACCAGGACTTAGCCGATCTATTGTAGAACATCGACTTCCTATTAAACCAAAATATCGGCCATATAAACAACCTCAAAGATGATTCAAGCCAGAGATGTATGATGCTATCAAGGCTGAAATTTTATAAGGCCGTGCCGATATGCTGAGTGGGTTTCAAATATAGTACCAGTAATCAAGAAAAATGGAAAGCTTAGAGTTTGTATTGACTTTAGGGATTTAAACAAAGCTACACCCAAGGATGAATACCCAATGCTGATTGCCGATTTTTTGGTTGATACAACATCTGGACATAAGATTATTAGTTTCATGGATGGTAATGCAGGGTATGATCAAATCTTTATGGCTGAGGAAGATATTCATAAGACTGTCTTTAGGTGTCCTGGTGCAATTGGCTTGTATGAATGGGTTGTAATGACTTTTGGTTTGAAGAATGCTGGTGCTACATATCAAAGAGCAATGAATTATAAATTTCATGATCTTATTGGCGTATTAGTTGAAATTTATATTGATGATGTGGTTGTGAAATCTAAGGAGGTTGATGAACATATAGCCAATTTACAGAGACTGCTGGAAAGAACAAGGAAGTATGGTTTAAAGATGAATCCTAACAAATATGATTTTGGTGTATCGGCTAGACAATTTCTTGGTTTTCTAGTTCATGAAAGAGGGATTGAGATAACATAGAGAAGTATAAATTCTTTTAAAGATATTGAGTCTCCATAAAATAAAACCAAGTTGCAATCCTTGATTGGCAAGGTTAATTTTGTGAGAAGATTTATTTCGAACTTGTCAGGAAGAATTGAGCCTTTTACTTCATTGTTAAGGTTGAAAGCCAATCAAGAATTTGTTTGGGGAGAAAAACAACAGAAGACATTGGATAATATCAAGGAATATTTAAGTTCACCTACAGTATTGATACCACCTCAAAAGGGGATTCCATTCAAGCTTTACCTATCAGCCGACGAGGGGTCTATCGGCTCAGTTCTGGTTCAAGAAGTTGATGGGAAAGAGAGGGCAATATTTTACCTTAGCAGAAGACTTTTGGATGCAGAAACAAGGTATACCCCTGTTGAGAAATTGTGCTTATGTTTTTATTTGTCATGTACAAAGTTGAGGCATTATCTACTTTCAAACGAGTGCACAATAGTTTGTAAAGCGATGTAGTCAAATATATATTATCGGCTCCAATCCTAAAAGGTAGAGTTGGGAAGTAGATTTTTTGCCTTAATAGAATTTGATGTTAGATATGAATCGGCTAAGGCAGTAAAAGGACAAGTAGTTGTCGATTTTATCGTTCAACACCGAGGTGAGTCAATTGATTATGTTGAGATGATGTCTTGGACATTATTCTTTGATGGATATGTTTGCATACATGGTTGTGGCATCGGCTTAGTAACTATATCGCCTAGGGGGAAAGTTTTGAGTTTGTTTTTACAATCAAACCTTATTATACAAACAATCAAGTTGAGTATGAAGTAGTGCTCAAAGGGTTGCACCTCTTAAAAGAGATTGAAGCCGATGCTATTGAGATTGTTGGGGATTCATTATTGGTAATCAATCAATTATCAGGGGAGTATGAGTGCAGGAATGAGACCTTGAAGGTTTATAATGAGAAGTGCCAAGAGTTGATGAAGAATTTCAAGGTTATTACTATAAAGCATATTCCCAGAGAGCAGAATATTGAAGCCAATGATTTAGCTCAAGGTGCATCGTGTTACAAGCCAATGTTGAAAGATGTTGATATTGAAGTTGCAGAAGTTGATGCCGATGATTGGAGGTATGATATTGTTAATTATTTAAAGAATACTTCTCAATCAGCGTCAAGAAAATTGAAATATAAAGCTTTAGAGTATGTGTTGCTTGATGAGGATTTATATTATCAAACGATTGATGGAGTTTTACTTAAATGTTTAAATCTGGAAGAAGCTAAAGTTATTATGTGTGAGGTACATGAAGGAATTTGTGGTACACATCAATCGACACATAAAATGAGATGGTTACTTCTAAGGGTTGGTTATTTTTGGCCGACAATGTTGGAGGATTGCTTTAAGTATTATAAGAGATGTCTAGATTGTCAGAAGTTTGAAGCAGTTCAAAAAGCACTAGCATCGGCTATGAACCCAATTATTAAGCCTTGGTCGTTCAAAGGTTGGGGAATCCATATGATCAGCTAGATTAATCCATCATCAAGCAAGGGAAATAAGTATATTTTGGTAGCAACAGATTGTTTTACAAAGTGGGTTGAAGCAATTCCTTTAAAGAAGGTTGATTCCAAAGATGCCATTGAATTTATTAAGGAGCATATAATTTATCGGTTTGGGATTCCACAAACTATAACAACAGATCAGAGATCTATCTTTGTAGCCGATCAATTTATTCAGTTTGCTAGTAGTATGAGTATTAAATAATTGAATTATTCTCCTTATTATGCACAAGCTAATGGGCAAGCTCAAGCTTCTAACAAAAGTTTGATCAAGTTGATTAAAAGGAGATCGCAGAACAACCTAAAAGATGACATACGACTTTGGCCGATTCACTATGGGCTTATCGGATGGCATGCCATGGAGCTACACAAGTGCCACCTTATCAACTTGTGTATGGGCATGAAGCTATTTTACCTTGGGAAACTAACATCGGCTCAAGAAGGATTTCTCTGCAAAATGAGTTATCAGCCAATGGTTATCATAGCTTAGGATTGATGGTTTGGAAGATTTGGCACAAGTCCGATTGTGTGCTTTAGAACAAATCAAAAAGGATAAAGAAAGAGTTTGAAGACATTATAATAAAAAGGTTGTGCCAAAGACTCTTGAGGAAGGGGACCTTTTTTGGAAGCTGATTTTGCCGATAGGGACCAGAGATAATAAGTTTGGAAAGTAGTCACCTAATTGGAAAGGACCCTATCAGATTCATCGTTGTGTACCTAAAAATGCATACATGCTCGAGGGGCTTGATGGGGAAGTTTTTGGGAAAGCTTTAAATGGAAAATATTTGAAGAAGTATTACCCAAGTGTTTAGATCAATTCATAATCGGTTATTTAGCTGATGTATGATAAAGCCGATGTATGATAACATCGTCTCAAGATGGCCGATATGTATTATCGCCCTAAGACCAAAAATACAGCAAGAGATAGCAAAGTACAAGTTGGAAAGCCAAAATCGGCTAAGAAGCCGATGAATATATTACACAAAATATTTTAAGTGTTTTAAGACAAATGTATTATAAACTTAAAGTTTTTACATCAATCTAAGAAGTTTTGGATTGCTGATATTGCACACAGGCAAATTTGTTCGACTTCATCTATTGCACGTGCATCATCGGCTTCAGTCCCAGGGATCGGCTTCAAGGTCTTGTTGAGGCTTGCTAAGTGTTTGGCCGATGCTTTAAGCTTGGCTATTTGGTCTTAGATGGCTTTTGGGAGATCGGCTAATCTTTGTTTTTCTTGGGTAATCTCCTTGTGAGTTTGTTCCAGCTTAGCCAAGAGATTAGCTTCTTCTTGTTCGAGCTCGGTGATGCGTTTTTGTACTATTTCTGAGTCAATTGTGAGTTCATCCAACTTGGCTTTGTTTTCATTGACTTGCTGTCGGCTAGTCTGGATAGTTGCTTCCATGCCTTGGCGTTCAAGCCGATCGACTATCCTTTGCTTAGCTCTCTAGAATTTGAATTGGTGCTATTTGAGGAACATAGCTGGGGACATGATATCTGCAGGCTCTTCAGGAAGTTGGTCTTGGATTTCTTGAAACCTGCTTCTGATCGGCCCACAGTCAGCAATTAAGGACTCTAAGGAAGATTCCAGCCGATCAGCTATGTCCAGGAGCCATGCTCTTAGATCATCAGAGATGGGAGACTTGGCTTTACTTGTTGTTTCTTCGTCTTCCTCATCCAAGAATTGCCTAATATCGAAGGAGAACACATCGGCTAAATTCTGTAAGACAAGATTGATGTTTAGTGACAAACAAGATTGAGCTGATGAGGTGTGTTGGTGAGTTTACCTGAGCCACCGGCGCAGTGGTGGTCTTTTCTGGTTCTTCTACATGGTGGCTACCAAAGGTAGAAGGAGCTCGATCACTAAGAGTTGGGCCGATGAGGGGAAGCCTATGGAGCCTTTGGCTGAAAAAGAGACAAGTGTTAGCGATGAGTGCAAGCTACGCTTTAGCGATGACGGAATCTTTATATCCCCGAGTTGATATAAGTACTATTGGAGATGGCTTTGCTGATGGCACTTTTGACCAACAAGCTTTAGAACTGATATCAACTCAGATCAAAGCAAAAAAAATGATAAACCAAATATAAACAAATCATATTCAAAGGAGACTTTATACTTTAGTGATATCAATAGCCTCCCGACTAGCAACTCAAGAAGGCAACTTACTTGAAATCGGCAGTCGAGAAAGACAAAGTATAAAGGAGTAACTTAAGTATAATAACGGTGAAGGTGTTCAATATTCTAAGAATTCTCCACGATCGATCCGTCTTCACGCTTCATTCGATAAGCCCTTGGCCGAGTGACCTCAGCAATTCTAAAAGGGCCTTCCCATAACGGAGACAACTTGTGCCTATCCTTCGTCGTCTGAATTTTTCCTAGAACCATATCACCAACAATAAACGTTTGTGATCGAACATTGCGATTGTGGTAATGCCGAAGTCCTTGGAGATATCTTGCCGACTGAATAAGAGTAGCTTCACGGGCTTCTTCCAGTCGATCTAAATCATCAACGTGATCTTGGTCATAACGCTCCACATGAAAGTTACGAACTCGAAGAGATTCAAATTCCATCTCACTCAGCAACATAGCTTTAGCCCCATAAACAAAAAAGAAAGGTGACTGACCCGTAGCCCGACTGGGTATATTTCGCAGCGACCATAAAACCGAAGGCAACTTTTGAACCCATCATCCAGTGTAAGGGCATAATCTATCAAAAACACGAGTCTTGATGCCTTGAAGAACCATTTCATTAGCGTGCTCAACTTGTCCGTTGCTCTTAGGATGTGAACCGACGCATAGCATATCTTGATCCCAAAGCATTTGCAAAAATCCTTGAAAACTCCTCCTGTGAATTGAGTCTCATTGTCAGTAATAATACTATTTGGAGCACCAAATCGATGCACAATGTTGATGAAGAAATCTTGAGCTTTACCAGTCGTAATTGTTGCAACCGGCTTAGCCTCAATCCACTTGGAGAACTAGTTGATAGCAACAAAAATATGCGTGAAACCTCCCGGAGCTTTCTTCAAGGGACCCACCATGTCCAAACCCCAAACAACAAAGGGTCATGAAAGTGGAATTGTTTGCAACTCTTGAGCCAGAACATGGATTTGCCAAGCAAAAAACTAGCAACCCTCACAAGTCCAAACAATTCTATCTGCATCTGTAACCGTTGTGAGCCAAAAAAATCCCTGCCGATAAGCTTTTCCCACCAAGGTGCATGCTACAGCTTGACTGCCACATATTCCCAAGTGAATATTGTGCAATAATTGTCGGCCTTCCTCAGGAGTAACACATTTTAACAAAACACCAGACGGGCTTCGCTTATATAGCTCAGAATCGACCATGACATAAATTTGTCTTCGACGTTGAACTTGTTCGGCTTCATTTCGATCATGAGGTAACTCCTGTCGAGTCAAAAATTTAATGAAAGACATCCTCCAGTCGGTATCAAGCATGGAAACATGTTTGGTAACATCATCTTCGACAACTTTCTTAGCAAAAATCGGCTCATGAAGGTGTTCAACAAAAACATCAGTCGGAGCCGCTTCCCGTCTGGATCCAAATTGGGCCAATTGATCAACAGCTTCGTTATTATGCCTCAGAACATGAGATAGCTCCAAACCATCAAATTTATCCTCCAACTTGCGAACTTCTTGACGATAAACAGCCATGTTGTCATTCAAACAAGACCAATCTTTCATTACTTGATTAACCACCAACTAAGAATCTCCTCGCACGATCATACACCATACTCCCAATGACACGGCAAGACGCAACCCATGAAGTAAAGTTTCGTAATCGGCTACATTATGTGATGCCGGAAAATGAATCTAAAAAACATACCGCAATCTTTCTCCAATCGGAGAAATCAGAACAACTCCAGCTCCCGTGCCAGTAACTCTCTTAGACCCATCAAAATACATAGTCCAATATTCCAGCTTCTCCGCAGGTACATCTCCTTGGCACTCGGTCCACTTGGCAATGAAGTTGGCCAAAATCTGAGACTTAATTGATGTCTGTGCCTTGAAGGCGATGTCTAACGCCATCAACTCCAAAGCCCACTTCGCAATACGTCCCGTGGCTTCATGATTGTGAAGAATATCGCCGAGTGGAAAGATGTGACCACCGTAACCGAGTGGCTTTGAAAGTAATGAGCTAATTTCTCGACGGTAATTAAAACTCCATATAATAATTTATGTACCAGTGGATAGCGTGTTTTAGATCTAGCTAGCACCTCACTGATGAAGTAGATGGGCCTCTGAACCTTCTGGACTCGACCTTCCTCTTCTCGTTCTACAACCAAGACCGTACTGACCAACTGGAAAGTTGTCGACACATAAAGTAATAAAGGCTCTTGTGCGTGCAGTGAAGCCAGCATAGGCGGCGTTGTAAGGCTTCTGGGGTCCACTGGAACTCGTTCGTCTTCTTAAGCAACTTGAAGAAAGGCATGCCTTGCTCTCCAAGCTTGGAAACAAATCGACTTAAAGCTGCCATGCACCCGATAAGTTTTTGAACATCCTTCTGGGTACTCGGCGGCTTCATAGTCCGTATGGCATTGATCTTCTCCAGGTTAGCTTTGATGCCTTGATGAGACACCATGAAACCAAACAGCTTCCCTGACAGTACTCCGAAGGTACATTTTTCTAGATTTAATTTCATCCTGAAAGCTCGAATATTTTGAAAGGTTTCCTCCAAGTCGGCGATCAAATCCTCCTTTTGCTTGGTCTTGATCACAACATCATCAACAAAAGCTTTCACGTTCCACCCGAGTTGATTCTACAAACATCTTTGAATCATACGTTGATACATCGCCCTTGCGTTCTTGAGACCAAACGACATTGTGATATAGCAGTAGGCTCCAAATGGGGTAATAAATGAAGTCTTCAAGCAGTCGGACTCCTTCAAGCCGATTTGATGATATCCCGAATAGCAATCGAGAAAGCTCGAAAGCTCGCAGTCGGCGGTTGAATCAATGACTTGATCAATATGAGGTAGACCGAAAGGATCCTTGGGACAAGACTTGTTGAGATCTGTATAGTCGATGCACATGTGTCATTGCCCTATCATCTTCCGAACCAAAACTAGATTGGCCAACCAGTCGGGATGATAGACTTCCTTGATAAACCTGACTGCCAAAAACTTAGCAAGCTCCTCCTTGATAACATCTCTCCGATCCTGTGCAAAGTGGCAAAGTCGTTGCTTGATAGGTTTCACATCCTCCTTGACATTTAATGAGTGCTCAATCACATCTCTAGAAATACTAGGCATATCGAATGGTTTCCATGCAAATATATCTTCATTAGCTTGAAGAAAGGTGATGAGAGCGCTTTTCTATTTATAATCTAACTCGGCGCCTATTACAGCAGTTTTGGAGGGATCAGAAGGATCAAGTGGAATCATCTTGGTCTTGGCATCGCCTTCTGTTGACTTGGTAAACTTTTTGGTAGGAATTTCTCCTTCTTCAGATGTAGACACGGCCAGTCGGACTTCTCGTCGGCCAAGCAACCTCTCATGAGATTGGGCCATGTCACAGCTTTCTTTGTCGCAGGTGAAGGCTTGCTTGACGTCGCTGCGAAGGGAGATAACTCCTCGTGGAGCCAGCATCTTCATCATCAGATAGGTGTAATGTAGTACTGCCATGAACTTGGCGAGCACGGGCCTTCCTAGGATGGCATGGTAGGCTGCTTCAAAGTCAGCAATTTTAAGCAAATATTTTCTGTGCCAAAGGTGACTGGAAGAGTGATCTGCCCGAGTGGTGTAGATGACAACCCTGGAATAACTCCATGGAAAGGAACCGAACTTGGTTTCAACTCAGACCTTGGAATCTGCATCTCATCCAGTGTCTTAGCGAAGAGGATGTTGAGAGCGCTACCACCATCAATAAGAACTCACTTCAACTTAACATTGCGGATGACTAGGTCTAGTACCAGGGGATACAGCCCTGGGTGGACCACTCGGTCAGGGTGATCCGAGCGGTCAAACATGATAGCAACCTTGGACCATCGTAGATATTGAGGCACTTCACACTGAATTGCATTGGTTTCTCTATCGGTCAACTTCTACTTTCACTTGGACTCATAGGCGAGTAGTCCTCTAAAGATATGGTTTAACTCGGTCCTAGGATCTCGAAAAGGTTCTGAGCCACCATCGTCATCGTCCTTTTTGTTCCCCGAAGTCCCTGCGCCATTAGATGGTTTCTAGAGTCGAGCCGTGTACTGCTCGGTGAATTGCTTATAGATAACACAGTCCTTGGCAGCATGTTTATGATTTGGATGAAGTGTGTACTAGGCGTTCGGTTGTAGGTGCTGACGCGTAGACGTTGCTGCTGGTAGTTTGAAGTTGCGGCCACCAGATCCTTGGGCTTACGCTTGTGATCTTTTTGGCCATCGTTACCATTGCCGTTGCCGTTGCCGTTGTCCCTCTTGGGCCGCCAGCTACTTCCCAACTGCTTGTCTTAATGTGATGCTTTGATGGCGTCATCCGACTTGGTATAAGAGTTAGCTATCTCAAACATCTTCTTGACCGTCCTTGGATGCTTACACCCAAACTTGCCAATAAGCAGCTCGTTGCGGACGCCCTTCTGGAAAGCTGTTATGATGACGTAATCGGTGATATCTGGAATCTTGTTCCACTTCTCCGAGAAACACCGGATGTAATCTTTTAAGGATTCATCAAGCTTCTGGATTACGTTGTAGAGATCAAAGTGTGTTCCAGGCCTCTTGAAAATGCCCTGAAAGTTGGCGATGAAGTGATCACGAAGCTCACTCCAAGAGTCGATTGAGCCCCTCGGTAAACTGGCGAGCCAATTTCTAGCTGAGTCGGCGAGTGCCACGAGGAAGTAATTAGCCATGGCCTTGTTATCTCCTCCTGCTGCACGAATTGCGAGTATGTAGACGATGAGCCACAACTTAGGGTCGGTCTTACCGTCATACTTTTCAATCCCAGTGGGCAAACCACTCGACCAATTCACTCGGTGCAGATCCCAAGTGAAATCGGGTACTCCTTCATCACTATTGTCGGGTGAATGTCTTCGTTCTTCTTGGTCGGCATTGTTGCGCTCTCAATAACGCCGGTCAAGCACATCCGTTAGATCACTCAGCGCTGGCCCCCGAGAGCCACCTTGGTAACTGGAATTGTCGTAGCGGATTCGATCATGAACTGGTGGTCGGTTACGATGTCTCTCATGAGAGTCGGCCAAATGGTCTTGACGCCTCCTGTCTTCATGATGACGGTGCTCGTTTGATTTGCCATGGTTCCTACTGCACTCTGGCTTCCTGTAGTCTGGATCATAGCGGTGGTAGGCGACTGCCGTCAGGTGTCTCCGTAGTTGATTCAGCAATTTCCCAACCGGTTCCTACACCCAACGTAGCAGTGGCTGCAACCATGGTCTTCACTTTGTTCAAGATCGGAGGTACATTGGATGGAGCCGCATCCATGATAGTATCAATGAGGGTATGTGCTACGACCGCAGTTTGTTGTGGCGTGAGAAAAACATTCACGTTGTTGACTCGGGTTTGATGTATGGTGTCCCGGGCTGTACACCTAGCTATAGCCAGATCTCGCCTCCTTCTATCATCCTTCTCCTTGCGTTTGCGTTCCTCCTCCTTGCACCTATGTTCGTCCTCGAACTTGGCTCGTTCTTCCTCCGCAACCCTCCGGGCAACGGCTAAATCGGTTTCCCAGCATCAGCCATAAAAACGCCGAAGAACAACGGTGTGTAGTCATTGTCGAAGTGCTCGGTGGTGATGTCGTCGTAATAATCAAAAGAGCTGATGTAGTTGGCAATCTCGGTAGATGAGCAAGATCCGAGAGGTTGAAGCATGATGCCGATCTTCCTGGAGGTTGACTCCAGTGATTTGCTGGAGAAGTCATATTCGGGAGTTGATGTAGAAGTTCCTCCTGGGTGGTTTGAAGCCGACTCGGATGAAAGAAGATTAAATTAGGTCTCGGCGGCATTTGGTAATCCAAACGGTGTCGAGTGGTTTTCTCCTCCTGACTGGTTCGAATCCGAGTCAAGGAGAGAAATCTTGCCAAAGCTGTCGGTGATGAAGTCGAGGCTACCGAAGCAGTACGCCCGCCCTGGGGGGAAGGTGAAGTCATCAATGCCTGATGTAGATCCCATCGCGGTTGTCGGCGAAGAAAAAAGTAATACTTAAGTCCTAAACCGTTACATAATCATCATATAAAGCCTATCCCAATAAAACCAGTTGGATAGGCCAGTCGCGTGGGTATGTGATACCCATAATCTCCACACTCCAGCAAACACCAAGGACACAGGAAAGAAGAGGGAATCGAGGCGGTTCTTACCGACGAAACGACGACGACAAGCGGCGACGGGAGACACTAGTGGTGAGCTCCGAGCGGCGGCGAGGTTCGGGACGATGGCAGCTATGGCACTTGATCTTCGGTGGAAGAGGATGGGTGGACGGGCTTCCTGAGGACCATGTGATGACCTCCGGCGACGAACGAATCGGCGGCAGGGCTCTGCCGGAGATCAAAACACGGCGGCCGACTCAGCTGCACGGTGACGACAGCCTTCCAAGGGTTCTGGTGCAAGGAGAAAAGCAGCCATGTAGCCCTCATCCTTGCGAAGCTGAAGGAGGCGACGATGCAAAGCGGCGTCGACTGAAGCGGCGACGCGACATGGCTAGAGTTGGTGGTGGCAGCGAAGAGAGAAAGCGAGCTCGGGGTGATAATTCTGGGCGGCGACGTGCTAGGGCAAGGGGCGAAAACGGGAGAGGAGGCCAAGGGGAGGCCATTTATAGGCTCGAGAGGAAGAGATCGAGCTCCACACAAGAGGATTTGACGGCGCAAACCCTAGGGTTATTCTGAGTTTGCCAAGATGGAGTTGGCCCTGAAATTCATGGGATAAGACAGGGATTTTACGGGGCTTTCTTGAGGATAAACCTGATGAGGAGATAAGAGGCAAAACCCCTCAAGAAATTTTAAATTTCGTCAGGACAATCGGGTGGAATTGGAGGTAGGAATTGGCAGCGCGAACACGGGCTCAAGCCAGACTCTGGCTGGAGGAGGAAGAAGGGCCCGGCGTGTGGGCCCCACATGTCGGTGGGAAAGGGAGACAAAGGGAGGTTTAATGGACTTTGGGAAAGAGGAAAGGTGGCGAGCTTGCGGGCTAGCGTGGTGAGAGGAGAAAGAGAAGAGAGGAGTGAGCCGGACTGGGCCCAGGACAGAAAAGGTATTTTAATTCATTTTCAAATTTAAATAATTGCTGAAATGTTGTTTCGTTTATTAAAATACATCCAATGCTCAAATAATTCTAGGATAAATCTAGAAAATACTTGGGCACTCAAAGTATTTAAGAAATTTTTATCTAGCCCAATTTGATGTTCAAATTTTTCATAGATTTTATTCAAACACTTTCTTTAATTATTAAATAATTTCTAAAAGTTCTTTTTCGCAACAATTTATATTTTATCGATTTTTAGGGTGTGACATCAAGCGAGGGCCACTGTACCCCATCCCCGTTCTCATTTGGCGCCAGCTTTGCCCTCCTTGCCCAAGCAAAGACCGCCTCCGTCTCGCCTCCTCGCAGCAATACCGGGTCAGTAGCGCCGGCCAGCAACGCCTCCATGCCTTGCCCCTGCGTCGAAGGAGGAACACCGTACCCCGTGCCCCCCCTCATGCGGCGCTGGCTGCCCCCTACTAGCTCAAGCTCCGACCTCGATGCCCCACGCCTCCATATGTTGGTTTATATGAGATGTATTATCCAGAAAAAGCTGCATTTCTGAAAGCATTGCTTTAAGATCAAAATTGTTCAGACTTTTCAAGTGGTCTCAAAAATCCCCTTTTGTGCTAATCGAATTATGCATGCTGAATTATATAGGCCCTGTTATCAATATCTTTGGACAGAGTACTTTGCTAATTTGTGAAGAATATATAAGTAATTGTATTTACTATGATATAACCTAGGGCATTCGTATGTGCTATAGATTGTGTTAAATTTCTGCTGGATGATGAAAACTCAAGCAGTTAGACTTAATTCTTTCCTTTTTTCTACTCAGGCTGAACAAAGGATAAATAAGCTCGATTATTGCTGGCTTGCTGCTGGAAGAAATGTTCGTCGCGCGAGTCACGGAGAGATTTTTCAAAACAAACATACCCGATACACTCCAATATGTCCAAGACTCACTCTAATATGTCCAAGACTCATGTTTTAGTGTTTTTTTTGAACTATTTCATTTCGGTGAAAAACATCGCACCCACGTGGGCCAATGTCTACAATAAATGCACAAGTACTCCAATAACTTATAGTGGTTATCAAAGATTCCTTTTGAATTGGTCATATGGAAATTTCTCTTCTATGTTTTGTATATTACCAATTTAAATTAGAATGCATTTGTACTGAATGTTGATGGCTGAAAGTTTGCTTAAATGGATGAATTGGTGTGTATGTGTTGCTAAGTATATACTAGTAAAGAACCAAGTTCATTTGCATAACCTGTTGAGGAAGTTCTGTTTAATATCCATACTGAATATTGGATTGCATTTTGGTTTTATATTTTTTTGGCTTGGAACACAATTTTTCTGACGGCATTAATATGTTCTTTTGACGGTTGCCCGTCAGACTTTAGATGGTAAAAATTTGACGTCAAACGAATTTTTATGTGTTCCACCCACAGGAATAAACCGACAAAAATGTTTTTTCTGTAAGAAAACCGACAGGAAAATTGATTTTTTTCTGTAGTGAGTTTTCTGTTAGCTATTATTGACGGTCCACCCACAGGAAAACAATTTCTGATGATAAAAGCAATTTTTTCGACGGTTTCGCTCCTATGAGATGGTATGCTGTCTTGGCTAGATATTCGTCAAGACGTTATATTAGATAGCACAATTTTTAAATTGTTACACTAGATACCATAAATTTAAGTTGGCTATAGTTAAGTAGTATCCCCTCGTTAAGTTGTTGTATATTGCTAAAATATGGGAGTAACAATTTATTTGCGAACTTAATATCATTACCATTGTTGTAGTTGACTCGCTGCTCTTTCATGTTAAAAAAAATACTCAAATCATTCAACTAGATGGGGTGGTAGGTAAGGATCTCAGGATGTGACCTGGCACCCATATCCACCAACCACTGTTGTCACTGAGATAATAGACGTGTGCCTTGCACAGTGATCCAAAGCATGGACTCGCGCATGCATGCATCAACCTAGCTAGCTAGCTAGTCTTACCTAACAATGGAGGTCGCCGCCATGGAGATCTCTACCTCATTGCTCCTCACCACCGTGGTTCTCTCCGTCATCGTGTGCTACGCCCTCTTCTTCTCCCGCGCCGCCGGGAAGGCGCGTGCGCCGCTGCCGCTGCCGCCTGGCCCCAGGGGATGGCCGGTGCTGGGCAACCTGCCGCATCTGGGCGGGAAGACGCACCAGACGCTGCACGAGATGACCAAGGTGTACGGCCCGCTGATCCGGCTCCGGTTCGGGAGCTCCGACGTGGTGGTCGCCGGCTCGGCGTCAGTGGCGGCGCAGTTCCTCCGCACCCACGACGCCAACTTCAGCAGCCGGCCGCGCAACTCCGGCGGCGAGCACATGGCGTACAACGGCCGGGACGTCGTGTTCGGGCCGTATGGGCCGCGGTGGCGCGCCATGCGGAAGATTTGCGCCGTCAACCTCTTCTCGGCGCGCGCGCTCGACGACCTGCGAGCGTTCCGGGAGCGGGAGGCCGCGCTGATGGTGAGGTCGCTGGCGCAGGCAAGCGCCGCCCCCGGGTCGCCGTCTCCGGCGGCGGTGGTCCTGGGAAAGGAGGTGAACGTCTGCACGACGAACGCGCTGTCGCGCGCCGCGGTCGGGCGCCGCGTGTTCGCCGCCGGCGCGGGCGAGGGCGCGAGGGAGTTCAAGGAGATCGTGCTGGAGGTGATGGAAGTGGGCGGGGTGCTGAACGTCGGCGACTTCGTGCCGGCGCTCCGGTGGCTGGACCCGCAGGGCGTGGTGACGAGGATGAAGAAGCTGCACCGCCGGTTCGACGACATGATGGACGCGATCATCGCGGAGAGGAGGGCCGGATCAGTACTTAAACCAACCGGCAGTCATGAGGAAGGTAAGGACTTGCTTGGATTGCTCCTGGAGATGGTGCAGGAGCAGGAGTCGCTCGCCGCCGGCAAGGACGACAAGATCACCGACACGGAAATCAAGGCCCTTATCCTGGTACGTAATTCATGCGCTGATTTTGGGAAAACTCTTTTAATCACGTTCACCATGTTGAGGGGTTTATTGGATGTTAACTAAATAGTTAGTATGATTTTTTTTAAAAAAATGATAACATAGATTAGTATATAATATATTACTTACAAGCATGTAAATTTAAATTTGGTTTTTATAAATTATAAAAAAATAAATTTAACTGTAAATATATCTATATTTTTTATAAGTTGTAAGCGTTAAATTTAATCTTTTATTTTTGTGAAGGGATATATTACATAATATTTTTTATAAAAAATCATAACTATTTAATTGATACACGTTAAACCAGTAGACATTCCCTGGATGATTAGAATCGCTCCACTGATTTTTTTTTTACTATTGTCTGCCTGTGTCATGTCCAAATTTGACAATAAGCTCAGAACAAACTAACTATGGAGACAGTAGTGACTCGCTAACACTAGTAATCTTTGTTTTTTCTCTTCGGTTGAGAATTTGTTTTTGCCCGTGTCGATGTGCTTTCTGTTGAGAATTTGGTTTGGGTATTTGGGGATGTGCGTCGTTTTGCTCACCAGAAGACGTACTAGTTGTCGTCATCACCACTCGTTTGGCGATATATACTAATTAACGGATTCTCCAGTGGACTGGTTGTTGGGCTTCCATGCCTCCAAACTAAAGATTGGCACTTGCCTACTTTTCTCCCTGCTCCTTTTCAATGGGAATATGATGCAGCAACTAAAATATTTTAGTGCTACCTTACTCCAAACTTAATTTGGATATCCGCACGGTCTTCACAGTACTACTACTACATATTTCATTATCATTTTTTTAATAATATATTTAAAAAATATTAAAAACATTGCCACATGAATGTGTTTATATTATAAATCTATTATTATATATCATTTTTCACATATTAAAGTTTAGTTCTTTTATAGACCCATCCTACGATGTCATACGTCTTCTGCTGACTATGCAGAATCTATTTGTGGCGGGCACAGACACAACATCAACCATAGCTGAGTGGACAGTGGCAGAGCTGATTCGACACCCGGATATCCTCAAGCAGGCCCAAGAGGAGCTAGATGCCGTTGTGGGTCGTGATAGGCTCCTCACGGAATCCGATCTATCGCATCTCACCTTCTTCCATGCTGTTATCAAGGAGACGTTCCGTCTTCATCCATCGACACCGCTCTCGCTGCCACGCATGGCGTCTGAGGAGTGCGAGATCGCTGGCTACCGTATCCCCAAGGGTGCTGAGCTGCTGGTCAATGTGTGGGGGATCGCCCGTGACCCAGCCATATGGCCTAACCCACTAGAGTACGAGCCTTCCCGGTTCCTCCCGGGTGGGACGCACGCCGATGTGGATGTCAAGGGAAACGATTTTGGGCTTATACCATTCGGTGCAGGGCGAAGGATATGCGCGGGTCTCAGTTGGGGCCTGCGGATGGTCACAATGACAGCGGCCACGCTGGTGCATGCATTCGACTGGCAGCTACCAGCAGGCCAGACGCCGGACAAGCTCAACATGGACGAGGCATTTACCCTCCTGCTGCAGAGGGCAGAGCCATTGGTGGTTCACCCGGTACCAAGACTTCTCCCATCCGTTTACAACATTGCATAAAGATTTACAAGTTGAAAGGAATTAATGAAAGGTTATTACCGTGTGTGTAGCATCGAATAAATAGAGGGTATGAACTTCTGTCGTGTTGCATCATCCGTTGTATATTGGTTGATTGGTTTTGTTTTTCACGAGTATCTATGCTGGAATAGTGGTGATGGCTCTGTCATCACCCCACTACCCACTCTTATCTTTTTTTCAGAAAAAAATACGTGAGGCTAGATGGCCCACATATCAACTACTCTCATTAATTTTTACTTTTGTGAGAAGAAAAAAAAAGAAAAAAACAGTGTGAAGCTAACAAGGTTCATATATAAGTAAAAACTATGTATAATAATTAAGAGATGATAATACCATGTTAATAATAATGTTTTAAATTAAAACCTGCTACAATTTAAAGACAATATGATATATACTAAATTTTGGAGGTGCGCTAATGACATGCCTCCCAGTCGTTACTAGATTTGCTCCTTCACTTTTTAATGGAAAGTGCTTAAATGTACATGATTAGTAGCTTACCACATATGATTACTGAAGCTTGTCCGCAATATCGATCTTAAATTAGTAATTACCGTTAAGCCCGAGTAACCAATATTACATAACAATGTTGTACTTTTGCATAAGCTTTCTTTCGTACATAGAAGTCTTTAAGAGAAAAAAAACCTTGTATAGAACAGAACAATTTCTCCTATAAAGCTTTCACCCGATGGACGAAGCCTAGGCAGAACAACCATTTGCATCCAGGAGAAGCTAAGGGCCTCATCGTTTTCCCTACGACTTATAAGCCAAAACCAAAATTTAAATTTCAAAACTTGATGTTGAAATTGATTTTGATGTTTTTTTAACATTTTTTTTACTTTGGCTTTTAAGTCGCTAAATACATATATACAAAACTGATACTCACAAATTATTTTTTAATTATTAATAAGCCGTTACGATTTATAATAAGTCGTGATCAACCGATGGAGACCTAAGTATTGTGTTGATGCAGCTAAGCTGGTGCACACATTCGATTGACAGTTACCAGCTAGACGCCGAACAAGCTCAATATGGATGAGGCGTTTACCCTCCTGCTGCAAAGGGCTATTATCAACCGATACTAAAGATGTTCTGTTATTTTGTCGTGATATCTAAAAATATAAATATCTCGGTTCTATTATCAACCGATACTAAAGATGTTCTTTAGTACCGGTTAAAAAACCTCACGATACTATACAATCTTTAGTATTAGTTGGTAACACCAACCGGTACTAGAGGTTATTTTTAGTCCTGGTTCAACCTTTTCTGACACTTGTCAGACCGTGGCAGGTCCTCTCGAACTCTTCAGTACTGGTTGGTGACCCAACCGGTACTAAAATGTTGCTCTTTAGTACCGGTTGGTGTCACCAACCGGTACTAAAGATCAACATTTTAGTACCGGTTGATGATGTTATCAACCGGTACTCAAGATTATATTGATCTTTAGTACTGGTTGGTAATATTAACTGGTACTAAAGATCATTTTTTTTATATGCCTTCTTCCTCCTCTAGCCCGAGCCATTGCTGCCAAGAGGAGGAGGAAGAAGAGAGGTGCTGCCAAAATGCTTTGTGAAAGTATTTTGGTGATATTACACAAATTGAAGGGATCTAAAAGGTTAGCAACTTCATTCTCTATTGATGTGTGGTTAACATATTACATTTCTAACTATGTTTCTATACACCATTCTCTCTTAAAAAGGTATATGAAAATAGATGAGAGAGAATAAATTTTTAGAGAAAATAAGAGTACTTCATAATTTTAAAGACATTAGATAAAAATATTAAAAAAATACAATAAAGAAAAATTATAGAAAAATAAGAAAAAAGAATAAAAAACTAAGTCCATTTAAAAATCTTTAAATAGTTAATAAGAAGAATATATTAAAAATATGTTTAGAATTTTTTAAAAACTTCTAAAAATCATTAAAATAAAGATAATACAAGAAAAAATATATTTACAATTTTTTAAAACTTCTATAATTTATATATAATTAACCATGGCTCTTTAGCCTTGCACCCCCCACAGTAATAAAGAAATGGTCATAAAGATTTGTCACCTCAACCACAATCACCTTGTTAGGAGTGTGTATGGGCTTTCTATGTGTCATCCCAGTTTTGAGTTTAATTATGATGTTTTAAATTACTATATGTTTATTTAATTATTTTCACTTTCGTGGACTTCCTTTATATTTTTTTATTTGATGTAGATGAATCGGCAATGGATGTACAACGCGGACGACGGTCGAAGGAGTTTATTGATGGTGTTCATTGTTTTTGAGTGTGACCGATGCCCAAAAGCCTAAGGGTTTTATATGTTGTTCCTGCAAAAAGTGCAAAAACTAGAACGAGTATTCTACATCAAGAATTCTTCATGTCCACTTCTTGTAGTCATGATTCATGCCTAGCTATAATTGTTAGGTCTCGCACGAAGAGTTAGAGGTTGCAATGGAAAAAGATGAAGAAGAAAATGACAACATTTCAGATTGGGCTTAATACGGTGGATTTGCAAATAGTACAGCAGGAGAGGCAGACGGAGCTGTTACAGAAAATGATAGTGCAGACAATTTTGTTCAGATGTTGTGCGACGCAAAGAAAGATTGCAAAAGTGAAAAGGAAGTCAAAAAATTAGAGCGTATGTTAGCGGACCACAAAACGTCCTTGTATCAAGATTGCGAACAGGGTACCACGCTAGAATTCTTGCAATGGAATACAAAAAATGGTGTAACTAACAAAGCATTTGGCGAGTTATTGAAACTCGTAAAGAATATTCTTCCGGAGGGAAACGAATTGCCCAAAACAACGTATGAATCTAAAAAGGTAGTCTGCCCTCTAGGACTGAAAGTCTAGAAGATACACGCATGTCCGAACAATTGTATCGTCCATCGCGGTGAGGAGTATGAGAACCTGGAGGCATGCCAGATTTGTAAGGCATTATGATACAAGATTAGATAAGATGACCCTAGTGATGTTGATGGACAGCGTTCAAAGAAGAGAGATCCTGCTAAGATGATGTGGTATTTTCCTATAATACCATGTTTGAGGCGTTTGTTTAGGAACAAAGAACATGCTAGAATGATGCGCTAGCACGTAGAAGAACGTAAACAAGATGGGATGTTGAGACACCCCGTCAATGGTTCACAGTGGCAAAACATCGACAGAATATTTGAAGACTTCGAAAAAGATAAAAGGAACATAAGATTTGGTTTAAGTACGAATGTCAAGAATCCATTTGGAAAGAAGAGCAGTGGTCATAGCACTTGGCCTGTGACCCTATGTATCTATAGCCTTCCCCCTTCGTTATGCATGAAGCAAAAATACATCGTGATGTCGATTATTATCCAAAGCCCGAAGCAACCTGGTAACCACATTGATGTGTATCTAAGACCATTGGTTGGAAATCTGCAACTGCTGTGGAAGAAAGAATGTGTCCCTGTGTGGGTTGAGGACAAACAGGAGCAATTTAACCTATGAGCGTTGTTGTTTGTAACCATTAATGATTGGCCTGCACTTAGCAACCTATCGGGACAATCAAACAAGGGGTATAGGGCCTGCACCCACTGTATGGATGAAATTGACAGTACGTATTCGAAACATTGTAGGAAAGTTTTATACATGGGCCACGTCGATTTCTTGTTGCAAGCCACCCTATATGAAAGAAAGGCAAACATTTTGAACAGAAGGCAGACCACCGTACTAAGCCTAAACATCGTAACGAAAAAATTGTGTTTGCCATGGTGAAAGATCTAAAAGTAGTATTTGGAAAGGGACCTGACAGCCAACCTATAGCAAATGAAGATGGTCACATGGCGATGTGGAAGAAAAAGTCTATTTTTTGAGAGTTACCTTATTGGGAAGTCTTAGAGATCCGTCAAGCAATCGACATGATGCACCTCACTAAGAACCTTTGTGTAAACCTGCTAGGCTTCCTAGGTGTATATAGGAAGTCGAAAGATACACTTGAAGCACTTCATGATCTGAAATATATGAAACAACGTGATGACCTTCATCCGGAACCAAAGGAGAAAGGAAGCCATTACTTAAATCCAGCCAGCTACACTCTGAGTAAGGCAGAGAAAGAAAGTATATTTGAATGCTTGGACAACATCAAGGTACTGTCTAGATACTCATCGAATATAAAGGGAATAATAAGCATGAAAGAGAAGAAGTTCACAAACCTAAAGTCTCATGACTGCCACGTATTGATGATACAGTTGCTTCCTGTTATAATTCGAGGTATCCTTCCTGATAATGTCTAGACAATAATAACAAAGCTCTGTGCTTTCCTGAACGCAATTTCCCAGAAGGTCATCGATCCAAACAGATTAACAACCCTACAAAATAACATGGTGCATTGTCTTGTCCGCTTTGAGATGATCTTTCCACCATCCTTCTTCAATATAATGATGCATCTTCTATATCACCTTGCCAAAGAGATCGGTATTCTCGGTCCTGTGTACCTACACAACATGTTCCCTTTCAAGATACATGGGTGTTCTAAAGAAGTACGTTCATCATCGTTCTCGTCTAGAAGCATGCATCGCCAAGGGGTATGGAACATAGGAGGTCATTGAGTTTTGCGTAGAATTTATTGAAGACCTTCATCCAATCGGGGTCTCCGAATTAAGCCATGACGGAAGACTACTGGGAAAGGGGACTCTTCCAATCGGGTCTCCGAACCAAGCCATGAGGAAAGACTACGGGGAAAGGGGACTCTTCATATCGGGTCTCCGAACCAAGCCATGAGGGAAGACTACGGGGAAAGGGGACTCTTCTAATCGGGGTCTCCGAATCAAGCCATGAGGGAAGACTACGGGAAGAGGGGACTCTTGGAAGAAAATCAATAATGACTATAGACAACGATTTATTCCGTAAAACACATTTCACGGTTTTGCAACAATCTTCATTTGTGGCTCCTTACATTAAGGAGCACATTACAATTGTTCACTCCGAAAACATCGGGAAGTCCATTGCCTGGATTACACGTCATCACATTGATACTTCCCCCGCTTGGTTGCAACAACATCTCATGGGTAACGGGATGATTGACCAACAACTAGCCTTGTTGGCGAGGGGACCATCTTACTTAATCTCGACATTCGTAGGATATGAGATCAACGGGTATACATTTTACACAAAAGCCCAAGACAAAAAAAGCACAAACCAAAACAGTGTTGTTCATATCGATGCCATGAGATATGATGGGACAACCAGCACGTACTACGATGGCATCGAGGAGATATGGGAACTCGAGTATGGACGTTTGAAGGTCCCTCTGTTTCGGTGCCAATAGGTTAGGCCGACTAGTGGAGGCGTAATGCATGGTTGATGAGTGTGGGATGACAACAGTTGACCTTAACAAGAATGGGTACTCAGACGAACCATTAGTC
This sequence comes from Oryza officinalis, assembly GCA_008326285.1. NCBI lineage: Eukaryota > Viridiplantae > Streptophyta > Magnoliopsida > Poales > Poaceae > Oryza > Oryza officinalis. The sequence continues at coordinate 14,118,242 of BDMV01000010.1, forward strand.
CTAGCCAATAATATAACACAAGTTTTCTATGTGAAGGACATGTTGTCACGCCCGAAAATTTATCCCCAAATTTCCAGACTATTTTGTGTATAAATCCCCGTCTAGGAATCAAGCCAGGGTACACAAAACGACAAATCAATATATAGATCCAAATGTAAATAAAGCGTAAATACTTACAGAAGAGGCACTTAGTCCTCACACCGAAAAGAAAACAACAGCGAAAAGAGACGATCCTAGCGGGGCTTCAGCTCCACTCCATAGGCAAACTCAACTGGGGTCTGAGCCTTGGTCCTCTAACTTCATCTTCAACTCAGAAGTACTAAACTTCTGAAAAGGGGGAAAAATAGCAAGATTGAGTACAACCACCATACTCAACAAGCCGCACCAAAGATGCAAACGTGCAAATGGGAGATAGAGGGAGGCTTGTGGCTATTTGCAGAAAAGCGGTTGCAAATCCTTAAATTTTAAAACAGTAAACAGTTGTTTAATTCTGACAGGATTAAATCTCCCCTGAACAACGCTACAACCACGTTGAACAGGCCCAACCATTTCACCTGAACTATACTAGTTCATTAAGTCAAATTAATTAAGCATGTGGGACTAATCACGGTGAATCTGGTTGATCGCCCATAATCGCGGGCATGGCTATTCGAATAGTTTTACTCTGATCAGAGGTGTACATCTGTACCCACAAGACACGGCCCCACGACACGTTTTTGTGTGCCGGTATACCACCATGGTACCCTGGAAAGGGACTGTGACAGGACCCTTCGCATAACCCTCCCTAACCAATCGTACCACACCACAGGTTTCGGCCCCGCTCCCTATATCCAGCAGCAGGCAGCCCCCCTCGTGCCACGGTGAATCCGACAGCTGATCAACGGGTAAATCCCCTGCCGACCCAACTCCATCACGCCCACCCTAGTCTGGTACGTCAGCTAGAGACAGCTACACTACAAGTCTAGCCGTTGCCCACGCTGGCTTGTGGTACGCACGGTATTTCTTCCAGGGTTTCCCGCGAACCGGTCCTTAATTGCCATGGGTGCGACTAGCAAAACCATACACCCACAACCCACCATTAATCCATATTTTAGTTGGATAATTACGACCAACAAAACGTGGCCGACATGTCTTGAGCTCACAGCTGATCAAGATACTAGAAATAGATAATGTAGTTGTCCTATATTGTGAGCTAGCGGTATTAAGCATGGCTAAGCATAATATAATTCTAGCGAGGTCCACATGAGACACAAGCTAGTCAAATTATCACCCAGTTTGACAAAGAAAGGACATCAAGTAAATAAGGCACAAGCGAGCAGATAGGTAAACCCTATTCCCATGTAATTAGCAAAACATGCAATTTATTTGTAAACGGTAAAACATTTTATAAATTGGGATCAAAATGCTCAAGGGGGGGTGTGTGACTTGCCTTGCTTCTTCGATTGATCTTCCGAACTCTTTTCCTCGCAAACGCGATCGTCCGAAACGGCGGAATCTACACGTTGGCACGCAAAACAAGGAAAAACACTAATAAAAACCAAGTAAACAATACATAAAAAGTAAACAAACATGTAGAACTCAATTTTAGATGAATTTTGCAATTTGAATGGCTCAATTTGGAGCTCATATGAATTAGATATGAATTTTAGAAGTTTTGAGCCATTTTAGTCAATTTCTGGAAATTAAATCAATTTATTGCGCAATTATTAATTAATTTTACAAAGGAAAGGACTACGCTGACATCATCAAAGGGAATCGGTGCCGGAATGGCGGGTCCCACGTGTCAATGGGTCAAGGGGCGGCTGATCCACGGTGGACCAAGTCCACGCACGCACGGGTGCGGACGCACCACGTGGCGCTGACGTGGCGGCCACGGCGGATGGAAGGGAGAAGGTAGCACCGACGTGGACGCCAACGTGGCGAAGCCACGGGCGGCCACGTGGTCTGGATGTGGACCGGACTAAACAAAGGGGCTCACGCGTCGGCGACACAAGTGTCAGCGAACCGGAGAGAAAAAGGGGGTAAACTGGACCTTGCAAGGGATGTGGAAATGAGCCAAGGGAGGTAATTTGGACTTGGGGAGGTGAACTGGACTTCCTCGGAAAAGTTAATGGGCCGATGAGAGATAAAGGGCTCCACTGGAAAATGGGCGAGGGAGCCAATGTAAACTTTGGTGAAGAATAGGGCTAATGGGCCGATGGCCCAAAGGGGAAAGGAGGGAGGAGAATTGGACTCCTCGCGAAGGTGGCGCCAATCGGGCCGGCGGCCCAACGGAGAAGGAGGAGAGAGAAAAAGGGATGCGAACTAGACTTCGCGAAAAAAGGATGAATGGGCCGAGAGGGGAAATAGGCCAGCCTCTAGGCCAGTCCGACCGGGCGGCTCGGTTCGGCCCATCGACTGAGGGCGCGGCCGAGGCAGTGCGGCGGCGGGCGGCCACCGGTGGCAGCCGATGACGTAGGAGCGGCGGTGCGCTGCGCGGGATGCGGCGGAAGGAGGAGGGGAAGAGAGGGGAAACGGGGTGCTCACCGAGGGCGCGGCCGAGGCGGAAGGCGGCCGGGAAAGGGTGGCGGCGGCGTTACCTCGGGACGGCAGTGCGGATGGCCGTCCGGTGCTTGATGCCGAGCGGGAGGTGGCGGCCGGGGCGCGGAGAGCGGCGGTGTGGGCGACCCGGCGGTGGCACGGAGGCGCGCCGCGAGTTGACTTCGCGCAAGAAGGCGCTCAAACGGGCCGGCTAGGCCGCGGAAGAGAGAGGAAGGGAAAGAGGCCACGGGCCGCGTGGGAGGGAGAGGATTTTGGGCCGAAAACGGCTCAAAACAAAAGGGACCCTTTTTAATTTGTTTTTCAATTAATTTAATTAGTTAAATGAACTTTGTGACTTTAAAATTATTTCTTTAGCTCCAAAAATTCACGAAAAATTTTGGAGAGTACTTTAGGGCATGGGGAATATTACAAAAATATTTCTGGCCATAATTTTTAAAAGGAAATTTTAATTCCCTCATTATTTCATTTGATTAAATTGCTTTAAATTTTTATTAAATTTCTGGAAAATGTATTATTAGGCAATTTTTAATCCCGATCGAAAATCGGGGCGTGACACATGTTTACCAAACCAAAGAAGCTGAAAGGGCTCGATGAGCCAAAGCGCTATGTGGTTCTCCTAGGAAAAAGCAACATCGTCGGAATCGAGAATAAAATAGACGAGATTACAATCAGTTTGACGAGCAACTTCCATTTGCGGTGAGGGTTGACCCAAGCATCCTCTTATCAAATGAGGAGACCCCTTACTTACGCAACGATCATAGCGAAGGAGCATTCGTAAGGAGAAAGTATGTTGCGTCAACCATCACATTATGAGAATGATTGTATTCTGTAACTAATACAACTAGTCTTATGTAAATTATTTATCCTAGGTTGGTGTATGGACGATGTAAATTATTTTTAATGTATTCTCCTTATTTCTATGATTTTTTTTATTTTTAATGGACTTAATCGGGCCACGGTTAATTATATACAATTTTTAAAAAATTATTGTAATTTTTAACCTATTTTTAATGTATTCTCCTTATCTTTTGATTTTTTTATTTTTAATGGACTTAATCGGGCCATAGTCGATTATATAAGATTTTTAAAACTTTATTATAATTTTAACCTCTATTTAATGTATTCTTCCTATTGTTATGATTTTTTTATTTTTACTGCACTTAATTGGGCCATGTTAATTATATATGATTTTTAAAATTTTAATTTTACCTATTTTAATGTATTGTATTTAATATATTTTCATTACTTTTTAGTCTCGGTTGTTATCCATAGCCAAGATCAAAAAAATTTGGAAATAACGAAAAAGCCTTTTTAGTCCCGACGATGGTAGGAACAATCGGGACTAAAGATGGTATCTTTACTAAAGATACCATCTTTAGTCCCGGTTGTTCCTACCATCGGGGACTAAAGAGTAGGGTATAAATATAGGAGCAGCTCGTTTTCTCGACCACATCGATCGGGACATAGCCATTTTTCTCTCTCATCATTGTTGTAGTCGTCGAGTTACGTCGTCGTCATCATCGCCTCCAGAACAACTCCTCCGACGCCATCGCTGCCGCCACCAGAACCCTCCTCCGTCGCCGTCATTGCTAGAACCCTCCTCCTCCACCGCCACCGCCATCGCCGCCACCTCCGTCGGAACCTTAATCCACTGCCGCCGCCTAGGTTCGCCTCCCGCCGCCGCCTTTGCCGGTCTTCCTCCGCTGTTGCTGCCGATGCCCCCGCCGTTGCGAATGCCGCTACCGCTGAGGACGAACGGCCCAATGGCTGCCGCTGGCCAGCCCAAAAACGAGCCGGCGCATGGTGGACTCGGTCCACCATACGTCGGCAGGCCGTGTGGAGGGCAGACAGGCCAGAGCGACCTGTCAATCCCTCCCCAATTTTTAAAAAATAAAAAGAAAAAATTATAAATTAAAAAAATACATTACAAACTTAAAAAATATAAATGAATAGTAATACATTAAAAATTAAAAAATTAAAAGAATACATTAAAAATAAGAATAACACATTAAAAATATGTTTAGAATTTAAAATAACTTCTAAAAAAATTAAAATATAGATAATACATGAAAAATATATTTACAATTTTTAGAATCTTATAGAATTTATATAAGTAATCGTGGCTCCGATTAAGTCCATTTAAAAATCATTAAAAAAGTTAGAAAATAAGAAGAACACATTAAAAATATGTTTAGAATTTTAAAAAACTACTAAAAATAATTAAAATATAGATAATACGCTTAAGAGAGCGGAGCCAGCAGACCCAGCCGTTTGTTCCTCACGTCATGTTTGACCCTTCAGGCAATCGAAACAGCTGCACTTTTAAGGGCAAGTAGGAGATCAGACCAACGAAACTACAGCAGCGCCACCTGTCAACGAACCACGGTACCCCGTGGATGAAATCACGTAGTGGACACCATCTGAGCTGCATATTCCCTTCAAGAACCTATCAATCAAGGTATGCTCGTAGTTTGCACATCTTATTTTTGTACTCTCTAGAAAGTCGTGCATATACACTAATTAACCTCGTTTCTCGTGAAGGTGACGTATGGCATGACAATACAAGTAGAGCAAGACCAGAGATACCACTGTAGGCCAATGCCACCTGGTTACTCGAAGGTTCAGGTGGAGCAGGTCTGCTCAGGCTTCGAGGATCTCGATCTGGTCATCCCCGGAGGAGATGGGGAGACAAAACTAAAAGAGACATCTCACGCCATTATACTATGGAGCAATTGCTACATCGTGCTTCCCGGGCGAGCAACGGCGTCGGTTCCTACATCTCCACCGCCGCAGCCTAATCCTCGGTCTCCACCGTCTCCTCCATCTCCTCCGCAACCTCGGTCTCCATCATCTACTCCATCTCCTTGGCAACCTTGGTCTGCATTGTTTGCACCGTTGCGACCAGATGCACCAAGACAACAACCGGCCCGCCCGGCTCCTCCCGCTTTGTCAAAGTATAAACAAATGAAGAAGTGTACATTTGACGAGCCAAAGAAATCAACTCCAAAGAAAAGACAGTATGATATGACTGATTTGGAAAATGAAGCGGAAGTAGCCAGACAGGTCAAGGCTCACTTCAAGGCATGAAGTCCACGAAAGAAGGTTCCAATACACCTAGCAACCATGGCATTTTTTGAAAAGATGAGCAAACCGGCAAAAGCGAGCATGATGTCGGCTATGACCATTTAATACGCAAGCCTTTTCAGACGACTAAAAGAAAGTCAAAAGATGTCTCTTAGCTTGGAAAGCAAGTAAAACAGGCGGTTGAGTCGATACCATCTGAACATGAACTCAATATACAACAATTTATGGCAGATAGAAATCTTACCAGGGAACAACTACTGGGGAATGCCCCTATCAAGAAGGCGTCAGCACATGATCTAAAACACAAATTTACTATCAGCGAACCACTTGTCAAGCTAGACCTGGTCAGGAACCTATCTACACAGATGTGCCGATTCCATGAATGGTACATGGAACAATCAGCCAATGGAAGGGTCATGTTTGTTGCGAGGATTAAAGAAGTAGTTTACTTTAATGGGCTGTACAATATGTGGATAAACTTCAAGGATGTCTACAATGTATACTAGCAAGATGCCCTTGACGTCTCTCTTCTCAGTTGCTGGGTTCTGTAAGTGTCATTTAATTTATTTCGTTCCTTAGTTCGTCGTATGTAACATCGAATATTTACCGTGTACGGATACCTCATATCCTTTTTTCTACTATATAATGGAGATTCAACTATGCCATAGGCAAGGAGCTTTAAGGGTTGGTTTCATGGACCCCTACATAATTAACGAAACGACTGTACGGGACTTTATAAACGAAACTGAGGATAACATTTACAAATTCCTGGTGTAGCAACATTATAAGACTTTCATACTCTTGCCTTACAACACAAAGTGAGTTTTTACCGCCTTTTGTACCAATTTCTTTCTTGTATTCATACAATGATATGTATATCATCTCATGTAATTTGTAGATTCCACTGGATCCTTTTTGTCATATACACTTCTATAAGCAAGATCCATGTCGTGGACTCTATGCGAAAACCAAGGAAACTTTCACCACAATTTTTGACATGATTAACAGGTAATGTCATCCATTCCATTGTCATTATGATTGCTGTTATCGCTAGTATGTGGATCAAAGCGTCATTAATCATAGGTTACAACTGCAAGGCGTGGACACGGTTCCGTATGACCGTCTGCGGGGTATTCAAAGAAGAACTGGAAGTGAGGATGGACTTTATAGTACATACATGATCCAAAATTATATATCTCATTTATTCTACAATAAAAATATATATTTCATAAGTTTGTTTTTCCTTTAGTGTTTACGACAGGAACTGGGGAACAACTTCTGCGACTACTATGTTTGTAACTTTATTCACAGCATAACACACAACATTTATACATTATATACACTCTTCTTATTGATTTAATATATTTGTATCTTATTCTTTCAAAATGACAAGTTATTTGGATGAAAGATCAACTCCCTCCAACGGGATTTATTATGAAATAATAAAGGCTATTCAAGAACAACTAATAGGATTTATTATGGACGAGATTTTTAATCCGACGCGAGAATTTCACAACAATGGGTAACCTATTCCTCGACCCAAATCTTTCTCTTAGCTTTTGTAATATATGATAAAACATTAGAAATTAACAACAATTGTACATATATCAAAAATGTATTTAATTCCTATTGTACATAAGTAATATATACCAATAGTTATATATACGTGATGCTATATATAAATATATATTAATCATATGTGTATGTATTTACTTATATTTATATATATATATAAAGACATATATATATTATGTACTTATATATATATGTATGTAAGTATTTATATATATATATATATGCATATATATATATAAGTAGCAAGCAAAAAATTAAGTGAAAAAAATCATCTTTAGTAAATACCAACTGTACTAAAGATGGTACTACAAACCACATGACGCTATCATCTTTAGTAACAGTTGGTGTTACCAATCGGTATGAAAGATAATTTTTAGTCTCGATTAAAATAACATGGACTAAAAGTACTCATTTTTAGCCCCGGATTATGTGTTCGATTGCACAACCAGGACTAAAATGGTTGCCAACCGAAATTACCTTTCCCCAGCGGTGGCTGTTGGTGGTTCACGGTGCCAAGGCTTCTCGCATCCGCTTACAACATTGCAGAAATAGTTAATTGAAAGGAATTTACGCGAGGTTATTACCGTGCGAATAAATAGGGGTATGAACATCTGTCGTTATCTTGCATCATCCTTTGTATGTTGATTGGTTTTGTTTTTCACAAGATGTATATATTAAGGGACAGACTAGTCGCCTAAAAAATTACGATCCATCAATCGATCTGTGCCATCCGATGCGTTTTGTAATATGCTGTTTTGCACATATATTACTATTAGAATTAAATGTTTTTTTATTTCTCTGTTTTTTCAATTCGTGCGATTCAAAGGGACCATAAAAACTATTTTTTGTATTGGGTCATCAAAAGGCCATGTGTATCAGGTCGGCTGAATTGTTTTTGTTTTTGTTTTTGTCTTGCCCATCAAACCAAAAGAACAATACGTAGAAAGAGTTACGTGAAGCATAGAAAAAACCAGAGCAAAACAACAGGAGTAGAATACACTGTGATCTTCTGTCCATGTTCATGCACGACTATATATGAATTCATCCCCTACATGCTTCGGACATTATTACTAGACAAATTCGATAAAACTGTTATAGAAGATAATGTTGTCGTTGTTTTGCATTTAATATAATCCAAACCAAAAAATATTCAGATTTGCACTATATTTACGTGAAACTTTGTGCAACTTTAACTTATGATATGTGTGGGCAACATACAGATAAAGTATAGCGGTGGGTGAGGTGGGAGTCTACTCGACCATGTCGAGACTCCGCTTGTCACACTGTACTGCTACCTTTGTGTTCCCCGAAATCTTGATCGTCCCTTTTGGGCCAGGTATCTCGATCAGCTGATAAGCATAGTGGAACGCCGCCATAAACTTTGCAAGGGTTGTTGTTCCGAGGATGACGTTGTAAGCTGTGTCGAACTCTGCCACGTCGAAAGTGATCTGTTTTGTTTGGAAGTTGTCTATCTTGCCAAATGTTACGGCTAGTGTGATCTTCCCCAGAGGCCTCGATGACGATCATGGTGTGATCCCGTGGAAGGGTTGTTCAGAGGGAACAAGCTCGCTTCGAGGAATACCCATTGCATCAAGCGTACTAGCGAAGAGGAGGTTGATGGAGCTGCCGCCGTTGATAAGAACCCGCACAACCTTGACGTTCCGAATAGTAGGTTCGACTACTCTCGGATACCAGCCTAGAGTAGTTGTCGTTCTCGGGTGGTCTGCATCGCAGAACTCAATATTCTGATTGGACCATCTCATGCTGGCTGCAACTCCTTGGGTAGTAGAGTAGACTTCACGTTCCACCTTCTTGTATTTTCTCTTAGAAGAGTACGTAGTGGAGCTGCCAAAGATATGCGCTACATGCTGGTCGAAGTCGGGGAACTTGAACTCGTCGTCGGATGAAAGGTTGTCGTCACCCTTTTCAACCACGTGAACTCTCTTCCCCTTTCCATGGGCCATCTGTTTGGCCAATGCTCGTTGGAAAACAAGGCACTCCTATGGCGTGTGTGTGCTAGTCATGTGTATCGGAAACCATTGTCGTACGGGCTCATCGCCTTGAGGGGCTGGGCGCTTTGGCGGCTAGTTCGCTTGCTCGGCGACAAGAACCTGCGTCTATGCCTTCCATTTTCCGCTCTTCTTACAATTCTGATCGTGTTTTGGCTTGACTCCGATGTGTTTTTCTTTGTTGGTTGCTTCTCTTCTACCACCTTTTCCTTTCCCTCTTTCCTCCTAACGGCGTCATCGGCGTGTGCACACCTGTCGATGATCTCAAATAGCTTCATGGCTAAGGTGATTCATTTTGTCGCCAGCTGTTGAATAGTAGTAACGATCATGGACGCCTAACTTGAACGCACGTATTACAGAAGCGTCGGTGATCTCGGGGATCATATAGTCCATTAAGGATTCACCTGAGTTTTACCTGAGAGCGTGTAGGTCGTCCTCAACCGTGTGCCGCTTGTAGGTGCCCTAAAAATTGACAACGAAGTGATGTCATATATCTACCTAGGAGGAAATTCAGCACGGAGGAAGATGCACCAGCCACGACCGAGCAGATACCTTCAATGTGGCAGGCAAATAGTTTGCCAATGCATTGTCGTTTGTGCCGACCGTGTAGAGAACAGTGGAGTAGACGTGCAGGAACTCTTCAGTATTAGTACTGCCGTCAAACTTCTCTACCACAACAGGACAGAATTCGTTGGGCATCGTACCTTTCTCAGAGAAGATTTGAAAGCCACACATCTGCCTCCAGGTAAAAAGGGTGGTTGACTTCCTCGCGGCCTACGTGATCCATCGTAGGACGATAAGGATGACAACGAGGGGTCTCCGTGATCGGGTGTACGGCCCCAGATCTACGGTCTCGGCTTTAGTCCCTCCTTGAAGCGGGGGATCGCGAATTCCTTCGTCGATGATTCTCGCCTTGATGTCCCCGACTGCGATCGTTGTCGTCTTGATGGCTTTGACAGTCCTGACGATCTTGGTCATTGTTGCGATCTCCTTAATTACGGTCATCGCCGCGTCTTTTGTCCTCAATGCATCGACCACTGGGTTGATGATGATCGACGTTGACCTGGTTTTGTCGCTCCTGCCTTTGGCCGTTCAGTTCATCGCGGAGATCGTGAGCATCTTGACAGGGAGGAACTTTCTGAGTTCGTCTGCTCGGTGATGTGTTCTTGGGGTGGCGGCGTCCATCGTCACTGGGACAAGGGCTGGCGACAGGCTCTTCTACCACGGGAATGTGAGGACACCCCATTTTAAATATTATGTAAGGTACTTAAAATGATAGCGCGAAATATTTAGTTGGATGAGGTCTAATAATAATCAAATAAGCAGTAACCACTCAACCTCATCGCTGCCCTATAAAGTCAAATAACATATACAGTATAAAACCCGAAGCATCGAGTAGAGAGCATCAGGGATATTGCTGGGACATTAGCATGCCAGTCAACTTCAGCCTGAGATGTGCTCGTCAAACCACACAGGTGGCGACCAGATGTGTTACACATCTCAGGAGACTTAATAAAATTCGCTAAATCTCTACAACATCCCGAATGCTCAATACTCATACCGGTGTAGAACTAGATCCCAAGATAAGTTCTAGTTCTACACTTTCATCTAAACGATTGTCGACGGAGTAGATCGTGACTACGGTATTTGTAGAGTGTGGGGATCGTTGAAACCAAGTTATACGCGAGATTGAGGTAAAAGAGACGGGAGATAGGGATTTTTATATAGGTTCGAGCCTCTTAACTGACAGGTAATGACCCTACTCCTGTTGGCCGAAGCCGGTGTTGTTCTTATATAGCATAATCACACAAATACAATAATTGGGAGAAACTAATCTAGTTGTCATTGATTTGGTGGTATGGATCTCCAACATGTAGTCGACGGCAGGGTTGTCTTCTTCCTCAAATGTTAAAGATAACACTAGACCCCTTTGTCGGCCTCTGATGTTGGTATCTGGCAGCGTATATTAGTTTGTCTCCTCTCCTCCTAGGGGGTCTTGTATTTATACCCACAGATGTCCCCTTGTCCAAGTAGAACTAGGGAAACAAATATGGATATGATCCGAGTAGTCCTTGTAGTTTTCAACTTGAACTCTGCTTCTCCTTCCTTATCCGGAACACCTTTCGTATATGAGGCATGATTCCATATAAGACTTGGTATATGGTGAGCCCGTCGAGCCAAACCCAAGATCATTAGGTATGTCTTATCCATAACACTGACAACGATGAAGATCAGAAAAATAAAGAAATAAACATAAATAAACTTTACACTATATCTTAAATTAAATACATAGGCCAATTGGTCGAATAATTACTGATCCGTGGAAGCTTGGCTACCCAAAACCAAAAACAGTCAACTGGAGGAACCATATAGATCCAACCTAGAAGAAGAACAACGATTCCCGCATCACTCAAATTAAACTAAGTCTAACACCTGCAAAACAAGCTATATGTATATGGCAAAAATTAGTACATTAATTGAATTAATGTACTAGTAAGCACAAGACAATCCTAACATACTACATACACGACATACAATCAAGGAAGGCATTATTTGGCTTAGATTTAGCATAAAAGGAAATTTTGGTTCACAATCATTTATAGAAGAGTTGACAATTCAATTAACAAAACATGAATATAGATATACCATAATATTCCTCATAATAACATCATAAACGTACCCTTGCGTTCCATCCTGGCAACAAGTCATAATCTCATCATATCAACATACTTGATTGCCCACCCGTCATCAAGTCTCACATTCATCATCAATATACCATATCCAACATATATCAATACATGTTTTTGATTTTCAAAACCCACAGTTCACAAAACATAATTTGAAAACATAAATCTATACTCATGACACTTCACCAAGTCCCTCATGACCGTGAGCACAGCTAATTGATTAGTTTTGAAAACTCTGCAGAGTTTGTACAGCTTACCCACATGATATGAAAACTCTAGTTTGTTTCGTGCTCGTAAGGCACTACCACACTCTTCATGGTGAATGTAGTCCAGAGGTCACAACGAAGGCTTTACATTACTTAACGCCTAGCCTTGCACTAACACAGTAAGTGTGAATCCACCCTGGGAATGATCCAGAGTCGTTAGGTGGTGGGCTATTGACACCGAATCAGTATCGCCAATGAAGATCTGGCGTGCGGACACACAAAGGCCTGGGAGATCTAATTAGCTCTAGTGCAGGTCCTAAAATTGACGAAGCGCAGGCGTGCCAGTCAGTTTGATCCTGCCACTGACAAGATATGCAAAATAGCAGAACAGAAGGTCTATCGGCCGATGTAGTTAGGGTTTTGAACCATCGGCTGTGTACTAAGCAAACATCTATATAGAGGCGATCGGCTGACGATAACATGATGATATAGCAATGTTATATAGCATAATCCACATATAAAATAAACATTGATCTGAAGATTAAAGTACACATCGGCCGGAGGTCCGATGGCATAAACTCTCAATAAGCAGATAAACAATAAATACTCTGTTGTCATTGGCCAGATCCAATCTATATGTAAAACTCTTGGGCCGATGCAACGTCCAGATAACTCACCGGCTGAAACCCTGATGAAACCCTTATTGGCAGCCAACAAGCAGGCTAGAGATTACGGTTCTAATCATGACTTAGTAGGTCAAACCGAACTGATGCAGCACTAAGTATAAAAAGAAACGCAAGACCTAGACAATCAAGCCCTTGACTGATTTTCAGGATGGTGGATACCTTAGCCAATCTAATCTAGCGAGGCAATTTAGTCGATACCGGCGTAAACCCTAAAACGAAGCTTGGCCGATACGATTAAATCGAGACACCAAACCAGATTAACTAAGATATATGATAGTAGGTGCTTACATTGACGAGATTAGAACGTCGAAGCCCTAGCCCCGATAACACAGGCAGCCATAACGAGGCTTACCCCTCGTGAGAAGGGCATGAACTCGCCGAAGAGGACAAAAAGTAAAGGTTGGCGATGCGCCGAAGTTGTATTGATCATGTGATAAAAATTTACATGAACCTCGGGCTTACATATTTGTACCCATAGGCTAACAAAGATCCTAAGAGAATACGACTCAAACTTTCCTAAAGATTAAAGGAAACAGATAAAGTCCTTATGGGACACTAAACACACTTTCCTATAGATAAAGCAGAAGACTAACAAACTCTTCCTAATTAATAGTTACAAGTCGCATCCTCCTCAAACTCGGTCTTCTCTGGATAAGATCTTCCCGAATCTAACAAGAATCCGACTGCTGTTGGTGGTTGGTTTATGAAAACCCCCACCGGCCGATATAAAACTCTAGGCCGATACCAACCTTGAGCCGCAATGAATCCTGGACCGATGAGGACTTTGGGGCTTACCAAATTCTGGCGTTAACATGGGCCCATGCCTTAAACCTAACACCGTGGCAGCGAACATATCCGTTCCCCCACAAGGCACTTAATCGTTGAATTAGATAGACTTAGACGCCTAAACTACCCCCAATAAAAGGTGGGGTAAATAGGTAGTTCTTATGAATCATCGCTTAGACTAATTCATTCTTTCCTGTCATACCAAAATGCAAGGCTAGACTTTAAGTAACTTAATTAGTTAAGGCCACCCCATAAATAGCACATGTGGATGTGCGGTATACTTAAGTTGATGACACGAAGTTCAGTGCTTAAATAACCCAGACGAATACTCCCCCTATCGGTGTGCAACTGCCACCACATTCACACCACTTGCCGCCCATGTCTAAAATCAATTTGTCCATATTTTAGTTCACAAATACTTAGCATTTTCATGTTCAGTTCAGCAATAACTAAATATTCCAAATCCCATTCATAAACTCATAAGAGTGGTTATTTGCTTAGTTCTAGTAGTGTAATAAGCATGGATAATCTCAAAAGAGCACAAGTAAATTACTATACCCATTACTAAGGTTAGAATCAGCAAGGGAAGCAATATTTCAAGGGGTTCATGCAGCAAATGGGTTATCTCTACCTTAACCAAGTTTTAAATACCATTTTAATCAAATATATATGCAGTTTGTAAACAACATTTTTCATCTCCCAAAACATGGGTTTCAATGTGCTCAAAGGAGAGGGGAGGAAGTAAACTTGCCTTGTTCTTGAACAATATGAATACCACCTAAGTCACTCCTTCACCGTTAATGCAATTAATCTATACAAAAGACACAGTATACAAATAAATATGAAATATGCGAAAAATACATAATGCTCTAAAATGCATGATTTGCACACAGTGAGTAGTTGCTGTCCTTAGATGAATTTAGATGAAAGAATTCCTATTTTATCTCTTTTTATTTGTGAGTTACGAATTTTTAAATTTTGTGTTGACATATAGTATTATTTACTTATGTAATGTTGTGAAACATTTTAAATTTGTGATTTTGACAAAGTTAACCTTACTGGGGTGAAGAGGACTATTTTCTAATACTAACACAATTTGTTTCATAATCTTTAGAGCTAGTATGAATTTCTTATGTATTATACAAGTTGTAGTGTGGTCTATGTTGATAATTTGTAATACTAATTTGAGGGGTATTACTAAGTGTTTTAGATATTGATCAACATTAATAAAGAACATAATTATATGAGTCTAACCATATTTTACTTTAGCTTATTTGGAGCTAAAATATATTCTATATGGAATTCACAATTTATACGTTGTGGTTTAATTCCTATTGCACCAATAATATTTTAGAGATGTTTTCTAAATTAAAAGTACTATATAAAGAGCATAATTATATGAGTCTAACCATATTTTACTTCAATTTATTTGGAGCTAAAATATATTCAACACCAAATACACAATTTATAGGTTGTGGTTTAATTCCTATTGCACCAATAATATTTTACATATGTTTTCTAAATTAAAAGTACTACATTTTATCTTACAGTGCACAAGGGTACATGTTTATGAATCTAGCGGGACTTAGTTCACTATATTTTCAGTTAGGATGAAATTCTTATAATTTTTAGAAGTTAGATTGTACATGTGGTGGTTATTTTACTATACAAATTATTAGTGTTGTTTCTTGTACATAAAGTGGAAACTTTTAATTTACTAAATTAAAGTTCACACATTACCGATTCTACAGAAATTTAGTGCATCTCATTTGGAGTAAAAATGAATTTTCTGTGAATTTCCAAAGTTTGAACATGTTTTATGTAACTATTTCTTATATAAAAGTTTTAGAGCTATTTGGTATACTGTAAGTGCCTCATTTTAATTCATAGTATCAAATTTCACCATTTTACAGAACTACTAAATCGGATTCACCTCAAAATAATTTTAATTTGATTTTATATGGATTTTTACAAGTTTGCATGTTTTTCTGTTGAAAAAAAAGTGCTTTAGTTATTCTATTTGTAATTCTCCAGATTTTCGAATTGATGGGTCCACTGTCATTTGCTGTCTATTTTGCAAGAAGGTCCCTAGAGTTTCTAGAAATAGGTCCTGAGGTCCCTAGCACGTGTTGAAAGAGATTTCCATTAAGAGTCCTTAAGTTTTAATCTATTTACATGCATGTCCTTGGGTGCACATGTCATACACTACACTTTTGCTATTAGGTCCTTGGCATTTTTTAAACTTATTACTGAGCACATTCTTTAGAGCCAAATTACGTGGGCCCTATTGGTCAGTGGCATGGAGAGGAGGGGAGGCAGCCGATGCAGGGCCAGGGCTCACTAGCGAGCTTCACGACAGCGTCGGCAACGAACGGTGGCTCCTCGACCGATGCGACCAAAAGCGGAAATGTAGATGACCCTCTTGTGAATCCGTCGATGGTGGTCTTATCGTCGGTGATGGTCAGAGCTGTGCCGACGATGAGCGTGAGCGGCGGCGACTTTGAGGCACTAGTACAGATCCTATCATCTGTGACGGGCTCAATTATGCCTAGACTACTTGGGCCATTAGAACGAAGTCATCTCAATTGGGCCTAAATTTACACCGTTGTAGATGTACTCGCACAGTCATACTCTAAGCCTAAGTACATATAGCCCGTCACCGATGACACTCATCTGTGACGGGCACAAATTTAGGCCTAATTGAGATGACCTAGCATATCTCAATCGGGCCCATCTACAAAGCTCGTCAGAGATAAGGGTCATCGGTGACGGGCTCTAAAGATGGCCCGATTGAGATGGCTTTAAAGCCCATCACCGATGACGCATATCTGTGTCGGGCTTTTATTCATGCTCGTTAGAGATAACTGTGCGCCCGTTAGAGATGTCGGTTCATTGGCCTGATTGAGATATATTTTGCACACTATAAACAGACCACTTGAGTGTTGTCTGAAGTTATCCCACTATTCACTATTTTGGTGGGAGGTTGAAGTGGGCGAATTTTTGTTATTTTTTTCCAAAGAAAAAAGGAAAAATCTTAGAAGTAAGTAAAAGGGTAGTTATAATTTTTTTAATTTAGTAGTATGTTAACTAATATTTTATTAAATTTTGCAGCGATGGATTGAAGTTGGATGAATGCGACAACTTTGAAACGTCATTGCAAGGAGTATAGAGATGGCGTTTTAAGTTTTATGAACGTTGCGGGGGAGGATAGGAGAAGAAGAAATAGCCAATACATGTGTTGTCCATGTAGAGATTGCAAGAATGATATTATGTTTAGCGGAGAGGAGGTACACTCTCGCTTGATACAACGGGGATTCAGGAAGGGCTACACATGTTGGGTGAAGCATGGAGAGCAAGAATTGGGTAGTGGTGCAGCTACAGACAGAAGTGGTGCAGACAATCATGAAGATGAAGATGAGCATGACATGTTTATATCATCTCCATTGGGCGGTGAAATGGTTGATGTGGATCCTGATATGCTGCAAGAAATGTTACATGACGTTGAGGAGCAAGCTCACAATGAGAGAGATTCCATGAAGTTCAACAGATTGTTCAGTGACTCCGAGACACCTCTATACGCCGGATGCAAGGCAAAGCACACCAAATTGTCAGCTACCTTGGATCTAATGAAGCTGAAGGCAAGTAGTGGATGGACAGACAAGAGTTTTACGGAACTTTTGGGAATATTGAAGGCCATGCTTCCTGAAGAGAACACATTGCCCGAGACGACATATGAAGCAAAGAAGGTTCTGTGTCCCCTGAGGTTAGTGGTCCGTAGAATTCACGCTTGTCCAAACGACTGCATATTGTACCATAAGCAATATGCGGACCTAGATGCTTGTCCTATATGCAAGGCTTCTCGATACAAGCGAAAGAAAAGTGCGGGGGAGGGAAAGAAGTCAAAGCGGGGTGGTCCGGCGAAGGTTGTGTGGTATCTACCTATCATTGACCGCTTCAAGAGAATATTTGCCAACCCCAAGGAAGCAAAGTTAGTGCGTTGGCATGCCAAAGATAGAAGGAACGACGGTTTGCTAAGGCACCCTGCGGATTCGATTCAATGGAGGAATATCGATCGAATTCACAAAGACTTTGCTCCGATCCCAGAAACATGAGGATATGTCTGTGTACGGATGGCATGAATCCTTTTGGAGATATGAGCAGTTCTCACAGCACTTGGCCCATTCTTATTGCGAACTATAGCCTCCCGTCATGGTTGTGCTTCGAAAGGAAATATATTATGTTGTGCTTGTTAATCCAAGGTCCGAAACAACCGGGCAATGATATCGATGTGTTCTTAGAGCCTGTTATCGATGATCTTGAGATTCTTTGAAAAGAAGGTGTGGAAACTTGGGATGCATATGGTCAGGATAACTTCAAGCTACGAGTTCTATTGTTCTGCACCACTAATGACTATCCTGCACTAGGTAATCTTTCTAGACAAACCGTGAAAGGAAAGAAGGCTTGCTCTAACTGTATGGAACATACACGTAGTAGGTGGCTGAAGAAATCGAGAAAGATGGTTTACATGGGTCATAGGAGATGGCTCCCGCTACGCCACGCCTTTAGAAGAAAGAAGAAAATTTTCAACGGTCGGAGAGAACTTGGAATTGCTCCCATGGATTTGTGTGCAGACGAAGTCCACTACATGGTCAAAGACATAACTAATGAGTTTGGGAAGAAAAGAAAACGTGGCAAGGCAAATGATAAGGGTATGTGGAAGAAAAAATCCATATTTTGGCGGCTACCATAATGGAAAGACCTTGAGGTCCGGCATTGCATTGATCTAATGCACGTAGAGAAGAACTGCTGCGATAGTTTGCTTGGGCTACTGCTTAATATGCCTGGAAAGACAAAGGACGGGTTGAATGCTCACCTAGATCTGCAGGAATTGAACATTCACAGTGAGTTTCAACTTGTTACGGATGAAGAGACAGGAAGAGTGTACCTCCCACCAGCTTGCCACATATTGTCAAAGGATGAGAAGATCGCAATGCTATCATGCCTGGCTGATATTAAGGTTCCTTCGGGCTATTCAGCAAGGATCAGTAAGTACGTTAAATTGGAGGAACCAAAACTGGTTGGAATGAAGTATCACGATTGCCACGTGCTAATCACACGGATCTTACTAGTTGCTATCAGAGGCATTCTACCACCCAAAGTCCGTCACACGATCCAACGGCTCTGTGCTATCTTCAATGCAATCGGTCAGAATATTATAGATCCCGAAGATCTAGATAAGATGCACGCTGATATTGTCAATACCCTGTGTCACTTGGAGATGTATTTTTCACTGTCTTTCTTTGATATCATGATTCATCTCCCCGTTCATCTAGTGAAGCAAACAAAACTATGTGGTCTAGCTGTTCTAAGGGAGATGTACCCGTTTGAGAGGTACATTCAAAATAGAGCAAAACCGGAGGGATGCATCATTGAAGGGTACACAACGGAGGAGGTTATTGAGTTCTTCATCGATTACAGGGTCGAGACTGATCCTATTGGAGTTCCTGCGTCTCACCACGAAGGAAAGTTGGCAGGCCTTGGCACAACAGGCAAAAAAAAAATTGTACCCGATCAGGCATCGTATGCGCAGGCTCATTTCGCTGTGCTACAACATATGGCCAAAGTAACTCCATACTTTGAGGAGCATCTAGCGAAGGTCCGACAGGACAACATGGGTCGATCAGATATGTGGATCAACAGAGAACATAGTACTCGCTTCAACGAATGGTTCAAGAATCATATCGCACGGTCGACCGATGGAGCAAGTGAGATAATACGAAGGTTGGCAAGGGGCCCAAGCTGGGATGTTGACACATGGCAAGGGTATGATATCAATGGATACACATTCTACACCGTCAAACAAGATGACAAAAGCACAGTGCAGAACAGTGGAGTCCGTATAGATGTATATCAGGATCAAGCTGGATCGAACACATACTATGGCCACATACAGCAAATCTAGGAAATGAACTACAGGAGCTTCAAAGTCCCTTTGTTTCGTTGCAGCTGGGTGAATATCCGCACTAGAGTTAAAGTCGACAGGGAAGGATTCACTTTAGTGGACCTGGCCAAGGTTGGATACGCGGACGAACCATTCGTCCTAGTGAAGTAGGTCGAGCAGATTTTCTATATACAAGACCTCGCAAACAAGAAGCTGCATGTCGTTAGGGATGGCAAACGAAGAATTGTTGGGGTTGACAATGTCGTCGATGAGGAAGAATATAACCAGAATCTTCATGTGAGACCTCAGATCGACATTGACGATGATCCCGAAGACGAAGTGGCATACGCTCGTTCTGACCATTCGGAAGGCATATCCCTGTAAATAAAGTCTTCGTAGTACTGTAATTTGCAAATTGATATAAGTAATGAAGTATTTTGTACTGGTGCCTTATGATCAGCATATTTTAATTTCATATGGTTTTTAAAATTTGTTAGCAAATTTACACTATTTAAATAAGGCATAGGTTAATTATAATAATTTTTTAAAATTTAATAGCAATTTTAAACTAATTTAATAAGGCATATTTTAATTTAACAGAAAGTTTACACCATTTAAAAATGTAATAGCAATTTTAAATCGGGTATAAGTTAATTATAAATGATTTTATAACTTAAATATCATTATTAAATACAATTAATGAGGAATATTTTAATTCTATAGTGGGATAAGCTTATCTCCATCGGGCATATAAATAACGCCCGTCAGAGATGAGGTTATCTCTCTCAGGCGTAGTAGTTCTGCCCGTCATGGATGTATGTCATTCGTATCGGGCTTATTGGTTATGCCTGTCACGGATGTGTGTCATCTGTATCAGGCTTGTTACTTATGCCCGTCACGGATGTGTGTCATCCGTATCGAGCTTGTTACTTGTGCCTGTCACGGATGATTGTCATCCGTATTGGGCTTAGTACTTGTGCCCGATGGTGATGACCTATGACTAGGTTTTCTACCGATCCAGATCTGACTCTGGATCGGTAGAAAAACTAAGTTTTTCCTTTGTCACTCCTCACCGACCATCGCCTCCTCCTTCGAAGCGCCTCCTGACCGCCGCCGCCGCCTCCTCCCTCCAAGCGCCTACCGACCACGCCGCAGCCTCCTCCCTCTCACTCTCCTCCTAGACGTCACCGCCTCCTCGTCGCCATCGCCTCCTAGACGCCGCCGCCTCTTGGATGCCGCCGCCTCCTCGCTGACACCGCCCTTCACCATGCTGTCGAGGAGCCACCCGGCCTCAAGACCGACCGGCCCTTCCCTGGCCTCCACAGCGCGCGACGCCCTTCCCCGAGACCCCGAGACAGCGCCGCGCCCTTCCCCGACACCGTCGACCACCGTCGAAGGTAAAAGTGGTTTCTCATTTGCGATATTTGGGATATTATGTTGTCCTCTTATTCGGGATATTATGGGGACATATATGCGGAGAGACTAAATATATGTTATGTGTCATATATGTGTCAAAATTTGCCCCTATCCAAATGTTATGTCTGAATATATGTTTTCTGAAGGGAAGTACTGTACTGAATTTTTTTCTGCATATTTGCTGTTTGCTGAATGCAACCTGTATATTTTCTTCAGTACTTGGCCCTGTGGACAAGAGAATTCTAGGTTTAGAAATATTCTAAAATCTGAGACTGTACTAGTGCTTGTTCTAAAATGAATTTGGGCCATTCTGAATTAGACTGCCTATGCATAGAAGTTCTGAAATCTGAGACTTTACTAGTTCAGAAATTGAAATCTGAGACTTTATTAGTTCAGAAATTTAAAACTTTAGTACTTGTTCTAAATTTGAAACTGTACTGAATCACGGCCATTCTGAATGATATATGCTCTGGCCCTATCTAGAGCCCTGTCCATCTTAAAATTAATCATGCAAGTGATTTATTTTATAGAAAATGAAGAAAATTGGTGATGCAGTTCCTATTTTATAGATTCTGTGCAAAGGCATGCCATTATTACCCTATTCTATTATGGATTAATTACGGAGAGTTCATGATGCCCTCTTCCTGCTACTCTTACCCTGTTTTGCTTTGTCCTCTTCCTGCCACTATTACCCTGTGATGATTTCTTGATAAATGGCCAGTAATGAATGCTCAAGAACAGACCATATGAACAGACCATCTGCACTTGTTCTTTTTATTTGGGGGGCAATACACTTTCTCTTTTTTGCATAAGAACAGACTATCTACACTTGTTCTTTTTTGTGGGAACTACACTTGTTCTTTTTTCGTACAAACAGCCGGCCTCCACTTGTTTTTTTTTTGGGGAACTACACTTGTTCTTTTCTGCATAACAACAGACCATCTACACTTGTTCCTTTTTTTGGCACTTCACTTGTTCTTTTTGCATAAGAACAGACCATCTACACTTTCTTTTTTTCAGAATAACAGACCATCTACACTTGTTCTTTTTTTTTGGGAACTACACTTAATCTTTTTTGCATAAAAACAGCCCATCTACACTTGTTCTTTTTATTTGGGGGGCAATACACTTTCTCTTTTTTGCATAAGAACAGACTATCTACACTTGTTCTTTTTTTGGGGGGCACTACACTTGCTCTTTTTTGCATAAGAACAGACCATCTATACTTGTTCTTTTTTTCGGGGAACTACACTTGCAAATGATTGTAATTGATGCACAATTTCGAAGCAAAACTGAGGCCATATCTTAACCTTAGCATAAGTTATATAGACAACCAAAATAAGTTTTTCCATAAATTTTTTTAACTTTCTTGCCGTACAACAGTTATATAGAAAATGTCGCAGCAAGGCGAACCCCTGTTAGCGACTACTAGTAGGACAACATCGAGCCAAGCTCCTAGGACCTAGAATAAGATCCCTAAGGAAGTGTACACCATAACAGAGGTGGACGATCTAGGATTTCTGACGGCTCCTGCGAAAGCTGTCAAAAAGTTCTCAACAATATACGGAGTCCTCGAGAGGCGAAACTTCACCATTTTGAGGGGCCACATCGATCTGGTCCCACAGGAAGAAAAAGATGAGGCCTGGAAGCAGTTCAAGGAAAGCTTCGAATACCCCAGAGGCCGAGGGAAGACTCAAGCGACAGGCTATTCGCAAGATGGGCAACTTGTGGAAAAATTTCAAGACCACGTTGGTCACCGACTACGTCCTCAACCCCGCCCAGCCAGAACCATTCGGGAAGTACCCATTCATCTCACGGGTCGTGTGGGAAGAGTTCCATGCCGCAAAATCAACCCCTGAGTCTCGGGCAAAAAGCGAGGCCTATAGGAGGTTGCAGGCAAAAAATCTTCACCCGCACCGACATGGCACCGGAGGCTACGCCGGGAAGCAGCAGGAATGGGTCAAGGAGGATGAAGCTGCTGCAGAATCTAACATGCCACCAGTTCTTGGTGATATCCCGACCACCCGAGCAAGGAACTGGGCAAGGGCGAGGGTGAAGAAGAATAGTGATGGAACACTTACGTTCCCAAATCCCAAAGATCAAGCGGTGTACCAAAAAATCGTAAGTACCACACGTAGAGTATGTTTCGTTAGGTTGTATCATACTCTTGATTAAATTCATCCTAACTATATCGCAGGTCCAGATGACTGCTGAGAGACAGGCCTCCGAAGAGGTCTGCTCACAAAGACGCGAGGATGACATCCTCACGAAAGCGTTGGGAAGCGAAGAACACCGTGGACGGATAAGGGGCATTGGCTCCAATGTTCCATGGAAGCTTGGGTTTCCCCAATAGGCGTGGCAGTATAGGAAGCACAGGCTTTCAAAGGCACAGAAAGATGCACGCCTTAAGGAACAACTTCGGGACGAGATTAGAAACGAGCTTCAAGAAGAGTTCGATTCGAAGTTGTTACAAGTGGAGGCTCGGGTGGAGGCACGCCTCAGGGAAAGCAGCAGAGCGCACCTCCCCCCAGTCTCCAAAAAAAGAAAGAGGGCGGCATCTTTTCCACCTAAGCTTGGATCACGCAAAAGAGCTGCTGGAAGGGGGAGAGGAAGAGGAAATGTGGAAGGGCCGCTTTTGGCTCCAAAGAAGCTAGATCTTGCCAAGGCGCCATCAGCTCCTCCTAAAGAATTCACATTAGGCATGCCATTGGTCGGAGACGATGCCTTATCGAAGATGGGCCCTGCATGCAAGGAGTTGCACAGGTACTACATGGAGAGGTCTAACGCAAGGAGGAAGCATAGAGAGATCTCCATGACGGGCCAGCACGATAGACAGCCGTTCCTCGGCCATGAAGGCTTTATCGCCGTAGACTTTCAAGATCTATGGGACCTTTACAGGGTGCGAGCGGTCGACACCAACCTCCTTAAGTGCTACTCCTTGTAAGTATTCTTGCGTACGAGATATGGTACTAACTATCCTTGTATTACGCTTACCCGGATTCTTGTCTTGCTTCTAGGTTAACTTGGAAGCATATCCATCATAATGCTCCCCATGTTGCCTTACTCGATCCAACTGTCGTCAACGAGACAACTATGAACTACGATCGAGCCAGCATGGTAGAATATATCAAGGACTGCTTATGGTCCCGTCAAGACAAGGACTTCATTATGTGTGCCTACTCTGAACAGTAAGCGTGTACCCTACTTAGAATCAACTCTGCGACGCGTATAGCTTTACTATTTAACTTGCAATTTATTAATGTCGCAGTCGTCATTGGATTCTCCTGGTCATAGTGCCGAAGTGGAGTTTAGTATACTACCTTAACTCCAATATCAAAAAAGAAATATACGATAGATCAGCGATCGAAGCTGCCTTGAACAATGCCTGGGACCAATACGTGGCAAAAGGCAGGAGGCATAAGGAAGGGCATCCCACACTCGGTCACAAAAAGGACTTTCCAATATGTCAACAAGTTGGCGACCAGTGTGGGTTCCACGTCTACCATAACATGAAGAGCCTCGCAGACAAGGTGACATTGCTCAACCTTGAGGTGTGTGCTTCAGTTGTTTATATACATTAGGGAGGAGATAGCACGATTCATACTAACTTTTCAAGTATGTAGACTAACTTGGCACCTCACATGCAGGAAAAACTTTCGGCGATTCCGGAAAACAACTTCGATATCATTAGAGAGGCGATAGCACAAATCATACTAGATGATCTCTTGTCGCCGAAAGGAATGTTTAGAGTAAAGTCCTAGCCGAAAGAAATGCTTTTGCGACAAACATTTGATTTTTGTAAATATTATTTGTAATACAATTCTGCACATTTTTCTGTATATATTTGCATTTCTTAATTACATATAAACTTGTTCCAATTTATAACTCAGTTTTACAGGTTTTGATACATGTCGGCGGTTTGGAGAGCAAAAAATGGATGTGAATGACATATATATGTGAATGTGTCTGTGGATGTTAATGTATATATATGAATTGGGTGTGGATTGGGTTTGATTTTTTGAATTGGCTGTGAATATCTGATGAAATGCTGGAATATGCACTGAATATGGTTGCTGGGAATATGGTTGCTGGGACTGTCATTTTTTGCAGTGGGCATGGCTAGCAAAGGCCTGAGGCTAGCCAAAAAAACAAATTTTATTTTTTTTTCTGACTTACTCATCCCTAACGGGCATTTTAATAATGCCCGAAAGAGATACTCATCCGTGACGAGCTCCAAACAAAACCTGATAGGGATATAGACATCCCTGACGGGCTCCTAATATAAGCCCGATAGAGATAAGTCATCCGAACCAGGACTATTTTGACTCAACAGATGGGGTCAAACCTATCGGTGATGGGCTCTTTCGAAAAGCCCGTTAGGGATGGGTAGTCATTGGTGACGGGCTTAGTAGTTTGCCCGATTGAGATTAGTCATCCGTGACGGGCTCCTACCCAACCTGGTTTGACTTGTATTGCTTGGTCAATCTTATATGTGACGGGCTACATTGTTAGGCCCGATTTAGATAACGTCCATCCATGACGGCCTTGTGCTCGATTGAGATAGTTTCTCACATCACTGACCTTTGGTCAGTGACGGGGGCCCTACCCGATAGTGAAGAGGGTTAATGCCCGTTAGAGATAGCCGATCCCGTGCTAGTGACGCTACATGTGGAAAACAGGTCACGGCTTGGTTTGGCCAAAAAGATGCATGTATGTTCTTCCTTTGGGCTCTAGGAGACTTACCACAGGCTTGGTTGGAGCTGGAGCAGTCCAGACAGCGGCGGCAATGGGGGAACTCCCCAACAGCGACACTCCTTCTCAGACAAACAGCGATGGCTTGTCCCCTTCCGTGATCTGCCATGCATGCATGTCTATCGGATGCTCCGCACGCGATGAATTAGTTTGGAGCTCACCAGAGTGGACGAATTTGGAGATGGAGTCTAGCGGCCAGAGTTGAGGAAGATGAAGTGGATCTCCTAATGTATGGCTTCTTAGTTCAATTCCTCCGGTTAATAGGCTCCTGGGGTAGAGGCGATGATGTTGGCGCAGTGGCTCTGGTAGCCGTGCCCCACGACGGCTGGAATGCGGAGGTTGTCTTGGCTGTGGTGCTCGAAGTGTGGTCTGAACGTTGTCGGCATGGCAGCGTTCTTGTGCGCCCACTGCATAGAATGAGACAAAATTAGGTGGAATAGAGACAACATCGAGAGTAGATTGAGGAACGCAAAAGAAGAGGAGACGACCGCGGCTCCATGGTGTTGGCGGCCTTTGTCTTCTCGGTGGCCGACGATGGGGAAAAGAAGGAGGAGAGGAACTGGAGCTCTCTCGCTAGGTTTGGATGGCACTGGAATGATGAACGAGATGAGGCGACGTTGCTGGAGGAGGTAGAGGGTGAGAGGAGGAAGATTGGGTCGTCGACACGTCAAGGCCACGTGCCGATAGCTTCCTACGCTCGGTCGGCGCTGCTCTCTCCCCTTCTCTCGCATTCTGGTTCATTGGGGTGAAGAAACAGTGCGAGGGCAAGCCAGAGTCACTTATGTGTGGGCCTAGATCGATAGTACCAAGATTTGGGTGAGAGAAGTGGGTAAGAGTTTGAGTGAAAATCGTTTTCTAGAAAATCTCAGGATTATTTCTTTCGCCCTCTCTTTGTTAATCTATAGTTTAATTTATGGGCATGATAAATTAAGGTGGATTTTTCTGTTGGTAGATAAGAATACCTAGTTTCCATTTTCCTTGGTTGCACTAAAAAATTCCTTATATTTTATTCAGAAAAATAAAGAAAATAGGCTTGGCCGAAATATATTTGCATTTTGAGGAGGTTAAAACCTATAAAATAAATTCTGGCAAAATTATATTAATTCATTATAACTAAACTAGTATTTGAAAAAATTATGTTCCATATATATTATTATTTTATTTAATGCATATATGAGTAATGTATTGATTTTGCCAATTAAGGTTTTAGAAATAATTTATGGTTTAACTGCTTTGACCGATTTATTTGAGGTATCAAATGTAAATATTAAATTGTACCAAAAATCCCAGTGAGTTATATATATTGAATAGTGTCTTGATGAATTTTCCCATGATTTTATATTACACCAATTATTTTTAGATATTCAATAAGCTTATCTACCTTTAAGTGGTCTTATTTTAAATATATGTTTAAATGATTGTAAAATTATATTTTTATTTGTAATTAACCATAGATTATGTTGTTAGATTTTAATTTCATTTCACCATAATTAATCTCATAAGACTTGTGCACTTGTGTGTATATATTTGAGTTAGCTTAAGTGTACTTAAGGTGACAATTAGGGTAATGCTTCTATTATATATGAATTAATATGTATACACTTTTAGGCTCATGTGACCTACTATGAAATGCATCCAAGATCCAAAAACATTTGAAAGGACTCAAATCACACACCACACCTTGTGTTTATGCAAGCATGCAAATGTTTTACATGTCAAATTAAATTGGTAAGGAAAAAGTTTTAAATTATTCGCAAATTTGCATATGGGCACTAGCTAGTTTAACCTTACATAGGTTTTATATTCGAAAAATTTTGGTCATAAATTCTGAAACACATTTTTATTATTTAGTTGAAGTCAAAATTCAAAATTTGAATTTTGGGTATGTTACAGGGAACGACATCGTTTTGAGAAGGATCTTGACGCGAGGGTGGCCCAGCAGCCACCGCGAAAACAGAATTGAGATTAGCAACATTAGACTCCGTTCGCTTTAACCATGCATTCTCATCTGGGTGGGTTACTGGGTCGAATGGAGCTCGTCGGAGTAGGGAATTGACCGTTGCCAGGTGTTCGGTGGCGGTATGAACAGGTTCGATTGGCTGAGGAGGATCATCCCCCGAGCGAACTTCGTTGTCTTCACGTACGTCTTCAACCACGCCCTCGATCATGCTCATGTCGCGCAAAGAGTTAGATCCCGAAGATTCCAGGTCATCTAAGCTATGAAGAACAGATGGTTCGAGGTGATCTATGCCGATGTACCCGACCATGCAATCTTGAGCACCCAAAGTTCTATTGTCCACAAATGCATCATGAGATTGATTTCGACGAGAGTGGAACGGACAACAAGGCACACGGATCATAGACCTGGTGATCTATAGGAAAATCTTGCAAGCAGTAAGGGGGTGGCTTTTCAATCCATAGATCGGGCACCATGCCTTATGTGGAGAAGCGCGCTGGATATCTCAATCCTTGCAAGCATCGAGTTCAGCCTTGACTTGAAGTATCACCCGACATCCAATCAAAGGGTGCAAAGATGCCTTATGGATCAGACACCAAGATACATAGTCATTCCGGCAAGTTATCCTTGCCAGCACTTGACCCTTGACAATTGTTCGGGAATTAGCCGCTTTAGGAGGTCCTCGGGAAGATGATGTCACCGACATCTCCTTCTCAGAATGGACAGGAGAGATAGCTGACTGGGGATCGTTATTCGCCCGCTCCGTTGTCGTGATTCGATCCAACAAGCATTGGGGAAGGCGAGATCGGGACAGTTGCAAAGACAGGGAAAACGATAGCTCTGACTTGGGCCCAAGCGAATGTCACGCCCGGAAAATACCTTTCCTGAACGCTAGTGTATTAATCCCCGTCCCAGGAAAAGCCGGGGTACACCACACAAACTTGATACAAAAGACACATCTTTATCAATTATCGCGATAATATTTACATTATTACAAAGGCACATAAGGCCTGACAACAAAAGAAAAACAGCAGCGGACTAGCGGGCCTACGGCTCCATCTTCACAGGCGCTCAACTGGGGTATAAGCCAGGACTCCACCTAAGACTTCTTCTTAAAGAGCTTCTCAGACTGGAGGGGGAAAGATTGAGCAAGGATGAGTACAACCACCGTACTCAGCAAGACACACCGGAAAATGCACTTAATGCAAGGGAGTACAAGGATTCATATATAGGGATATTTTGCATAAAACCAGCATTTCGAAACATTTAAATATTTAAAGGCATTTTTAAACCAACACAAACTTATCTCTAGTCAAAATTATCACCAAGCTGCGCATCGACGCGATCTTGCCTTATCCTAGGCCAACAGGTACTAACTCCAGTTATTTTAGTTTTAAACAGAATCAAATTCTAACTTGGATACATTGCTCAGCTTACCCATAACTGAGGGCGTGGCTATTCGAATAGATTAAACTCTGATCAGAGGTGTACATCTTTACCCACCAGACATGTCTTCCTCACGTGTTGCGACGTGCCACATGCCACCACGGCATACGGACGAAAGCCATGACATAACCTACCACCTAGTATTGCCCTAACCGAAAAAGACCGACATAGACTTCCCCTGCCAGGCGCCCTGGGTCGAGCAGACAGTCTATGCCCCCGGGCGTACTGCCAGAGACGTCAACCCCACCAAGGGCTTCATTCATCCCTATCCGTGTGTTTTTGCTCATGGCTGTCCTAGACGACAAGTTAAGCCTTACCCATTACACAAGTGGTAGTAAGGAATATGCCTTGCAACAGAGGCCCGAAGACCGGTCCTTATGACGGCCGAGGTACGACTAACAAAACCATACACCTCGAGCCCAGCCGAAAACAGGTTTGGGGAAATTTTGAAGGGGAAACATTATTTCATGGCTAAACAGCCATTAAACCAAAATTACCATTATTTACAAATTATTCACCATTCTAATTATTGAAAATCAACTTTAATTGTTTCTATGTAAGCAAGGCTAAGCATATTCCTAAAGTTTCTAGTAAGCACCACATATATAAAGTCCTTACTAGTTTTATTTTTGTTACCTAGGGTTGTCAAAGGTAATTACACAATAACAAATAATAAGGCAATAACAAGGAATGTAGGAAAGGCTAAATAAAACAGTTATAACGCGGTAAATTTAATAAAGCAAATGCAATAATTTAAATTAAAATACTTTTCACAAACTGGGATTCAATATGCTCAAGGACAGCGTGACTTGCCTTGCTCAGAGAAAAAAAGGGGGGCTTCTGAAGCTTCCGCGACTAACTCGAACTGCACCACGGGAACTCCGGAACGACAGCCACTACACGAACAAACAAAACAAGGCTACAACGCTAAGAAAGAAACAACAACAGTACATAAAAACAATAGACACGGGTTCTTTAAGTTATAACAAAAACTAAACAGTTTGGAACGGGTCAATTTTGGAGCTCGTATGGCCGAGAAACGACCATCCGAAATTTAGGTGTAATTAAAGTGGAGATTTCCGAGTTGTTTAGTTATTATTGTACCATTAAATTATGTTTAATGTAACATCGCTCGCGGAAAGAAAGGATCGAGCGACCGGTAGCCGAGACCCACAGGTCAGACGGCTAGTTCACCGTGGATCGGGTTCACAGAGATGATCCATGGGAAGGACGGAATGAGACCATACGTGTCAACCGAAACAAGTGGCTGACAACCGGGCCTCACAGAAATGCCACGCGGGCTGCACACGTGGGCAAGCACGAGGCAGCCAAACAGGCACACGAACGCGACCACCACACGTGCACGCGAAGACCACACGAACAACCGTCGACACTGGTGAACGAGACCGGGGCTGACAACAACACGACGGGCACGAGGGCCACAACACGAGGGCTACATGGGAAGGACGAGGACGGGGCAGCGAGGAGAGGGGTCCTTACCCCAACGCGACGACGGCGACTACCAACGACGAACGGAGGAGACGGCCGACGACGAGGAGGACAGCTTCGGCGGTGACCCTTGAACGAAGGCGAGGACGACCTTGACGACGCTGTGCCGAGGACGAAGGCGACGACGAGGGCAGCAACGACGACTCAGGGACGACGCAGACGAACGGGCAGCACTCGACGAACTTTAGGCTTGGCGAAGAGGCGGACGACGACGGCACAAACGACCTTGATGACGCGGACGGCTTCGGCTCGACGAAGAGAGGGCCGACGGCTAGCGTGATGACCGGTAGCCGGTGGCAGTGATGGCGCAGCGGGACGACACTCCGGCAAGGAGGGAGGGGCTACCGAAGGACAAAGACGACGACGACAATTGGAGACGGCGCAGCGGCTGCGCTACCATGGGTTGCCGGCATCCACGGTGCTCCGGCTGACCTCGGACAGGACGAAGGCAAGGCCGGGAGAGATGGGAGCAGCGGCAATGTCGGGGGAGGCGACGGCACGGTCGACACTGCTCTGGCCAATGGGGAGGGCAGCCGAAGTTGGCAGGCGCGGTGGAGAGAGGAAGCCACACGGGGAGACGAAGAGAGAGCAACAAGGGCTCAGGAAATGCAAAGGAGAGGGAGAGGAGGAGGTTGCCGCACCATTTATAGGCCGGAGGAGATGAGGGGATGGCGGGGAAGATGAGGGGATGGCCGAGGAGAGGAGGGGACAGTCGGGGAGGTCACTGGCCGGCCATCCATGGCAACCATGCAAGGAGAATTAAATTCAGCGAATTAAGGATGAATTGGAAGGGGAAAAGGTGGGGGAATTGATGAGGGATTGGAGAGGAACCCATTTTTGCACTTTAATTGGGGAGGAATCAACCGGGAAGGGAGATCAAGTGGAGGGGCGGCGCTTTTGTTCATGGAGAGAAAGAGGAACAGGCGCTCTGGCTCGCCTGGAGGAGGAAGACAACATGTCTTCCCTCCTGGGCTGGCTGGGCCGCGCGAGGAGAAGGGCAGGCCGGTGGGGGGCGGCTGGGCCAAGGGAAGGGAGGGGACTTTGCGCCTAGGGGAAAAAATGGCCCAAGAGGGAGGGAGAGAGGGAGGAGGAAAAGAAGACTTTGGCGGTAGGCCGAGGGAGAGGAGGAGGACTTTGGGCCGAAAGTGGCCCAAAGAGAGGGAGAGAATTATTTTTAGGTTTTCTATTTAATTAAGTCTGAAATTAGTTATTGTTGCATAAAATTATTTCTTGTGCTATGAAAATTCATGTAAAAATTAAGGGCTCCTTTTAGACCAAGGAGAAAAATTCTCCGGGCAACAATCGAATTTTTCTTGGACGTATTTTATTGTTTTGCCAGTTTTTTTTGAATTTTAATTATTTCTATTATTCCTTTTAGAAAATGATTTTTAACTCGGGATGAATTTATCAGGACGTGACAGCGAACGCCGGCGGGGTTGGATCTCCCATGCTTGGATGATTATGGATGCCCTCGTTGGAAGATCTTGAGCTTGAAGTCATCTTGTCAAAATCCTTCTGCACCAAGGCCCCTACCTAGCACGCCACTGTCGACGGGTTATACCAGCAGATCGTATTGAAAGGGTATCGGGGTACGCTAGTACTAGGATCTAAGCAAGAATGTATCAAGCATGCAAAGACAGGGAATTATACTGGTTCGATCCTCTCAAAAGATAATAACCCTACTTCAATTTATATGGATATATAGATGGGAATACCACAAGGATTACAGTAGGAATAGAACAGCTAATCTAATCCACTGACTAGCCTCTGCCAAGAATGGCTCGACGAGATCTATTGAGTGAATACGGCTCTGGCTTCCTTCGGATTGCCTCTCCTTTATGGCTGGTGTCTATGGTTGTAATTCGATGATCCCGTACCCTCGGGGGCCTTGTATTTATACCATAGACTGCCTTCCTCTCCAAGTAGAACTTGGAGAAATCATATC
The DNA here is from genome assembly GCA_008326285.1 of Oryza officinalis. NCBI lineage: Eukaryota > Viridiplantae > Streptophyta > Magnoliopsida > Poales > Poaceae > Oryza > Oryza officinalis. The sequence continues at coordinate 14,150,782 of BDMV01000010.1, forward strand.
TAGATATGGACCAAGGAGACCTTATCTCCTCCGAGTATGACTCTAACACCTTCTATTCGAGGAGATGATTTCCTTCTATATCCACCATATTTCCTTAATTGAAGGTTACCTTCCCGTATACTCTTAGGTATATGGTATCTGTATACTCTATGAACCCGTGTATAGAAGGTATGTCTTATCCTTTACCCTGACACAACCCATCCTCAACCACCGAGGGGCCCACCTGGCAGCCTCTGGTGAAAGGCGGTTGACAAAGGTGGGCCCAAGGGTTCGGCCGAACCTCCATTGATGTCCCTTAACTCCACCCTCCACGTAGTCCTTCTTGGTGGCTCCCCAATGACGGTTGTGGGAGTTACAAACCTCCCTAATCATCATTTGCAGCTATAAAAGGAGAGCACTCCCTCACTCTCAAAACACACACTTCAAGGAGAAATTCTCTCATTTCATACATTGTATACTCTCTAGTAGTAGTGGAGTTAGGCTTAGAATAGTCTTCGGTCCTATAGTCTTCTCGGAAATTCTGGTACGTCTGTAAGATTATAGTTGCAATAAAAGAATTATCTTCTTTATTATATTATGTTCATATTTCATATACTAGTTTAATAGTTATGTGTTTTATGAATAGATTATACTTTATTTATATGCTTCACCTGATTAGACTAGTCGATCTATGCTACGGTAATGGTCCAATGATATTAACGAGTTGCACCAGTTCTATGTTGTCCATCCGAAGGGTGGGAGTCTCGGGAGAATTAGTGTAATTATTTATTAACATTAGCATGGTACTTAGGTTAATTAAATGTCGTTGGATGTGAGTATACCCCACAAAAATGAGGTAGGCAGCTGGTGGTGACAACCCTATCCGTCCTGTGTATTCCTCCACGTCCGGGTATGACATAAGAGTTTGTAAAATGCCATAACCACGTTGACAGATCAGCAGGAAGTTGTTTTTCGGTAGTGCCTGGGTGCGTAGAACTAAATCCTAGTCTTGTAAGCATATATGTGTTAAGTGTGAACTAAACATTAGCAATATAGAAGTACATATGAACCTTAGCTTTCTATAGTTCTTCTTCCCTACCTAGTGTATCATTTATTAGACATAAATCTCCTGTGTGTCACACCACCCTTATAACATATTCTCAATTAACCACTGTTTAGACTATGGTAAAGTAATTATAGCTTCATTAAGGAATGTATGAGCTTTATCTTTACACCACCGCCTTCCTTACAAATATATAAATACAATACCCTTGGAATACTCCTGGGTGAAATGCTACAGCAGTATCCGTGTGTTTACGGATTTATTTGTAATCGTAAAAAAAACCAACAGTGGTTGCAGAGGTCGGAACAGCACTAGAGCACTACATCCTCATTGATCATATTGTACCTATTTTTCAAATATCTTGTTTTCTATCAAATTTGCATTATTTTATAATGCCATGCAGGATTGTCACACCCTCCAAATTGATAAAATACAAATTATTGTGAAAAAGGAATTTCTAAATTTTATTTAATAATTATAGTAAGTGTTTGAATAAAATCTATGAAACATTTGAACATAAAATTGAGCTAGGTAAAATTTTCTTAAATACTTTGAGTGCCCAAGTATTTTATGGATTTTTTCTAGAATTATTTGAGCATTGAAAGTAATTTTAATAAATGAAACAACATTTCAGCATTTAAATTAATTGAAAATCAATTAAAATCCTTTCCAAAATCTTTGGGCCTAATCCGGCCTAATCCCAATTCCTTCTCTCTCATCGCCCGCCCAACTAGCAACCCGAACCGCCAGGAATTTTTTTTAGAAATAATATGATTTTAATGGAAAATCGCAAAAATAGTGGGCTTTCGGACCAAATCGTGGAAATATGGGTCTGTCGAACAGGGGGAGATGACACGAGGACCTGTCGAACGGGGGCACGTCGATAGCACATATCGAATGGCGGCCGAACGATAGGGCGACCTGTCGAATAGCGGGAGTTTGACAGGGCCCATCGCCTGCCACACACCACCCCTGTCAAACAACGGGCATTTGACAGGCCCCCCCACCGCGTCTATCGACCAACGGGCATTCGACAGGCCCTTTTATAAGCCCCGCAGCGAATCGGGAGGACCACTTCGCCTCGCCTCGCTCACCGCAAGCATTTGCCTCAGGCCGCCGTCGCGCCCACCATCGGTGCCGTCGCCATTGCCGTCGTTGCCATTGCGTGCCGTCGTCGTAGAGGTTGCAGCACTAGAAGGGAAGGGAAGGTGACGGCCAAGAGTAGCTACGGTGGTTAAGGTATAAATATGTAATCCCTAAGTTAAGTTGTAAATTTTTAATTCGTAAGTATGAGGCTTGTTATTTCGATGCTATTATTTGTGAATCGTTAGTCATTGTTGAATGTTAGTACGTATAATGTGTGAACCATTTGTCATTGTTTAATGTTAGTATATATAGTTATTTAGTTGTATGTTGCAAATAATATAGTTATTTAGTTGTATATTGCTCTAACGTATGCAATTTCGTAATGTTAAAATAGTTATCATCAGGGAGAAATGAATGTTGAGCATTAGTACAAATCGAAAGGAAGTTATATTTAAGTAGTCAAATTTAGTGCAGAGCTGTGTCATTCGGCCGAAGGGAATAACTACGCGGTTGGGAAGGAGACGTCCGCAACTGTGCAGGAAAGAGGAACGACAGCGAAGGTATAAATTTGTAATCTCTTAGGACGGCGGTAATTTTTTTTGTTAATCATTGTTGGTTGTTAGTACAGGTATTATACGTTTATTATTAGTTAAAATCGAATGGATGTATGATAAGTTTATTATTAGTTAAAATCGAATGGAGGTATTATACGTTTATTATTAGTTAAAATAGAATGGAACTTATAGTAATGAAATATAGTTTGAATACGTTAAAGCAATAATGTAAGCATAGAGCATGCGACACTTTACTGGCTAGTAATGTATTAATAGCAATTGGCATGCTATTTCAGGATGTCAGGTGATGTGCCCGTTCGGGTGTATTATGGCGACGCTCCAATACAACTTTGTGATAGCGGGGTAGATTTGACCGTATATGCATTCGTTGATACTACCCTAAATATACCAGGCCAGTTGGTTTTGAACGACGTGCTAGGGTGGCTACATAATATGTTCGGGATAGATCCTTTGATGGAGAAATTCATCATAAAAGCCGTGTGGCTAGTAAGGAGTGAATACGGATGGCAGTGGAGAGTAGTAGAGCTTGCATCTATTGGGAGTTGGAGAAAATTTGTGGCTAAAGTAAGAGAGAAAGGTTATAGCCTGGCAATATTGGTGCAAAAGAAAATAGATATTGTTGGAACTGGGGAGACCAGCCGCACGGAGGTGGGACAAACTCATATTGTGGAAGAGATTAATATTTGCAGGAGTGGGTAAGAGGAAGCAGTAGAGGAGGTTACTGCACCGGTAGATTTAGTTGTGCCCGGTGGCAATTTTCCGCCTAACGAATTGGATGATGATGAGTCGGACTCACCTTTGGCTGTTGATGCAGCGGAGGAGAACGATGCGGTAGTGGAAGAGATGGAACTGGAGAACGAGGAATATATTTCGTTAGTTGTGGAAGGGCAAGATACAGCACAGTGGGACGAGGAAACCAACGTACTTGAAGATTGGACGACCATATCGATGAGCCGTCTGGGGGTTAACGATGGTTTAGATGCCCACTGGCGATATGATTGTAAGAAGGTGCAAGTTGGACAGATGTTTCACGACAAAGGGTACCTACAAGACGCGTTGAAGAGGTGGGCTTTTCTGCAAAGGCGGGAGTTCAGGGTGAAGGTTTCAAATAGGATGACATATGACGTGAAGTGCACATAGCCCGGATGCCCTTGGAGAGTGCATGCTTACAAGCCACAACATGACAACTTATGGGTAGCTTCAAGGGTTGAGGAGCATACCTATTTATTCGACAATACCCATTTGGTACACAGAACATGACGGCTGCATTCGTGGCACAAATGGTGTACTCAAAGGTTGTTAAAAAAACTCTTTGTCGCCGTTCACAATAATGCATGAAGTGGAGAAAGAGTACGGGTATGAGATATCGTACGACAAGGCTTGGAGGGGTAAGCAGAAAGCACTAGAGATGAGATTTGAAAGTTGCGAAGATTCATACCACAACCTTCCCCCACTTTTGGAGGTGTTGCAGGCCAGAAACCTGGGCACATATATAGCTATTCTCGATGAGGTTAATGAAAATGGGAAAAACTTACTTCGTCGTGCATTTTGGTCATTTGGGTGCATTATAGAAGACTTCCGAAATTGCATTCCGTTGTTATGTGTTGATGGTACTTTTATGCCAGGCAAGTATAGGGGAACTATTTTAACCGCAATCGGAGTCGACGCTGATAGCCATGTCGTCCCCGTTGCCTTCGCTTTTGTTGAAAGAGAGAACACATCGAGCTGGCTATGATTCTTGCGTCACATTAAAAGGTATGTTGTTCAAAACAGACCAAATGTATATGTTCTGCATGACCGACATGCCGGCATTCTATCGGCGATGCAGCAGCTAAAGGAAGATGTAACAGAGGAGGTGTGCTGGCTAGATTTGCATAACAGATGGTGTATGCGACATCTCGGTGAAAATTTTTACTGACAATTCAGGAGTAAGAGGTTAATGGACCTGTTCAAAAAGTTGTGCAAGCAGAATCAGCAAAGAATGTTCGACGCTATATGGGAACAGCTAGATCGGTTGCCCACTACTCACATGCAAGAGGTTCGGAAAAAACCCGTTCTGGCCCGACAAGAGGAGCCAGAAGGCTTGGAACCCGTTCCAAATGAATCACAATCTGTTACTCGATGTATGAAGCGGGGGAGGGCTACGAAGTGCTTCACTGAGTGGATAGAATATTAGCCAAGGGAAAAGTGATCCTTGTTGTACGATACCAATGGTTCACGATATGGTGTGATGACAACAAATCTTGCAGAAGTGTACAACTGGGTGATGAAAAATACACATCCTTTACCACTTGTTACTATCCTGAAGGGCATCACAAGGGGTACATAGAAGTATCTTTGTAAAAGATACGCCATGGCTAGTCTTAACCTTGCCAATCCTAATGTAAGGTATAGCCTCGCTATCACACAGTACATGGAGGAGAAAAGGAAGAAGGGGGGAATGCACAGGGTCTGGCATGCTGGGAATGGGAAGTTGTTGTTTGAGGTATGACTACATGAAAAAAGTGGAGTTGGTATTGGGAGGACGGACATCACATTGGAGTGCACGTTGTGGCCAGACTATCATGCTTGCAAATGCAACTGCAATAAGCCTTTCCTTCGACATCTACCATGCTCTCATGTTCTTGCCGCTTCCACAAAAGGTGGTGTCGATGAGAACATATTCGTCTCGCCTTACTTTACTAAGGAAGCATGGGAGGCAACCTGGCGCAGTGTGCTTGGTTGGCCTGCGGTATGTGATTTCACTCGCCCACCTCTAGGGGAAGCCAACTGGGTGCCTGACTCAAATTTGCTAGTTGACACGAAGGGGCGTCGCAAGACGCGTCGAATCAAGAACCACATGGATGAAGCTGAAACGAACACATGTTCGCGGCGTCCAAAAGCTTGCATTGTATGCGGCGGAGACCATACCCGTAAAGATTGCAGCATGTACAATGTAGGCAAAGATGTTGAAGGTGGCGATATTCGTCGTGTTCCAACACGAAGGTCGATGAAGAGAAATAATCCTTAGTTATTCGTCTTGTAATATTTATATTTACCAGCACTGCAGTGTGTTCACTTCAATTTATCAGTATTTCACTTCTGCTATTATAATTTCGCGTTGCATAATTTGTCATTTTTTAATTCCTTTCTGATGCTCATGACACTGATAATCATGCATTTTGTAGATATGGCTGACAGGGATGACGTACCGCTGATCGACGAGGTGATCGATAAACATCATCGATCGCGACGACTTACTCGAGGGACTTTTTGCAACGTGTTGAAAATGTGGGGACCGGATCAGTATTGGCGTATCGATCCTTGTTGGGTTCCAAGGAACATGTTGAAAATTTAAATGTACTGTCATTTAATTTTTTTTGCATTGCTATTTATTTCTTTTTGACATGTAACAGGTTGAGAGCCGCTGGGTTGTTGACCTTCACGTGGAAGGTCATCACGTTTAAACATTGATGTGGCCTTGTTGATTGCTTTGGTCGATAGATGGAGGCCCAAAACACACACATTTCACCTAACAGTTAGAGAGATGGTACCCACTCTAGAAGATGTGTCACTTTTGTTGGGTCTACCGATAGCGGGTGCAGCAGTTGGCCTGACACTGGTCCATGCTGGATGGGCGGATGATCTGTTGGCCAGTTTTGGGAGTACGGAGACTAGAGACGAGGCCTCAGCTCATCAGGCAGGACGATGTGGCGACCGTCCTTCACAGTTTCTGTTCGCATGCTGCAGCGCTACTTCGTCGTGTCTCCTGTCGGAGCGCGACTGATGTGGCGCAGCCTTCTAGGCGGGCAGGATCGCCACCACTACCACAGCGCTCTACTGTGGACCAGTTCCGTTCCTCTACGTCATGTCACGCCTACGATGACGTCGGTCCATCGCATGCTCGGCCTTCGCTTCAGGAGACGCCTCCCCCTGTCCGCCCAGGGAGGTCATCGGACTTTGGGGTTCCGGCATCGAGTATGGCACCACCATGGCCACAGGTACAACACGTTTACCTTGCTTAACATCTACTTCATATCGTACTCAAACTCCGTTTTATACCATATCATAACCTACGCAATGTCCACAGCCACAACAGGTGTACAATACCCCGGGAGCTTATGCGGAGGCAAACTTTCCTTACCTACCGACAGGGGACAACAAGGCGACCACACCGGGTTGGGACTTTACGTTACTCCGCGTGCACTGGAGTCGGGGTACACACAGCACACACATAAGTATTGTTTACAACGTAGTTACCATCATCGTTCTCTTAATTTTTATGCATAGTTACTAACTATTATAATGTGGCATTCCCTCTATTTTGCAACAGGTGACGACTATGGGTTTTCCCAGGGGCATTTTGCAGTTCCTGCTGTCTCTCCTCGAACACAGTTTGTGAACGATTTCTTCGCGACGGATGCACCCGATGTGCAAGCTGGCCTAGACTACTGGTACGGTGCTCCTCCGGTCACGCAGCATACACAGCAGAGGGAGTCCGTGTAGCCAGAGGATGCCACTCCACAGCAGACGGCACGACATAGGCACCCACCAGATAATTTGACTTATCCGACAGAGCAAATCAGACAACGCAAGAAGGGAGGGCTGAGCAAGCGTGCGAGGGGGGGTTGTGCTTGACTTGTAATGTTATTTATGTGTTGGATTATTTCTTTGTGCATGTACTACTTATGTCATATTATATGTATGAACTACGTCATGACATACACTTGTCCTAAAGTATGACTTCTTTTAAATTTTTTTCTACAAAATTTAGAAAAAAGACACTATCGACATAATAGTGCCCGCGCATGGTTACAAACTACTTTCGACGCCTATGTCATTTCGTTGTCGAAAAATCGGACACACCGAGAATACAATACGAGATCGACTTCGCATTCGTACACTTCGCTATTACTTTTTACAAAAACACGATCCCTTTCGGCGCATGCACGAGTACTTTCCGTTGCACCGATGCAACCTCCTTTATTCGCGTGCGATACGACTGTGGAAAGGCTTCTCACGCCCTTACATGTCATATCGGCATACGTCCAATCTTACTTTCGGCTCCATCCCGCCCTCTAAAAGGGCGAAAGGCCTTATTCCGCATACGTCCACTCTTACTTTCGGCGGTAATTAGGCTAACCCATTGTGCCCCATGATGTAGACATGTAAAGGTTATCACTGCGATTTTGGTGCCTACATAAGTCCCCATAATGAGCGATGCAGCACAAAATTTCTTCATCTGTGTAGGCAACAAGCGCTACCACAACCCTCCATTGCACCAGCTTTCGGCAATGGCTAGACGCCGGGGAGTTGAGGATCCCAACTGGCGTAGCGATCCTTGTGTATACCTATTTCCACGTTGGTGCCAGCAGCCTCTATGCCTTTGCAGTGACCGATGCCAACTAATGGCTTCGAGGAATCCAGACATTCGAGGAAGGCGTTTTTTTAGGTGCCCTAACTATGACCGTGAGGTATTTCATTCTTTGCATATGCTTATTCAGTTTGCATGAGCGATTGTTTATTCTTCTTCCAAATCTATTCGTCAGGCCCGCGCTACGGCTTGTGGATACATCAAGTGGGTCGATACAAAAAATCCCGTTCTCAACCTAACCACTTGTTTACAAAAAGGACGCTGGTATTTCGCATCAGAAAGTACTGAGCAATACTTGAATAGAAAAGCAGCTTACGAACGACAACGTCGTGAACAACAGTGCGACTGGCGGGTGCTAACGATGGCACTCCCTCGATGAGAAGACCATCCAAAATGCAGATGCGGTGATCGTTGTCAGGTTCTGCGTTCCATCAAACCAAGTACTTTGGGTCAGAGGTTCTTTGTTTGCCCAAATATTCTAGACAACAATTTCATGGTGAAAATATTTTCATTATCATGAATCCTTATTTTATCACAACATTCAGTAACTTTGTTCGCTTCACGTCGTTTCTGTGGGGACACCTCGGGTTAAATATTATGTAAGTTATCTGAAGTGATAGCGTGATTTATTTAGCTGGATGGGGTCTAGTAATAATCTAGTAAAACAATAACCATCCAACCTCATTGCCGTCCTATCAAGTCAAAAGACCTACATAGTATAAAACCTAAAGCCCCGAGCAGAGAGATTAGGGGATATTGCTGGGACTTTAGCATGCCAGTCAACTTCAGCCTAAGACATGCCCGTCAAACCACACGAAGATAGCGACCAGATGTGTTACACATCTCAGGAGACTTGACAAAATTCGCTAAAGCTCTACGACATCCCAAAAGCTCAATACCCATACCGGTGTAGAAATAGATCCCAGGAATAGCTCTAGTTCCACACTTTCATCTAAGCGATGAAAATCAGAATAATAGGGAGTAAACACAAATAACTTTACTCTACATTTATATTTAAATATATAGGCCAAACGGCCAGATAATTACTGATCCGCGAAAGCTTGGCTACCCGAAACCACAAGCAGCCGACTAGGAGATAACCCTTTTGGATCCATTCCTAGAAGAAGCAACGATTTCCCGAATCACTCAGAAGACTAAGTAAACAACCTGCAAAATGGATATTCCAGTCGAACAAGAGTCAGTACATTAACTAAGTTAATGTACCGGCAAGCACAAGACAATCCTAATATACTACATACATGGCATAAATCAAGGAAAGGCTATCTGTACCTTATTTTAGCATAAAGCAAGTTTTAGTTCACAATTCTTTTCAAAAGAGTTGATGATTCAATTAACAAAACATTAACATAGGTAGATCATAATATTTACTACATCAACATCATAAACCAACCCTTGTTATCCATACCGGCAACAAGTCATCATCAACATTATTATATCAGCCCTCCCCGGGCAACATCATCATCATTCTCATCATCACCCCACATCCATCACTATTCCCATAGCCCCTTTTCATAAACACATTTATAAAACATCAGTCTATACCCATGACAATTCACTATGTCGCTCATGACCATGAGCACGGCTAATCGATTAGTTTTAGAGAACTCTGCAGAGTTTGTACAGCTTTACCCACATGATGTGAATCGCTCTAGTTTGTCTGGTACCCGTCGGTACCACCACACTCTACACTTTGAATGTGGTCTAGAGGTCACAACGTAGCCTTTACATCACTTAACGCCTAGCATTGCATCAGTGATGGCAAGTGTGAATCCGTCCTGGGCATGACCCAGAACCGTTAGGTGGCGGGCCCATGCCTTAAACCTAACGCCGTGGCAGCGAACACATCCGCTCCCCCACGAGGCACTATACCGTTGAATTGGATAGACTTAGACGCCCATGCTATGAGGCGGACTACCCGTCCCCTTGCAGAACACACCCAGCTAGTCATGTTGCTAGCATTATAATCAACACACACACATGGGTAGTTCCTATGAATCATCGCTCAGACTAATTCATTCTACTTCGGCCTACCAATATGCAAGGCTAGACTTTAAGCAATTTAATTAGCTAAGGCCACCCCATAATAGCACATGTGGATGTACGGTAAACGATAGTGAGATTACGGTTCTAATCACGACTTAGTAGGTCAAACTGAACTGATGCAGCACTAAGTATGAAAAGAAACGTAAGACCTAGACAATCAAGCCCTTGACTGATTTTCAGGATGGTGGATACCTTAGCCAATCTAATCTAGCGAGACGATTTAGTCGATACCGGCATAAACCCTAAAACGAATTTCAGCCGATGCAACTAAATCAAGACGCCAAACCAGATTGACTAAGATATATGATAGTAGGTGCTTACGTTGCTGAGATCAGAACGTCGAAGCCCTAGCCCCGACAACGCAGACAGCCATAACGAGACTTACCCCTCGCGGGAAAGGCATGAACTCGCCGAAGAAAATGAAAAGTAAAAGTTGGCGATGCGCCGAAGTTGTATTGATCGTGAGATGATTTTACATGAACCTTGGGCTTACATATTTATACCCATAGACTAACAAAGATCCTAACAGATTACGACTCAAACTTTCCTAAAGATAAAACAGAAAACTAACAAACTCTTCCTAATTAAGAGATACAAGCCGCATCCTTCTTGAACTCGGTCTTCTCTAGATAAGATCTTCCTGAATCTAACAAGAATCCGACTGCTGAAAATATGGATAACTCCTATCGGCCGCTTGTAGACCTCCGAAGCCGATACAGACTTTGAGGCCGATATTTACTCTGAGCCGATACACAAACTAAGCCGATGATGACTTTGGGGCTTACCAAATTCTGGCGTTAACAACGACACAAAGTTCGGTCCTTAGTCAACCCGGGCGAACACTCCCCCTATCGGCGCACAACTAACACCATATGTGCACCACTTGCCGCCCAAGTCTAAAATCATTTTTAACTCCATTTTAGTTCTCAAATAATCATAGTTCTCATATATGTCCACAAGTAAAATAATACCCACATTTCAGTTATAAAGTGATCACAATATGACTTAGAGAATTTCTAAGCATGTCTAAGCATATAGCAGATATAAAACATATATACCCTCCAATGTGTATTTATAAAGTATTCAAATTCATCCTATGGTTACAAATAAAAAGGGTGACAATGTATCAAGGTAGATTTTGCAGCAATAAGGTCATAGCTACCATTTACTATGTTTCGAATATCGTTTTAAATCAAATATATATGCAGTTTCACAAACAAACGCTTTTCATTTCCCAAATCATGGGTTTCAATGTGATCAAAGGAAAAGGGAGGAATAACTTGCCTTGATCTGGAACAATGTAAAAATCACCTAAATCACTCTTTCACCGTTGAAGCGAATTGTCTATACAAATGACACGATATGCAAATAAATACCAAATCATGCGAAAAATACAAAATGCTCTAAAATACATGATTTGTGCACAGTGGATAGATTCTGACCTAAGATGGATTTAGGTGAAAGAATTCCTATTTTATCTCTTTTCATTTATGAGTTATGAATTTTCTAAGTTTGCATTGACAAATAGTATTATTTACTAATCTATAGTTGTGAATCATTTTTAATATATGATTTTGATTAAATTGACCTTACTGGAATGAAGGGGATGATTTTCTAAGATTAATACAATTGGTTTCATAATTTTTAAAGCTAGTATGAATTTCCTATAAATTTTGGAAATTAACTTCCATTTGTGGTGGTCATTTTACAATATAAATTATTAGTACTATTTCTGTTACAGAAAGTATGAAATATTATATTTTTAAATTAAAGTTCATACTCTTGTGATTCTACAGAAATTTGGTTCAACCCATTTGGAGCACAGATGAATTTTGTACAAATTTTACAAATTCCATGCTAGCTATTTCTTATTTGAAATTTTAGAAATAAATATTATACTGTGAGCATAGGATTTTATTCTATAAAATTAAAGTTCACAATGTTATGAACCTACTGAAATTGGTTTCACCTCAAAATGAGTTATATTTAAAATAAACACCTCAAAATGAGTTATATTTAATTTTACATGGATTTTACAAGTTCACAATTTTCAGTTTAAAAGATAGTGCTTTGGTTATTTTCTTTTATATTTACAAATTATAAATCATTGGGGTCCACCAGTCAGCCTCTGTCAATATGCAGAAAAGCCCTCGGAGTTCCTGGATTAGAACCCGAGGTCCTTAGCACGTGTTGGATCAAATATTATTAAGAGTGCTTAGGTGTTAATCTATTCACAAATGTGTCCTAGGGTCCACATGTCATATAAAGAGATTTTACAAATAGAACCTTATATGTATTAATCTCTTGCTAATCAGGTCCTGGTCTTTCAGATAAAGTGGGGCCCACCTGTCATAGGCTTAGTGGGGAGAAGGTACCAGCGGCAGTAGCAGCCGAGCTCACCGGCGAGCTTGTCGATGATGCCGACGGCGAATGGCGGGGAGATGGACGAGGCGGCCAAAGTAGAAAAGATGCGCAGCATCGTTGCACACCCGACGGTGGTCGTCTCATCGCCGGAGATGGTCGGAGTCGACGATGGCAACGATGCAAGCGGCGATGGCTTTCAGGTTGATAGTTCACCTAGAGCTACGGCTTGATTCGAGCTAGTTACATGCATGTGCGCGCATCTACAAGGTCCCTGGAGACTCACCCGACTTCTCCCGCGGCTTGGCGAAGACTGGATAACGGCGGCGACGTAAGGAACTTCTCGGCAGCGGCGAAATGCTTCGGCTCCACGGTGACGGCTCGCTCCGATCAGTGGGTTGCTAGGGAGAGGAGCGGGGTAGCTCAGAGAAAACATAGGGATGCTACTCATGCAAGGAATTGATTCGTGGCTCACCGGAGAGAAAGTAATCGGCGACGGCGTCGGTTGGCCGGAGTTAGGGAAGACGACGATGATCTCCTTCCTCCGTGCTCCGTCCGCGGGGATTATTGGGGGCTTTTGGAGAGGACCTTCTGGCGGTGTTGATGGCGCGGTGGCTCCCCCTGGCTTCCTCCAGATCGACGGCAACCGTGACGATGTCGCTACGGTGGCGCTTAGAGTGCGCTCCAGAGCTTCCGAGAGCGCGGAGCTCAGTGGGAATGGAAATGGCATGGTGGAGAGATGATGGAACGCGGAGTGAGGTCAGTGGGAATGGAAATGGCATGGTGGAGAGATGATGGAACGCGGAAGAGATGGTGATGGCGGCAGACTGACAGCGACGGCGAGTGTCGTCTTCCTCGCGGCCGGTGGTAAATTTTCAGGGTCACGGAGAGGCTAGGGCTCCTCCTCCTCCTTTTGGTCGGTACTGAGGAGAAGAGGAGAGATGGGCGACGCGGCTGGGAGAGGTAGAAGGCAAGATCAGCGGCGGCCACGTCCTTGGACACGCGTCGACGCGCCCCTGTGCAATGGCCGGCGCCCTGTCCTCTTGCTGTCTCTCTTTGTTGCTGTTCCTGTCGGTTGGGGAGGATGGACTGAGGTGAGGGCAAGCCAATGAGGCTGCCATGTGGGCCCAGCCGATGGAAAACAGGTGAATAAGAGGGGTAAGGGTCATACCTTGAGTAAGTATAGGACTTTATATGATTTTTCAGGCTAATTTCTCTCCTTCCCTTTGTAATACTATAATTTAGTTTTTAGACCAGATAAATTAGAGTGGATTTTTGTGGAGATAGACAAAATGATATAGTTTCCATTTTCTTTGGTTGCACTCAAAAATTCCTTATAGTTTATTCTCAGCAAAATAAAGAAAATGGGTCCAGCTGAAAATAACCTAAATTTTTAGGGGGTCAAAACTAATAAAATAAATTCTAGAAAAATTATATTAATTCATGATAATGGAGTAGTATTTGAATAAATTATTTCCTCTATACATTTTCATGTGATAAAATACACATATGAGATGTGTGTCGATTTGGCCGATTAGGGTTTAGAGACAACTTGTAGTTTGACTGTTTTGACCTAATTATTTGGGGTATCAAATGTAATTATTAAATTATACCAAAATTCCAGTGAGATATATGTATTGAATAGTACCTACATGAATTTCCCCATGATTTTATATTGCACCAATTATTTTTAAATATTCAATGAGTTCACCTTCCTTTAAATATTCTTATCTTAAATACATATTTTAAATGATTGTAAAATTATATTTTTGATTTGTAATTAATCAGAGATAATGTGTTTAGACTTTACTACCTATTCACCATGCTCAAACTCACTAGATTCTTATGCACTGGTGTATATATATTTAAATTCGGCTAGGTGTACTTAAGGTGATGACTAGTATAGTGCTTTTATTATTTATGAATTATTATATATACACGTTTATGCTCATGAGACTTAAAATGAAATGCACCCAATATTCAAAAACATTTTTAAGGACCTCAAATCACACATTCTATTTTAATGAAAATGTTTTACAAATCAAATTAATTTGAGAAGGAAGAAGCTTTTAAATCATTTGCAACTTTGCACATAATCACTAGCGAGTTTAACCTTACCTAGGTTGCAAAATTTGAAAAATTTCGATCATCAACTTGAAAACACAATTTTATTATTTAAATGAAGTAAAAATTCAAAATTCGAATTTTTGGTATGTTACAGTTTCTCCCAGGAACCGCCAAGAAGATGTCAATACAAACAATAGATAGACACCGAAAAGGTTCTAAGTGATCCAACTTCCCGTGTGGTGCAGCTTGAATTGCCAGAGCAATACAGGTTTACTAAAGCGCAGTTTGAGAGGGGAGAGGGATCCTCACATAGGGGTTACCTATTATCGGACAACTCACCTTAGTCAAATATGTAATGTCATGTTTCGTTGTCCCATTAATACGTCGTCGTGTTCAACTCTTGAACTACCTTCCTTCTAGTTCGAATCTAATCTTATCTATGTAATCGCAGTGGAACCAGATGTATCATATTTAAATTATAGTACTACTTCTCCTTGTTTCAGTGCATATAATGTTTCTGCGACCGAGACTACGATAGGGCAATATCAATTTCGTACATTAATACCACAAATAAGTTACAACATTAACTTTTACTTAAAATATGAAATTGCAAAACTATCGACTTCAATGGATTTTTCAAAATATTATCAACAGTAAATTTTTTAAGTGTATTTTACCTTTGTATTGTATATTTTCATTCCTTTGGGTCATTACGAAAACCGCTCTATTAAAAGGGATGATGCATTGACATATCAGAAGTGATGGATGTGCTCCATATCAATTCTAAAAAAATGTTTCTCCTCGGTTTCTAAATACATGTTCTGTGTTCTGAAAATTTTTGGAGTCGTCCGAAAACAATTTTTGGAATTTCCGAAAATAGACAGAACCAATATTGGCTTATGGAAAATTTTGGCCCTATCCGAAAGTGATTTTTGGAATATCCCAAAATAACCGAGAAGCAAAATAAGGTTATGTAAATTAATAAATTACAAATGGATATATCTAAAATTAATAAATTATAAATCCAATATGTTTCTCTAAATATTCAATTACAAATGGGTATTAATCAATTATAAAAAATTATAATTATAAAAACAACTTAAAAACTTAATTATAAAAACAACTTAAAAATTATAATTAATCAATTATAAAAAATTTTGTCAATAATTAATTATTAACAACTTAAAAACAATTCTTAACAAATTAAAAAAAAGTTCTGTAAATTAATAAATTACAAATGGATATATCTACAATTAATAAATTATAAATCCGATTTGTTTCTCCAAATATTCAATTACAAATGGGTACTAATCAATTATAACAAAATTATATTTATAAAAACAACTTAAAAACTTAATTATAAAAACAACTTAAAAATTATAATTAATTAATTCTAAAAAATTATGTCATTAATTATTAACAACTTAAAAACAATTCTTAACAAATTAATATAAATTAATAACTTAAAACAATTCTTAACAAATTAAAAAAAAGTGTTGGCCGGCCAGGCTTGTCGAACGGCCGTGGTTCGACTGGGCCTTGTTGAACTACCGCTATTCGACTGGGCCCGGTCTAACCACGGTCGTTCGATCGGTCCAAGTACTCATTCCGCCACTGTTCAATTGGACCTCGTCGAACCGTCGTTGTTTGACAGGCCCATATTTTTGCGATTTTGTCCGAAAGCCAACTATTTTTGTGATTTTCCATTAAAACAATATTATTTCTAAAAAAAATTCAACCGCCAGCGCCCAAAGTCTAGTTCATTTCTTCCGTCTCTCTCCCCTCACGGCCCTTGATAGGTGGACCCCGGGCCCCACCTATTAGCTTTGTCTCCTTCTTCTGGTCGGAGTCCTGCTTGCGCCGGCGCCATCCTAACCCGCCCCATCCCTCTTCCAAATTCGATCGATCCCTTGCCTTGTTTTCAAAATTTCTTGAGGGATTTTGTAGCCCTCGATCTCCTCTTAGTTTCCCCTCAAAAGTTTCGTGAAATCCTGTAACATACCAAAAATTTGAATTTTGAATTTTAACTTCAGCTAAATATTAAAAATGTGTTTTCGAGTTGATGACTAAAATTTTTCCAAATATACAACCTAAGTAAGGTTTAAACTAGCTAGTGGTTATGTATAGAGTTGCAAAATGATCTAAAATTTCTTCCTCCTCCACTTAATTGGATATGTAAAACATTTTCATGAACACAAGTATGCATCCCTGTTAAAATATATAATAAAAGTATTATACTAAATTTCCACATTAAGTACCATTAGTCCAACTCGAACATAATCACTCTAGTGCATAAGGATCTTGGGAGTTAAGCATGGTGAATTGAAAGTAAAGCCTAGCAACATCATTTCTGGGTAATTATAAATCAAAATATAATTTTATACTCATTTAAAATATATATTTATAATAGGAACATTTAAAGGAAGGTGAACTCATTGAATATTTAAAAATAATTGGTGCAATATAAAATCATGGAGAAATTCATGTAGCTACTATTCAATATATATACCTTACTGGAATTTTGGTATAATTTAATATATACATTTGATACCTTAAATAATTAGGTCAAAACAGCCAAACTATAAGTTATTTCAAAACCCTAATCGGCAAAACGGATACATATCTCATAAGTGTATTTTATTACATGAAAATGTATAATGGGTATAATTTATTCAAACACTAATCTATTTATCATGAATTAATATAATTTTTCTAGAATTTATTTTATAGTTTTTGACCTTCTAAAAATTCAAATCAATTTCGGCTGAACTGAATTTCTCTATTTTCCTGAGATTAAAATATCGATTATTTTTGTGTTAAACCAAAGAAAATGGAATCTAGGTATTTTTATCTACCTCCATAAAAATCCACATTAATTTGCCATGCACAGAAATTAGGTTATAGAATTGTAAAGATGGGAGAAGGGAAAATAAATAGGAAAAACCCTAAAACTGCCCTAACATTGATTTTAACTAATCTCCTACCCATTCCTCTCACTTTACCTCTGTTTGCATCGGTTTGGACCCACATGGCAGTCACATGGGCTAGCCTCACCTCTGTGAATCTTATTCCACCGCTCAAACTGAGAGAGAGAGAGCGGCGCCGGCGTGTTCGACGCTTGGCCGAGACGTGTCCGCCGTCGAGCTCGCCCATATCATCTCCTAGCCCCGTCGCATGATCCTTCCCTTCCTTCCTGAGCCAAACAAATCGAGAGGGAGAGCTTTGGTGCCCCTACTTCCCCTCCATTCCCATTGCCGGCCATGGAAACGACGACCGTCGCCACCGCTTTTGAGCCACGGTCATCTCTCCTCTTCTTGTGTTCTGTGATCTTCCTTCTATGCCGATCCCATCCCCTCTAACCTTGCCTCATATCTTGTAGCCATCGCATCGAAACACTGTCATGTCCACGAGAGCTCCAGAGCGCCGCTGCCTTGGCATCATCGTCGTCCGGCCAACTCCGACCAAATCAGGCCAAACCGTCGCGCCATCGTCTTCATCTCGATCCCAGGAGCCCGTTGACCGCAGGAATCAAACCGCGAAGCTGTGGAAAAAGAGATCGGCCTCTTCTTCCCCAAATCCAGCCACCGGACTCCATCACCAAATTCTCCTTCTCCGGTGAGCCCTACTTCGATTCCACACTCGTGGAGCATCCCCAGGTGATCCTTGAGCTGTCTCCCTCCTCTTCCGAGCAGGTCAAAGGCCGAAGATCGCTGTCGCCGTTGCTCTGCTAATTCCTGCCGCCGCCGAAGTGCTTTTCAAGTCGCTATCGTCTTCCAAGCTTCGCCGACTCCTTCCAACGCTTTGGTGACTCTCCAGGAGCCCCTTAGACGCGCATGCATGCATCCATTCACGCAGATTTGAGTCGGGACTCGACATGCACTTGCATGCCGAGAGCCACCGTCGCTCGCACTGTCGTCGCCATTGATCCCGATCACCGCAGCTTGCGAGAAGAACACCGATGGCTTCGCCGTGGAACACTATCCATTTTCTCTGTTAGTCGCCCGCCGACATCGGCCGCCATTCGCCGTTGCCGCCGGCGAGAACCTCGCCGATGTGTTGCTGCCTCTGCCTCCCTAGCCACCGAGCCGCTGACATGCGGGCCCCACTGAATTAGGCGCTAAACACTCGGCTTAGTAAAAGTTGAAAACTTGTAAGGTTTAATCCGTAAAACTCTTTAGTATGACAGATGGGACCTAGGACTGATTTGCAATATCCAAATACCTCGGGGACTCTTAATGGAAACTGTATTAGCACGTGTTTTGGACTGTGGGTTGACTCCTGAGAAACCTAGGGACCATTTTGCATAATGCCAGAGACTGACCTGTGGACCCCAAGGATTTATATTTTGGAAATATAACAGGAAATGGGTAAATCAACATCTTTTCAACTGAAAATTATCTCAAACTTGTAAAATTCATATAAAATCGAATATAACTTATTTTGAGGTGAAACCAATTTCAGTAAGTTTATAAAATTGTGAACTTTAATGTTGTAGAATAAAATCCTCTGCTTACAGTACGATATTTATTTCTAAAATTTCAAATATCAAATAGTTAACATAGAACTTATAAAATTTGTAGAAAATTCATCTATACTCCAAATGGAGTGAACCAAATTTCTGTACAATCACAAAAGTATGAACTTTAATTTAATAGTATAAAATTTCATACTTTCTGTAACAGAAACAGTACTAATAATATATATAATAAAATGACCACCACATGTGCAAGTTAATTTCTAAAATTTATAGGAAATTCATACTAGCTCTAGAAATTATGAAACCAATTGTATTAATTTTAGAAAACAATCCTTTTCATCCTAGTAAGGTTAATTTGATCAAAATCATATATTAAAAATGTTTCACAGCCATACATTAGTAAATAATACTATATGTCAATGCAAACTTCAAAAATTCATAACTCACAAATGAAGAGAGATAAAATAGGAATTCTTTCACCTAAATAGGCCACCCCATACAACCACATGTGCTATTTATGGGGTGGCCTTAGCTAATTAAGTTGCTTAAAGTCTAACCTTGCATATTGGTAGGCCGGAGTAGAATGAATTAGTCTGAGCGATGATTCATAGGAACTACCCATGTGTGTGTGTTGATTATGATGCTAGCGAATATTACTAGCTATGTGTGTTCTGTGGGGGTATGGATGGTCCACCTCACCGCATGGGCATCTAAGTTTGTCCAATTCAATGATTAAGTGCCTCGTGGGGGAACGGATGTGTTCGCTGCCACGGCGTTAGGTTAAGGCGTGGGCCCGCCTCTTAACGGTTCTGGGTCATTCCCAGGATGGATTCACACTTGCCGTCGCTGATGTAAGGTTAGGCGTTAAGTAATGTAAAGGCTACGTTATGACCTCTAGACCACATTTAACATGAAGAGTGTGGTAGTGTCTTGCAAACACAAAGTAAACTAGAGTGCTCATATCATGTGGGTAAAGCTGTACAAACTCTGCAGAGTCTAAATCTAATCGATTAGCCGTGCTCACAGTCATGAGCAACTTGGTGAGGTGTCATGAGTATAGACTTTGTTTTATGTTTTCAAATGATGATGAATGTGAGACTTGATGCCGGGTGGGCAGTCAAGTATATTATTATGATGAGATTATGACTTGTTGCCGGTATGGGTAACAAGAGTATGTTTATGATGTTGATATAATAAATATTATGATCTACCTATGTTAATGTTTTGTTAATTGAATCATCATCTCTTTTGAGAAGAATTGTGCACTAAAACTTGCTTTACGCTAAAATGAGCTACATATAAAGCTTTTCTTGATTATAAGCCATGCATGTAAATTTGTTTGGATTGCCTTATGCTTGCCGGTGCATTAACTCGTTTAATGTACTGACTCTTGTCATACTGGAATATCCATTTTGCAAGTTGTAGGTTAGTCTAATTTGAGTGATTCGGGAAATCGTTGTTTCTTCTAGGACCGGATCCAAAACGGGTATCTTCCTAGTCGGCTGCGTGTGGTTTTGGGTAGCCAAGCTTTCGTGGATCAGTAATTATCTGGCCGATTGGCCTAAGTATTTAAATTAAAATGTAGAGTAAAGTTTATTTGTGGTTACTCCTTATTGATCTGATCTTCATCGCTTAGATGAAAGTGTGGAACTAGAGCTTTTCCTGGGATCTAGTTCTACACTGATATGAGTATTGAGCATTCGGGATGTTGTAGAGCTTTAGCGAATTTTGTCAAGTCTCCTGAGATGTGTAACACATCTGGTCACCACCTTCGTGTGGTTTGACGGGCATGTCTCAGGCTGAAGTTGACTAGCATGCTAAAGTCCCAGCAGTATCCCCTATGCTCTCTACTCGGTGCTTCAGGTTTTATACTATGTATGTCATTTGACTTGATAGGGAAGCAATGAGGTTGGATGGTTATTGTTTTACTCAATTATTATTGGACCCTATCCAACTAAATATTTTGTGCTATCATTTCAAATAAATTACATAATATTTAACCCGGGGTGTCCTCGCAAATCCCAAAGGAAATCCTCCCAAATCGGCTCGGATTTTGAGTTTTCCTATTCCGGCGAGAACCCTAACTTTCCTAAGCTCGATCCGCCATTTCCGGCCCAGACTCTTCCTCCTCTGCCTTTAAATAGCTTGCTCATGGCCCCCTCTTCCATTCCCAACCCAAGTTCGAGTGCCCCACAAGCCCTAGCCGCCTCTCCGCGCGCTTCCTCTACCTTCGCCGCTGGCTGCCGCTTCGGCCGTGTCGCGCCACCATTCGGGACGTCACCGCTTCACGCTGCAACCACCTTTGGCACCACCTCGTCGAGGAGAACCTCGGCCACTGGTTGGTTTGTGCCGGAGTCCGTCGGAGAGCCGTTGACGCCGTTAACCTGAAGATCTTCGCCGCCTAAGCTCGTCGCCGGCCGTCTCCGTTCGCCGTTCGTCGTCGTCGTTGTGTCGGTAAGGACCATCGCGTTCCCCTCTTTCCCCATGCTCTTGTCGTCCGCCGCCGTTCGCTAGCGACCCTAGGTTGCAGAGTCGGCCGGCTAGTGAAGTTACGTGGCGTGTCCACGTCGTTGCCCAGTCAGCACCACATCATTGCTGCCATGTGGCATCCATCCAGAAGCCTTGATCGGGTTTGATCTGGAACGTCGAATCTTGGTCAAGCTTGGTCAATCAGATTCTAGCCATCCATCCCTTGGTCTACCGTAGACCACTTCTGTGGACTTGGTCCATGGTAGACAGAGCCTATTCTCTCTCTTTGACAAATGGGTCCCACCTGTTAGTGACTCAGCCGTCTCCTCTCTCGGGCTGATGTCATTATTCCCTTTTCCAGTTCAAAAATAAATCAATATGACGCAATAAATCATATAGTTGTTTTCTTTATAGTTTTAATTTATTTAAACTTTATTAATTCATAACTAATTCATACAAACTCGAAATGAGGTCGTTCAAGTCTCAAAATGTATTTAATTCACTACCTATTTGTGGATTTTATTTGTAGTGTTTATTTGGTTTTTATTAGTGTTTTTCATT
This sequence comes from Oryza officinalis, assembly GCA_008326285.1. NCBI lineage: Eukaryota > Viridiplantae > Streptophyta > Magnoliopsida > Poales > Poaceae > Oryza > Oryza officinalis. The sequence continues at coordinate 14,172,837 of BDMV01000010.1, forward strand.
GTTTTGTGTTCTAGAGTTTAGTTTTCCGTCGTTTCGGAGGATCGCTTGTTCATTGGAGAAGCTTCTTAAGACGGATTGAAGACACTTGTTTGTAAGGCAAGTCACATAGAACCCAAACATCCCTCTCAGCATTTTGATCCTATATCTAAATTCTTTATTTATTTCAAATGTGCATTTATTTTCGAATGTCATTGGAGAGGATTTGCCTTTTTCCCAATGTTATGGCCAAGATGATTTGATTATCCTATGAGTTATAATTTGACTACTTTGGACTTTATGTATTGGTTCAACTAGGTATTAGTATAATTGCTTAGTCATCCTTAGAAACATTAACACATTATTGGGAAAACTAATGCTTCATCTATAATTAATGATGGTCATTTAATGGTAGCTCATGACGATTAATCGTGTTTGGATAATTAATCTTGCCAACTAAAACTTGATTAGTGGTGGGTTGTGAGCACATGGTTTTGATGAGCGTGCTCATGACAATTAAGGACTGGTTCACGAGCTATTATTGTGAAGCATTTACCGTACTAACCACAAGCCAGCATGGGCAACGACTTGATCTGTAGTGTAGCATGTCCTAGTTGATAGGTGGTAGTGTCACTAAATCCATGTTATTCTGGCAATGTCACTAAGTCCCGATATGGAAGCCAAGGGAACTAGCCTAGCGGTTCGGCTACCTCTACTAGGGACTTGGCGGGTGACCATTCTGATTGGGCATGTCATGCGAAGGGTCTTGTCACAATCTCTATTTGGGTACTTTCTGGTATTGTGACGCTTGGTTGACATCATGATGAAATTGTGCCTTGTGGGTACATTGGTACACCTTTGGCCAGAGTAAAACTATTCGAATAGCCATGCCCATGATTATGGTTGAGTCTAGCAATGTTTTTCGTGATTAGTCCCACACTATTCATTAATGGTAATAATTGGTAATTGATGATATCTGGTTAGCACCTTGTGTGGAGATGTTAGATCTGTAGAACTAGGGGTTGGTTATCAGAGTTGGTTGGGTCTGTGCAGCATTGGCGTGCTGTTCAGTGTTGATTAATATTGTTAATTAATTACTTTATTGTTTTATTACTCTCAACTATTTGCTAAATGCTGCTTTTGCAAATAAACCCTATATTATGCTATCCTTTTATTAACCCTTGCACTTGCATACTTGCTGTGTGGCTTGCTGAGTATTCCATATACTCACCTTACAATAATCATCAACCTCAGTTGAAGAAGAGTCTAGAAGGAGAAAACATTTGGCTTAGATCCCTGCTGCCTGTGGGAGTAGAGTTGAAGCCTTGCTAGATTTTCTTTTCCGCTGCAATTTTCTTTGTGGTGAGGGCCAAGTGCCTCTTCCGTAAGTATTTATCACTTTAGTTATGTTGGTAATGTATATTCAAATTGTTGATTTGTGTACCTCAGCTGATTCCTGGACGAGGGTTTAATGTACAAATTTGTTTGGAAATTACTTGTGAATTTTTGGACATGACAAGTTGGTATAAGAGCCATCTTAACTATAGGACAAGCCAAATGGTTAAAACCGTAAGGACATGTCTTTGCTAAAACAAAAATCTATTTGTAAATGTCTGTTTTCTTCCTTACCCCATTGATCCTTGCAAAAGTTTTACTCATTCTCCCTTCTTCGGTTTTCAACTTGTTCTAGATGAATCCCTACAAGGAGAAGTTGGAAAGATGATGGCACACTTTGATGAAACCTGGGGTGATCTGCCCAAGAAGATTGATCAGTTTAATGAAAGCTTGGCAGCACAAGAACACAAGGCATTTTTTGAAAAGGAAGCTGAGCAATATGGAAACTATGGTTTTACAAGTGAGCTCTGTCATATGATGTATCATCTTGGATATGAGGTTCCACTTGAGTACACTAAGGTATTCACTCGTGTTGGAAATCAGTCTCACTGTAAGGCAACTGTTACTCTCGTCTCTGACAAGAAGGATCTTCCCCAACTCTCATTCAATGGCGAGGATGACTATTTTCTCTATGCTCGTGAAGAAGTCACTTATGAAGCCTTGTGCCATCTCCGTCATCATTTCGAGGACCGTCTGAAAAATACTGTGTGTCACTACCATCCGAAGCATGGTGACAACTTTTGGATGAATGGTTGTGCGCACACTCAGGGTGAAGAGAATCAGACAATTGTGCATATGAGGACGATGTTGGATGCTCTTGATGATCTCTACACTGATTCCAAGACCCAAGCCGTTATTCAGAAGCATGCTCAACAGGAGAAGATTGCTAGGTTACAGAAGTTGGTTGAACGGATGAGGGACAAATCTCAGCTGGAAGATAGTGACACCGCCAAGATACTGGAGTACACTGAAGCTTGTTTTGCCTAGTATTGGAAGGACACCAATCATAAGCTCGTTCTTCGTTAGAAGAATCTTCGAGTTAGAAGATGAACTAAGGAATCTAAAAGGAGAACCTTCATCGGATAAAGATGATTGTGAAGATGTGAAGCCTACTCGAGTTGTCAAGCATTTCTGCATGGGAGCTCTTTCTCTCAAGGTCAATCCCTGTGAAGATGAGTCGGATAAGAAGCCTCCTGGTCCGAGGGAAGATTAAAGAAGTTTCAAGAACTATGGTAGAACCTAAGCTTTACCCTCAAGAGTAGTAGTCTTTTGTTAGTTAGATCATATGTTAGCTTGTTTGCTTTAGTCCTGTTTGTGTGTGTGTGGGTCTTAGTGTATGGAGTATATCAAGGGTTGTGATATAACCATACTAGTTCAAGAGTTTAGTTCCGTGTTAAAGAACAACTCTCCTCATATCAATAAAAGTTAAAGTTTAGTAAAGAAGTCTGTTCTTCTCTGAGTTCCCTGTCTTCTTCCTGTTTTCTTTCTATCTTTCCCTTACCCTCCACCCAAGAGAATGAATTCAAGGAAAGAAAGTTTTGTGCTCACTAGTGCTAGTAATTTCAAACAAGAAGTTAACAGTCAACAATCACAACCCAGTCCTTCCAGCCAAGGATCAAGGAATCGTGATGGTGTTTCAACTACCAGTCTCAAGAGCCCTGTCCTTTGCTATAGTTCCATCCAAGCAGAAATGACAGGACGCAATATGTAAATTACATTACCAAGTTTAGGACCTGATTTCTTCCATGTTGTGTTCAAGTGGTTGCCAATCAGATTGACCTAAAGATGAAAGAGTATTAGTGGGATGCAGCTCTCAACTACATCAGTATGGTACATCCCAAATACCTTGTCTAGACAGAGACAACACTTAAGACCCAATCAGTCTAGTGAAGCTGTCTACTATCTCTGTCGCAATCAAGTGGTAGTAAGCCCAGTACAGTTTATTACATAGTCAAGATGGAAAGATTGTTATTTGGAGATCCAGGCACTTAGGAGACATGTCCTAAGAAAGGTTAAAGGTCAGAAGCTCAAAGGACGCCATTGTTGGATTCAGGAAAAACTGTGGGATTCTCACCCGGTTGAAGGTTCAAAGTTTGAGGACAGCAAGAGTCATAAATGAATGAGAAAGTCAAAGGTTTACACTTATGAGACTAGGATGATCATGATCGCTACAATATGGTTTATAAGAAATGGGTTTACCTAGGTGTTTGAAATGGCAATTCTTTTTGCACTACTCGTAAGTCGAGCCGACAATGTTTGCGTGGTGAAGACATTCAATAATAAGGAGTCTAAAAAGATGTTGATTTAGAAGAAGAATTAGCAGAAAGAGTGAATCTTCAAGTCTTTAATGAGAAGTAAATGGAAGTTGAAGTTTACCTCGTCATGAAAAAGTGGAACATGTTAAGTGCACCACATGCTTGTTGGGGATTGGTATGTTTTAATTGTTTTGACTCAGGGCCGTTAGTTCCAGTCAAGAATGACCAGCTCTAGTAATAAGATATGGAGAGGACATACTTATGCCCAGTCCATGCAATATGAGATATGTTCTAAGAGGATATCGTTAACTAAAGGTTCAGCACCAATAGACGATCAAGTAAGATGGATAATAGCAATAGACTGCTGTGCATATGATTCTATCCTAGAAGTCTACAGATAATATCAGGAGGATTGGAATAAGTTTGAAGAGTAATATTAATAAATGCAAGGTCCCAACTACAATAGTATTCTCTGTTGCACTTCAGTTAGATTGTAACATGAGTTAGTCTACCGCACTGTTGTCACCCAAGTGAAGAAACTGTCAGTCAATGTCTAGGCTACAAAGGATCGATAGTAGCTCATAAGTTTAAAAGGTTTCGTATGTTCCCTGAAGACAGAAGTATGTGGTAATTAGAGAATAAGGTATGGGTTAAAGCATGACTTTGGCAAGCCTAACGATACTGATGAAGTGATCTATTTGTCAAGGATACACGAGTTTCAGAGTTTCTTTCTGAGAAGTGTCAATCTGTATAAAATCGGGGATTCAGTTAAATAGAACAGTCGCTGTGTTAATAGTTATGTAACCAAGGAAAATTAGGCTATGGATTCTACAATGCTGTGAGGGAATCTTGTAGCTTCTACATGGACTTTACTATTCATCGAAGGTCAAAGGAACACTCATGTCAGATAAATGTTTATGGCAACTCAAGAAGACAATGATATTGATGAAGTGATGATTAAGCGAGGATATAGAAAGTCGTAATGTAAGTTTCTTACTCCAGGGGTTACTTAAAAGGCAACAGTGAGTTCTATACTCTAGTATTATGGCACAAAATCGGGAATGGTTTGCTGGCCGACATGTCACTGGCACAAGTCTTGACGAATCACTACAAAGTTTTTGTAAGATAGCTGGTGGGGTTGTGTTACCAGTTGCACGTACACACATAGTTGGATGATGTGGACATCGCTACTACATTAATATTATGTATAAAGATGACAATGGACATCATTGCTACGTTAATTTAAAGTATGAGGATGATAGGTTAAAGAAAAGGTTAGACGGAAAGGTGATTGATAAAGAGTTATTTGAAGTAGAACACTAATGACCAAGCCAGTATGAGATTAGGTCAAGTGTAGAGTTCTCTAATTCAAGGTGCTTTGAAACTGTATAAGCCATAAAATATAGTTGTAAAGTGGTTCACACCAATGTTGGAACTAATGGCTTGATAATTTGTCTGGATGATTGATGGTCAAGCTATACAAGAAGTTGTATTGGAAACTAGAACCTTAGAGGTGAAGGCTAGATCAAAGAAGATACTTCATGTCGATTATGGAAATTGGCAATGATAAAAGGGGATAGCGCATGAGACCTTTAAAGTGGATGGATGCAGAAGACAAGGATTTAGACAGGTTCAGGCCCTCTTGATGAGATGTAATACCTTACTCCTGTTTGAGGATTGTATCCGCTGGGTGTACATTGATCTGATGATCTGATAGGGCTTATGCCTTTGAAGGGCTCCCTGCCCACCTTATATAGGTTGGGGGCAAGGTTACAATGAAAAAAACCTAGCCAAATATGACATCAGTTTCCTAGTCTATTACATGGTAGCATTTAACTAGGACTTTAAGCCCTACCATAGAACACAAGGCAACACTACGACTGAGTCCTACTCTATTACATGGATCTGGCCCACCTCCTATCTCTAGTCGGATATGCAGGCCGCGTGGGTACCTGATATCCATATTCTCCACAGTAGCCCCCGAGACCTTCACAGTCGAGTTGCAATCTTTTCCGTGGTTCATGACCAACACTGAATGCTTTAATCTTCCATGCAAAGGCTTCCCGAGTGCTTACATCTTGAGTCCTCATTAAATAGATCAAATAGATAGGTGCATCGAATAGATGAATAAATTGGTGCATCAAAAAGATGCACCTAATAGATGTAGCTCCCCACTATGTGCTTAGTTGGGAAACAACTAACCATATAGTCAAGAACTATAATTTTAGCCATCCATGTGACTTAATATTAATTTACAACATATGCGGTGTGAATCCCCGAATAACATGACTCGAGTGATATACCGACTACTTAAAAATATAATGCGCATAGCCATGGGCCAACTGCATCCAACTATGTCTTATAAATATGATGCACGTAGCTCTAGGCCAATTATGGCTTAAGAATAGGAAACACGTAGCACAAGACCAGCCGTGACATAATATAATGTGTGTAGCTCTAGGTCAACCACGTCTTAAAATAATACCAAATAGCATCTGACTATTATGAAGAAGAAGCTAGTTTATAAAAGCTACAAAAGCATGCTATTGGTCACCTTTAAAAATCGCATAGCAAATGACTTTAATAAAAAAGCCTTTGTGCAGCAAGTAAAGGAATTTTTTAAGGTATTAGATTTACACCATGCATATATCGCAAAAACAAGTATGCTTAAGTCCCTATAAGACACATGGTTTCACGGTTTCGCAAAAATATATGGCATACGTGGTGTAAAATCCCGTGTACTAATGCCCAAATGATTTACCAACTGCCAATTGAATAACAAAAACACCATATACAATGCTAAGTCAATGATTTTGGATAAAAAAATTACGCATATAAAAATTGCAACCTACAACCAATAATGTGATAGCACTAAGCCAATATCATTATTGGTAAAAATGTGAAACAGTGCCTAACCTTTTAAAAAAAAGGCCACTCTATAAGCTATAAAAGCACACCATTTGCGACCTCTTTTTAATCGCACAGTTGTAGCTTAAAAAAGCATTATAACGGTGTATTTAGAGAATTTTAAAGGAATCGGGCTCTGTCCATGCGCATATTGTAAAAACAGATATGCTTAAATCCCTAAAGGATACATTGTTGTGCCATGCCTAAGAAAATATGGGCTACAGACATATTTTTTTGGCCCAAAATATGCGTACTGATACCCTTAAAAGGATGAAGTGGGTAGTGCGTCTCTTAATCTGCTCCCGAGTGACAAATTTTTGGGGATGATATTGACCGAGTACATCTCATCTGAGTGGCTTCTAATCCGAGTGGTTATCCCTCATGTGGTGTACCGAAGTAAATGTGATAATTGAATCTCGACTGGCACAAGTATTCAGTTGGTGGCCCTCGTGAGGCATAATGACTAATCTAGATCTTGAGTATAGTTGATAGGCCCATGGCCATGGATTTATGTTGCATGTATCCAGTACAAGTCCATATTGAATTTATGATCCTTGTGCTTGAGCTGGTAAGCCTCTGAGCATGTTGCTTGTCCTTCTGTCGTAGTTAAGGTTGCCCATTGCTGGCAGCTAATGTAGCTGGCATGGAGGTGAGGTCACCAGTTGATAGCAATGAAGAAATCGATACTAGCGAAGTGAAGGCAGTCAACAGTGGAGATGAGATCACCCATTAGAGGCGGCAGCGAAGTCCACCAACTATGGAGGCAAAGAGACCAATCGGCGGCGACAGAGGCCGCTGACGGGGAAGACGATGGCACCCATCAATGACGACGAAGTCCACCAACCGTGACGGCGAAGAAATCAGTCGACGATGATGGAGGCAGCCGGCGATGAAGATGATGTCACCCATCAACGGCAGTGGAATAGAGGCGAAGGCACTAGTCGGCGACAATGGAGGCAGTCGACGATGAAGACGATGTTGCCCAACAACAATGGCAGAGTAGGCTACGCCGAAGATGCATGGCATGATGTTGATGAAGATGATGATGTTGGTGATCCAATCAGATTTTAGCATTGATGAAGGCCAGACTCCTGAAGTAAAGAACCTATAGTTGGCTAGAGATGAAGGTAGTGCCAACAATAAAGGTGCCAATGGCGACGTCAATGATAATGATCCATCAAACTGTTGAGAAGATATCCAAGCTCGAGTAGTTGTCTTGACGTTAGCATGTGCGTGGCGAAGATTGATGCAATGCCTCTTGATTTGTAACAATGACAGTAGAACTTGGTGTTATAGCCTTTGGAGATGCTTCACTTGGTGGAAAGTAGATGTTGATGTTGCTGTCCAACTTGTCAAATCTGAGTTGATTGGTTAATGACTCCAAACCCCCTAGGCCCGAACTTGGGAGGCTCAAAGCCATATCTTGAACTTGACACTTGAGTAACTTGAAGTAGACCATAGCATCAGTTGAGAGCCAAAGTTGTTGGTGAAAATATTGAAGTTGCTGAAGTAGAAAGCCTGCTCTGGAGCGAAGATGAAGCTAATGACTCCCATAGTTGATTTCATAGAACTTGCTGACTGGTTAATTGATGACTTCATCTTGACATAACGCTTGTTGAATTTTAGTCTTGTGTTTGTGCAGCCCCAAACTCTATGCTTAGTTGGGAAACAACTAAACATTCACGAACTACAACTTCTTGTCATCGAGTAGCCATCGCTTGAGAGAAGATACGCATTGAGGATGTCCGAGTAGAATTCTTGAGGATTGGAGTACCATTTGTTGTAGTAGATTAGCACAACATTGTATTTGGTGTCGAATGCTGAGGTGTTGAGGTTCTTAGAGACGTCGAGGTTGGTGAAATAGCGAAGAACATGGTAAAGATGCGCAACCGTAAAGGACAGGATGCAAATCAGTGGCAGCAGAGACAATCAGTGAAGAAGATGAGGTTGCCCAACAACGGTGACGGAGTCACATAGCTGTGGAGAAGAGGAGACCAGTTGGCGACAGTAGAGGCAAAACGGTCATAAAGACGAAGACACCCATCAACGATGGCGACGTAGACCAACGGTGGCAGAGTCGCATAGTCGTGGAGACAAGGAGACCAGTTGGCGGCAGCAGAGGTAAGACGGTCATAAAGACGAAGACACCCATCAGCGATGGCGATGTAGACCATCCGTGGCGGCGAAGACATTAGTCGGTGGCAACATAGGCAAGCTGACAGGGAAGACAAAAACGCCCATTAGTGGTGGCGTAATAGACCAGCCGTGAAGACGAGAACACCAGTCGACAGCGGCACAGGCAAGCCAGCGGTGAAGACGAAGAGGCCCATCAGAGGCGGCGTAATAGGCCAGCCGTGAAGGTGAGGACACTAGTCAGTGGCAGCAGAGACAAGCCGGTGGTGAAGACGAAGATGCCCATCAGCGGCGGCGTAATAGGCTAGCCGTGAAGGCGAAGACACCAGTCAATGGTGGCACAGGCAAGCTGGCAGTGAAGACGAAGACACTCATCAACGGCAGCGTAATAGGCCAGCCATGAAGGCGAGGACACCAGTCGGCAGCGACGGAGCCAAGCCGGTGGTGAAGACGAAGACGCTCATCAGCTGCGGTGTAATAGGCTAGCCATGAAGGTGAGGACACCAGTCGGCAGTGGCGGAGGCAAGCCGGTGATGAAGACGAAGATGCCCATCAGCTGTGGTGTAATAGGCTAGCCGTGAAGGCGAAGACACTAGTCGACGGCGGAGGCAAGCCGGCAGTGAAGATGAAAACGCCCATCAGCTACGACGTAATAGGTTAGCTGTGAAAGCGAGGACACCAGTCGGCGGTAATGGAGGCAAGCCGACGGTGAAGACAAAGACGCCCATCAGTGGCGGTGTAATAGGCTAGTTGTGAAGGCGAGGACACCAGTCGGCGGCAGCTAAGGCAAGCTGGCGGTAAAGACGAAGATGTCCATCAGTGGCGGCGTAATAGGCCAATCGTGAAAGCGAGGACAACAGTCGGTGGCCGCGAAGATATGCCGAAGGTGAAGATGAAGATGCCCGCCAATGGCAGCGTAATAGCCGTGAATGCGAGGATACCAGTCGATGGCGGCAAAGGCAAGCCGATGGTGTTATAGTGACTGATCCATTCATGGAGCGTAAGAGATGAGCTTATGTCCATGAATCCCTACTATGTGTATCTGGATGAGTAGTGTCTGATGTAAATATAATACATGAGAAAAATTCAAGCATTTCAAAATGTTTATAAAAATTATTTCTTCTCTTATTGATTTTAATTTTCCCGAGTAGTTGACTTCTTAGTTTAAACACTCTGCTCGATTAGTCATAGCCCCCAAGCATCGGGAGTCGGCTCATGGCACTTCGCAGACATGCGTAGGAGCAAAGCTTCACGGATCATAATTTGTGCTACTCGAGTACTTTTGTAATTATTAAGAGTAGGAAACAAATTATTTTATCTTTATGCTTTTAATTATTTCCGAGTAGTACTTAGCACCTTACGTTATATTCTCTACTGACAAGCCCTCGGGTGCTAGTAATTGGCTCATGACAACCATTTATCGACACACCAAACAGGAAGCATCGAAAAATAGAGCTTCACTACTCGGCACCTTTTTTACTTGGATTTATTCCCAAGCAATCAAGATAAATATTAAAAAAATATGATATAACATCTGTAACCCCCGACTTACTGCTCAATGGAGAACCAGTTGATGTAGTGAGGTAGAAAAAAAGGAAAATATCATATAAAGAAGAAATTAATCATGACTTAGGTTTTTGGTATTCCCCTCGATGACGATAGAGGTGACCAATGGGGGGACGAGGTCGCGCAGCAACAACAGTGGTGGAGTCCACCAACTGTAGAGGTGAAGAAACCAGCCGACAACGACGTAGGCGGTTGGCGGTGAATATGATATCGCTAAACAACAACAACGACTGAGTCCACCAGCCATGGCGGTGAAGAAATCAGTCGACGGCGATGAAAGCAGGCCAATGGTGAAGACGATGTTACTCATCAGCGGTGGCGGCATAGGCCAACCGTGAAGGCGAAGTGGTGTCAGCGGCAGATGAGGCGGCCAGCGGTGCAGTTGAAGACGTCCATCAACGGCGGTGGAATAGCACAACCATAGAGGCGAAGGCACCAGTCAGTGACAACGGAGACAGTCGGCAATGAAGATGATGTTGCCCAGCAACAATGGCGATGGAATCCACCAACCATGGAGGCGAAGAAATCAGTCGGTGACGACGGAGGCAGCCAGCTATGAAGACGAAGACGACCAATAGCGACGGCGTAATAGGCCAGCCATGAAAGCGAGGACACCAGTCGGTGGCGACGAAAGCAAGCTAATGGTGAAGACGAAGACGCCCATCAGCAACGTAATAGGCCTACCGTGAAGACGAAGAAACCAGCCGGTGATGATGGAGACGAGCCGGTGAAGCATCTAGGCCCCCGTCGTTAATTTTGGTAATTAATGATAAGCACTAATTGTGGACTAACCGTTGTCTTTGAGCTATATATTTTAAGTTAGATTCACATCATGTGTGCGCATGGATGATTATCGATGGATTAAAATTGACGGCGCAAAGCAAAAAAAAGAGAAGACGGTAAACTAGTGTTTTCATTTTAAATTGATCGAGGCGTTGGGCGACCAAAATTGTGCTAGATCATTCATAGCTTTGCCATACTATCAAGAGGGGTAATGATCTAGCAAAGAGATGATTTTAATTGCCACATTAAGTCATTATGCATTTAGACTTGTGCTCACATTTATTCACGCACACTTTTGTATTCACTGTCTCGGCCTGACCAGGGGCGATCAGACCGGCCATATAGTGGCGGTCTGACCGGAGTGCCCCGGCCGGTCTGACCAGCACCAAGCGGGCGGTCTGACCGGTACATATGGCGGTCTGACCGAGTCACGGGCAGTCTGACCGGCCTTTTGGCCTCCGGTCTGACCGGCCCCGTGGTCCTAGTGCATTTAATGCAGTCCAACGGCTAGTTTTTCAGCCGTTGCGAAGTAGCCCGGTCTGACTGGCCACACAATGGCGGTCTGACCGGCAGTACACAGAGTTGGTGGATTTCGTCCCCAACGGCTAGTTTTGGTGGGTGGGAGTATAAATACTCCCCCACCTGCAGCAAGGGGATTCTCTTGGCACCCAATTCAATTGCATACACCCCTTGCACCTCTCTCACACACATTTGAGCTTAGTGTTCATCCATTGTAGTGATTGAGGTTGTTCTAGCCAAGAGTCAAGTGCGTTTGCTTCCATTGTAGAGCTAGTGTGGCACTTGATCATCTCCGAGCCGTGTCATTGCTTGTAACTCTTGGAGGTTGCCGCCTCCTAGACGGCTTGTGGAGGAGTTGCCCGGTGACCTGTCCGAGAAGATTGTGGAGGAGGCCCGATGCCGGTTTGTGAGTGGTTTGGAGTTCACCACCTTCGGAGTGAAGGAAGAACTACCCTGAGTGATCGAGGCTTGGGTAGTCCTCTCCGTGGGCCGGCTCCCGCCTTGCCTACCCCTTGACGAAGGGGGCACGCGGTGGCTTTCTGGTTGAGCGGTGGAGTTGGACTCGCCTCAACGGGGAGTAGGAAACCGGCAAGTTTCCGAACCTCGGTGAAAAATCTCTTGTCTCTTTGTCTCATTTGATTATCGCATTTACTTTTGTGAAATTTACATTCCTAGAGACATACTTGAGATCATATCACCCTAGGATTGCTAAACCTTGACATAGGAGTGTGATTTACTTTCCTAGAGATATAATTGAGCCACTATCACCCTAGGTTTGCAAAACATAACTTAGTTGCTAAGTTAGACTTGACCCTCACCAAGCCTAGCAACTTAGATTAGTTTTGATTCGGTGTCATTTAGTTTTTAAATCGCCTATTCACCCCCCTCTAGTCGACATCTCGATCTTACAAGTGGTATCAGAGCTTGGTCTCTCTTGATTGGGCTTCACCGGCTAGAGAGAAGATGTCGAACGAGGTGAACCATGTAGGGAAGGCTCCCATGTTTAATGGCACAAACTACTCCACTTGAAAAATTAAAATGTCTACTCAACTCAAAGCTATGATCTTCCATATTTGGAGTATTGTGGATGTAGGCTTTGCTATCACCGGCACACCCTTGATGGAGATTGATCATCGCAAGCTCCAATCAATGCCCAAGCCATGAATGCCTTGTTCAACTCTTTGAGCCAAGAGGAGTTCGATAGAGTGAGCAACCTTGAGACCGCATATGAGATTTGGAACAAGTTGGCGGAGATCCATGAGGGCACAAGCGAGTACAAGGATGCCAAGCTTCATTTCCTCAAGATCCAATATGAGACATTCTCCATGTTGCCTCATGAGAGTGTGAATGACATGTATGGGAGGCTAAATGTCATTGTGAATAATCTCAAGGGGCTTGGGGCAAACTACTCCGATCTTGAGGTTACCCAAAAGATGCTTAGGGCTCTACCGGAGAAGTATGAGACCCTTGTCACCATACTCATCAACTCTGACATGTCAAGGATGACACCCGCAAGCCTTTTGGGGAAGATCAACACCAATGACATGTACAAGTTGAAGAAGAAGGAGATGGAGGAAGCCTCACCATCCAAGAAGTGCATTGCTCTCCAAGCCGAAGTTGAAGACAAGGGCAAAGGCAAGGTGAATGAAGCAAATAAGGACTTGGAGGAAGAGATTGCCCTTCTTGCTAGAAGGTTTAATGATCTCTTGGGAAGAAGAAAGGAGAGAGGAAGGGGCTCAAACTCAAATAGGAGAAGAAATAGAAGACCCAACAAGACTCTCTCCAACTTGAGGTGCTTTGAGTGTGGTGAGAAGGGACACTTTGCTTCCAAGTGCCCTTCCAAGGATGATGATAGAGACAAGTCATCCAAGAAGAAGAGTGGAGGCTACAAGCTCATGAAGAAGCTCAAGAAGGAAGAAAAGAAGATTGAGGCCTTCATCGGGGAATGGGACTCAAATGAGGAGAGCTTCGTCTCATCCGGGTCCGAGGAAGGAAGTGGTGATGATGCAAGCTCCAAGAAGAAGAAGATGGCCGTTGTTGCCATCAAGGAGGCTCCATCACTCTTCGCTCCACTTTGTCTCATGGCAAAGGGCTCTTCTAAGGTAACATCTCTTAGTGATAGTGAGAGTGATGATGATTGTGATGATGTTTCCTATGATGAGCTTGTGAGTATGTTTGAGGAGCTCCATGCTTATAGTGAGAAGGAGATTGCCAAGTTCAAGGCTCTAAAGAAGGATCATGCTTCTTTGGAAGTCTTGTATGAGAAGCTAAAGACCTCTCATGAGAGACTCACCATTTCTCATGAGAAGCTTAAGGAAGCTCATGACAACCTCCTTTCCACTACTCAACATGGAGCTCACATTGATGTTAGCATATCTTGTGATTTGCTTAATGATAGTGCTACTTGCCACATTGCTCATGTTGCATCATCTACCATCTCTACCTCTTGTGATGATCTTATGGATATGCCTAGCTCTAGCTCTAGCTCTTGTGATTCTAGTTGTGATGCCTCACTTGTTGTTGAGAACAATGAGCTTAAGGAGCAAGTGGCCAAGCTCAACAAGAGTTTGGAGAGGTGCTTCAAGGGTAAGAACACTCTTGACAAGATTTTGAGTGAGCAATGGTGCATCCTTAACAAGGAGGGACTTGGATTCATTCCAAAGAAGGGTAAGAAACTTTCTCACCGTGACACTCGTTTCGTCAAGAGCAATGGTAAGTATTACTCCAAGTGTTGTGAGGTTGGGCATTTGGTGGATGATTGCCCCGGTGGTAAGCCTTCTAAGACATGCATGTTTGATTCTCATTATATGCTTAGGAAGGCTCATGATGGTAGTTTTGTTGCTAGATATGTGGGTTCCCCTATACTTGGTGGTAAAAAGAATGCCATTTGGGTGCCCAAAGTTTTGGTTTCTAACCTCCAAGGACCCAAACAAGTTTGGGTACCTAAAAGAGCTTGATCTTCTTTTGTAGGTGAACTACCGCACCGGTGGGAGCCATTGGGTGCTTGATAGTGGATGCACTCAACACATGACTGGTGATAGGGCTATGTTCACCACATTTGAAGTAGGAGGGAAAGAACAAGAGAAAGTGACATTTGGAGACAATAGCAAAGGAAAGGTAATTGGGTTAGGTGAAATTGCTATCTCAAATGATTTATCAATTGAGAATGTTTCTCTTATTGAATCTCTAAATTTCAATTTGCTTTCGGTTGCTCAAATTTGTGATCTTGGGTTGTCATGTGTTTTCTTCCCGCAAGAGGTTATTGTTTCTAGTCTTCATGACAATTCTTGCATCATCAAAGGCTTTCGTTATGGAAATCTTTATTTGGTTGATTTCAACTCTAGTGAAGCAAATTTGAAAACTTGTTTGGTTGCGAAAACTTCATTGGGTTGGCTTTGGCATAGAAGGCTAGCCCATGTTGGTATGCATCAATTGAGCAAACTTTCAAAACGTGATCTAGTTGTGGGCTTGAAAGATGTGAAGTTTGAGAAGGACAAACTTTGTAGTGCTTGTCAAGCCGGCAAGCAAGTTGCATGCTCTCATCCTTCCAAAAGCATCATGTCCACATCTAGACCATTGGAGATCCTACATATGGATTTGTTTGGCCCAACAACCTATAAGAGCATTGGTGGAAATAGTCATTGCCTTGTCATTGTTGATGATTATTCTCGTTATACTTGGGTGTTCTTTTTGCATGACAAGTCTATTGTTGCCGAGCTTTTCAAAAAGTTTGCAAAAAGGGCCCAAAATGAATTTAATTGCACTCTTGTGAAAATAAGAAGTGACAATGGTTCGGAGTTTAAAAATACCAATATCGAGGACTATTGTGATGATCTTGGTATTAAGCATAAGTTCTCCGCTACCTACTCACCTCAACAAAATGGTGTAGTGGAGAGGAAAAATCGCACGTTGATTGAGATGGCAAGGACTATGCTAGATGAATATGGTGTTTCCAATTTCTTTTGGGCGGAAGCCATAAACACCGCTTGCCATGCAACAAATAGACTTTATTTGCATCGTCTTTTGAAAAAGACTTCCTATGAGCTAATTGTTGGCAGGAAGCCAAATGTTGCCTATTTTCGTGTTTTTGGTTGCAAATGCTATATTTATCAAAAAGGTGTTAGACTAACCAAATTTAAAAGTTGGTGTGATGAAGGTTTTCTTCTAGGTTATGCCTCAAGTAGCAAGGCATACCAGGTCTACAACAAGAACAAAGGTATTGTGGAAGAAACCGCCGATGTTCAATTTGATGAAACTAATGGCTCCCAAGAGGGGCACGATAATTTGGATGATGTAGGTGATGAGGGCTGGATGAGGGCAATGAAGAACATGTCTATTGGAGACATCAAGCCCGTTGAAGTGGAAGACAAGCCTTCCACCTCCACTCAAGTTGAGGAAACTACTTCCGCTACGCCAAGCCAAGCTCAAGTTGACGTGGAGGAGGACAAGGCACAAGATGCACCTATGCCGCCAAGAATTCATAATGCTCTCTCCAAGGATCACCCAATTGATCAAGTTTTGGGTGACATTAGTAAGGGTGTTCAAACTCGATCTCGTGTCGCTTCGATTTGTGAGCATTACTCTTTTGTTTCTTGTCTTGAGCCAAAACATGTAGATGAAGCTCTTGGTGATCCGGATTGGATAAATGCTATGCATGAAGAGCTCAACAACTTTGCAAGAAACAAGGTGTGGACTTTGGTTGAAAGACCTAGAGACTATAATGTCATAGGGACAAAGTGGGTCTTTAGGAACAAATAAGATTGGTGGCACAAGGTTTCACACAAGTTGAAGGTTTGGATTTCGGTGAAACTTTTGCCCCCATGGCAAGACATGAGGCTATTCGCATCCTTCTTGCATTTGCATCATGTTTTGATATAAAACTATTTCAAATGGATGTGAAAAGTGCTTTTCTAAATGGTGAAATTGCTGAACTTGTCTTTGTTGAACAACCTCCCGGTTTTGAAGATCCTAATAATCCTAACCATGTTTATAAACTCTCAAAAGCTCTTTATGGTTTAAAACAAGCGCCTAGAGCTTGGTATGAAAGATTAAGAGATTTTCTTTTGTCAAAGGATTTCAAAATTGGAAGAATTGACACCACCCTTTTCACAAAAATCATTGGTGATGATTTCTTTGTGTGTCAAATTTATGTTGATGATATCTTATTCGGTTCTACTAATGAGGTATTTTGCAAGGAATTTGGTGATATGATGTCTAGGGAATTTGAGATGTCCATGATTGGAGAGCTGAGCTTCTTCCTTGGACTTCAAATCAAGCAACTCAAGGATGGGACGTTTGTGAGCCAAACCAAGTACATCAAGGATCTACTCAAGAGGTTTGGTTTGGAGGATGCGAAGCCCATCAAGACACCTATGGCAACCAACGGGCATCTCGACCTTGATGAGGGAGGTAAACCGGTAGATATAAAGCTATATCGCTCTATGATTGGTAGCTTGCTTTACCTTACCGCATCGAGGCCGGATATCATGTTTAGTGTTTGCATGTGTGCACAGTTTCAAGCCGCTCCTAAGGAGTGTCACTTAGTGGCCGTGAAAAGGATTCTAAGATATTTAAAGCATTCCTCAACTATTGGCTTGTGGTACCCAAAAGGTGCTAAATTTAAACTTGTTGGCTATTCCGATTCGGATTATGCCGGTTGCAAAGTGGATAGAAAGAGCACATCCGGTAGTTGCCAAATGCTTGGTAGATCCCTTGTGTCATGGTCATCCAAGAAACAAAACTCTGTAGCCCTCTCTACCGCCGAGGCGGAATATGTTTCGGCGGGTAGTTGTTGTGCCCAATTGCTTTGGATGAAACAAACCTTTTTGGACTATGGCATAACCTTCACCAAAACCCCACTCCTATGTGACAATGATAGTGCCATAAAGATAGCCAATAACCCGGTCCAACATTCTAGAACCAAGCATATTGACATTCGCCATCACTTCCTAAGAGACCATGTTGCTAAGGGTGACGTAGCCATTAGCCACATAAGAACCGAGGATCAACTAGCCGACATCTTTACCAAGCCTCTTGATGAAACCTGCTTTTGCAAATTGAGGAATGAGTTAAATGTCATAGACTTCTCTAATGTGGCTTGACATTGTGCACCATGGTTGCTTCTTGTTCATATTGTATATTTGCTCTCATTTGTTCTTATGCTTTGGATTTATTGCCATTTGGTTCTTCTTTGCGAAAATGGAGCATGTCACATTAAGGGGGAGTTTTGCACTCTTGCATGTGCTCTACTTCCTTTTATGTGTGAGCAAATCAACTACAAGTGCTAGTAGTGCTTTCAAAATGCCCAAGTCAACATAAATCAAAACTTTTACAAAATAAATGTAATTTGAAAATTATCTCTTGGAAAATGTGTGAAAATGTTCCCTATATGTTTTCCAAGCCTCCCATTACAAGAAAAATTGATTTTTAAATGAAAATGCCCTTTTGGCCCTCTTTTGAAGAAACTAGATTCTCAGTTTTGGCCAAAATGAAATTTATCCCCAAAATGAGATTGAGAAGGAATTTGAGAAAAGTTTCAAAACAAAGGTGGTAGAGAGGAGAATTTGAAATGTTTTTGGTATGCAAACCTATTTCAAAAACCAAATATTTCAAAAGTTGTTTGAAAATCAAACTCGCCCAAAAACCCCTATAGACCATAAAAGGTCACCTCGTAGCACTTAAGTGAGTTAAGTTGCAAATCATCATAATTCTCAATTATTATGCCTGGTTAGCAATATTCCAATTCATACATTTCAAAATTGCTCCAAAAAATTAAAATTTTATTGGATTTTATTGTGTGGGGGTTGCTGGCTTGTGCAAGGGCTGTGCACAGCCGGCAGGGGGCCTAGCGGTCTGACCGGCGCTATATGCGCGGTCGGACCGGCCAGGTGAGGCGGTCTGACCAGCATCTAGCCTCTGGTCTGACCGGACTATCAGGTGAGCCCAGGGTTTTTACCCCTTTCTTCTTCTACCCGACTCCTCTCTCCTTCTCATCCCCTCACTTCTCCTACCCGAAAAACAACCCTCTCTCTCTCCCCTCAAGCCCTAGCCACCTCTCTCCACCAAATCCTTCCGGTTCAACCGTCAAAATCGCTCCGGTCACACCGTAAGTGATTCTCCTCCGTTTCCTCTCTCTATTCCATGGATTACTTCATGTTTTGTTGATTTGTGATCCAAGGCATAGAACCCTAGATGAAGGAAGAAGTGTCTTCGATTTGCACCAATAGAGGGTAGTTTCTTGGTGCAATTTCAACTCCTTTCAACCGGTAATCACCCTCTTTAATTTTATGCACATTGAATCGGTCTATTTTAATTTCTAGGGTTAGGGGTAGTTCCTCCCTCTATATCAATTTTTTGATGAAATAGACTTATTCTTTGTTGTTCCTGCTCATTTATCTTAGATACACTTTGTGTTTGTGGAAAGGTTGGGTGTTTGCACTTCCTGCCATGGGCGGTCTGATCGGCCTGATGCCGTCGGTCTGACCGACCTGATGCCGTCGGTTTGACTGCCCGTCATCCAGCGGTCTGACCGCCCTTGATAGGCAGTGAACACCTCTTCTTCCACATATTCAAGTGCTCTCTAAATAGTTGCTAATATCCTATCATCCTTTGCTCTATGACAGTAATGCCTCCCCGCACTCGTTATGGTCGTCGTGCGCCCACTCCGGATCCCATGAGTGAGCCTAAGGAGTCGAGCGAAGAGGATTATGCTCAAAGTGATGAAGAGGTTGAGGAAAATGTTGAGGGGGCCAGTGAGGAGGAAAGTAGAGATGATGATTATGGTAGTGGGGAGGATGAGGATGCAGAAGGTGATGAGATGCAAATTGATCCCTCCATCCAGTTTGTGGTAAACATGAGGAATCCTGTTCAGTATACCATATTGAGGCATCATGATCAGTTCTTGAGGCCTAGAGACACCACAGATCCACGGTTCCACACCGCCTTTCAGAAGACAGTGTATGAGCAGGTTTATGAGGGGAAAGCTTTTGCGGATCACAAGTGGATTTCTTGGAGAGATATCAATGAGACCCCAGAATTTGAGAGCTTGCATGATCTTTTCAAGACAGTTGGCATTGACCGAATTGTGACCCTCAAGCAAGATTACAACGAGGACTTGATCCGCCAGTTTTATGCTACAGTGTGGGTGGCTGGAGATTATAGTGAGATGAAGTGGATGTCTGATACCCTCCAGTGTTCTATCTGTCGGAGGCAGTTCCGGAGGCTCCTCACCATTCGCTTGGATTTTGGAGATGATTTGCATGAGGCGCACACTCACAATCCGCTCTCCATAGACTATCTCTCTCAGTTCTATGAAGATGGAGTGCGGTACACACATGGGAAGGTTGCAGGCTTGAGGACTATCCCAGTGTGGTAAACAGAATTGTGAGAGCCACCATCCTCCCTCGCCTTGGTAACAATGATGACATTAGGGGGGTGGCTTGGCACGTCATCGATGCTATCATTCAAGGTCGTCAGTTTGACATTGTGTCTCTCATGATGCAAGAAATTGCTATCTCCAAAGGCACATTCACTCAAGGGATCTATTATGTGCCCTATATCATGAGATTGATACAAGACAAGCTTGGGGCTACTGGGCACAATTTGAAGAAGCACAAGCAGTACAAGCCCCGCCTTCAGCTTGGAACTCCCCGTGCTCCTAGGACGGTGCCCTCTTCTCACCCTATAGCTAGCTCAAGCTCGGCACCTCCTCCTCCTCATGGGCTTGATCCAAATGCTTTCTTCAATCCTCAATATGCTTACTTTGGGATGCCTCCACAAGACTACTTCAAACCGGTGCTTGGGGCCGTCAATGCCCTAAGTGATAGCATTCAGAGATTATCTACCAGGCATGAGGCAATGTATGAGGATGTGAGGGGCATAAGATCTGAGGTTGGTAGGATATCCCAGCACATGACTACTTTGGACCGGCGTATGACTACCTTGGAGAACTCTCATGCCTATGTATTCTCTCGACGCCGTGGTCCCTCCGGTCCATCTTACTATCCTATCTTCCGTCCTCCTCCACCTCCTCAAGAGTGACGGCCTTTTTGGTACTTGATGCCAAAATGGGGAGAAGAATGTCCTCTAAGCGGTTGTCTTCTTTATCTTCGGGATGGGACTAGTAGTAGTGAGGTTAGTTACCTCCTATCTAGTAGGCTAAGATGGTTGGGCTATATTATGTACGGGTATGGGCTATTACTCTATCTTGCGTGTTTTTTTTTCGTTTTGTTTAACTCTAGTGGGATTTGGACCCTTCGTGGTCTTGTAATAGCCTATGTTTATTTGTGAGCCCTCTATGGATGAACTATTGTTAGTTGGCTGCTTATGATTTATGGATGAACTTGTGTTATGATCGATGGTGGATGTGAGTTTGATATTTTTGTGACCATCTTATGCAAATTGGTTGATCCATATGTGAAGTTCACATTGTATGTTCCATATGTGTTTTGTGCTTTGTTGAAATGTGATTGAGAGTGCATTTGTTCCATAATTGTTATTTGTGATTGATATGCACATGTTTAGGGGGAGCTTTTTCATTTCATTGCAAGATGTCCTTGTGTTCTATGTTTGATTATATATTTTTGTGGTGTTTGTCATCAATTACCAAAAAAGGGGAGATTGAAGCATCTAGGCCCCCGTCGTTAATTTTGGTAATTAATGACAAGTACTAATTGTGGACTAACCGTTGTCTTTGAGCTATATATTTTAAGTTAGATTCACATCATGTGTGCGCATGGATGATTATCGATGGACACTACCATAGAAATGCTTATTGGTGCTGGTTCCAAAGGCCCTATAGGTGCCGGTTTTGGTCCCGGCACCAATTGGTCGGCACCTATGCCTCCCGGGCATAGGTGCCGGATCTAGAACCGGCACCTATTATTTTGAACAAATAAAAAAAATCCCGAATTCTCACCGTCGGCCGGCCGCCACCTCGCCCGGTTCGCCGCCACCGGGTCTGCCTCTGCGCCGGCCATCTCCACCGCCGCCGCCACCACCAGGTCCGCCTCTGCGCTGGCCATCTCCACCGCCGCCACCGCCACCAGGTCCGCCGCCTCCGCCGCCTCCTCCGACGCCTCCTCCGCCGCTGGACTCTCCAGATCTGGAGAGAGACGGCCGGGAGAGAGAGGGGGCTGGCCGGCGAGCCTCCTCCTCCGCCTTCGCCGCCGCCGCCTCCTCCTCTACCTCCGTGCGTCGCCGCCTCCTCCTCCACCTCCTCCTCCGCCACGCCGCGCCGTGCTCCTCCTCACCGTCCAGGGCCGCCGGGAGAGAGAGGGGGCTGGCTCCGCCGCCTCCACACCACCGTCGTTGCCGCCGCCACCTCGCCCGGTTCCACGCCCAGATGGGCCGGCCGCTGCGTCCTCCGTCGGCCGCCGCCACTCCTCCGTCATCCGCCGGCCATCTCCACCAGATCTGGGGCGAGAGAGGCAAAGGGAGAGGAGGGGCGAGAGAGAGAGTGTGTGGTGATAGCGATGCAGCATGTGGTCGTGTGGATCGGATAACGGTCAATCGGCGTGTGGATGCGGTCGCGCGCTCCTCTGTGCGACCGGCCGGTTTTTTTTAATAGGTGTCAGTTTTTTAATAAAACCGGCACCTATATTTATATTATAGGTGTCGGTTCTATTAAAAAACCGGCACCTATAGTATAGGTGCCGGTTTTTTAATAGAACCGACACCTATAATATAAATATAGGTGCCGGTTTTATTAAAAAAACCGACACCTATAGTATAGGTGCCGGTTTTTATTTAGAACCAACACCTATATTGGTTAAATGTACCGGTTTTATATTTTTTTATTGTGGGAAGATGAAAAAAGACTCATAGGTGCCGGTTTTAGATGAACCGGCACCTATAAGGTCGATCCCTATGAGGGTTTTTGTAGTAGTGGGATTAAAATTGACGGCGCAAAGCAAAAAGAAGAGAAGACGGTAAACTAGTGTTTTCATTTTAAATTGATCGAGGCGTTGGGCAATCAAAATTGTGCTAGATCATTTATAACTTTGCCGTACTATTAAGAGGGGTAATGACCTAGCAAAGAGATGATTTTAATTGCCACATTAGGTCATTATGCATTTAGACTTATGCTCACATTTCTTCACACACACTTTTGTATTCACTATCTCGGCCTGACCAGGGGCGGTCAGACCGGCCATATAGTGGCGGTCTGACCAGAGTGCCCCGGCCGGTCTGACCAGCACCAAGCGGGCGGTCTGACCGGTACATAAGGCTGGTTTGACCGGCGGCACTTTTGCGGTCAGACCGGCCCCCTGGAGGCCGGGATGGTGTTGCTCGGGGTGGTCGATCCAGAGCCGCCAGAGCCGTTTTCGGTCAGACCAAGCCGATGGCGATCTGACCGAGTCGCGAGCGGTCTGACCGGCCATTTGGCCTCCGGTCTGACCGGCCCCGTGGTCCCAGTGCATTTAATTCAGTCCAACGGCTAGTTTTCCAGCCGTTGCGAAGTAGTCCGGTCTAACCGGCCACACAATGGCGGTCTGACCAGCAGTACACAGAGTTGGTGGATTTTGTCCCCAACGGCTAGTTTTGGCGGGTGGGAGTATAAATACTCCCCCACCAGCTGCAAGGGGACTCTCTTGGCACCCAATTCAATTGCATACACCCCTTGCACCTCTCTCAGACACATTTGAGCTTAGTGTTCATCCATTGTAGTGATTGAGGTTGTTCTAGCCAAGAGTCGAGTGCATTTGCTTCCATTGTAGAGCTAGTGTGGCACTTGATCATCTCCGAGCCGCGTCATTGCTTGTTACTCTTGGAGGTTGCCGCCTCCTAGACGGCTTGTGGAGGAGTTGCCCGGTGACCTCTCCGAGAAGATTGTAGAGGAGGCCCGGTGCCGGTTTGTGAGTGGTTTGGAGTTCACCACCTTCGGAGTGAAGGAAGAACTACCCCGAGTGATCGAGGCTTGGGTAGTCCTCTCCGTGGGCCGGCTCCCGCCTTGCCCACCCCTTGACGAAGGGGGCGTGCAGTGACTTTGTGGTTGAGCGGTGGAGTTGGGCTCGCCTCAACGGGGAGTAGGAAACCGGCAAGTTTTCGAACCTCGGTGAAAAATCTCTTGTCTCTTTGTCTCATTTGATTGTCGCATTTACTTTTATGAAATTTATATTCCTAGAGACATACTTGAGATCATATCAGTCTAGGATTGCTAAACATTGACATAGGAGTGTGATTTACTTTACTAGAGATATAATTGAGCCACTATCACCCTAGGTTTGCAAAACATAACTTAGTTGCTAAGTTAGACTTGACCCTCACCAAGCCTAGCAACTTAGATTAGTTTTGATTCGGTGTTATTTAGTTTTTAAATCGCTTATTCACCCCCCTCTTGTCGACATCTCGATCTTACAGCCGACCGATGAAGACGACGTCGCCGTTAACAACGATGACGAAACCCACTAACCATGGTGACGAAGAAACCAGTCGATGACAACGGAAGCGACCGACGGTGAAAATGATGTCGCCATGAGGAACGACAGTGGAATCTACTAACCATGGAGGCGAAGAAATCAGCCAACGGCGACGGAAGCAACCAGCGGCAACGGAGGTAGCTAGTAGCGAAGACGATGTCGCCCATGAACGACGTCATAATGGGCCAGCTGTAAAGGCGAGGACACCAGTCGGTAGTGGCAAAGGCAAGCCGATGATGAAGACGAAGACACCCATCAGCGGCGACATAATAAGCCAACCGTGAAGGCGAGGACACCAGTCGATGGGAGATGAGATGACTAGTGATGAAGACGAAGTTACTCATCAACAATGCCAGTGTCACGTAGCCAGAGGTGACGCGGCCTATCAGTGACATAGAACTGCATGCGACTAATCCGGCTAGGTTGTGCTATCACCGCTCCGCTTGTATGCATGTACATGTGCAAACAGCTGAGTGGCTTCCTCCGGCCAGATCTGGGTGACAGCAGCTCGAAGGCAGTGGCGGAGCTATGTATGAGGCTGTGGGGTCATTTGACCCCACAGCTTTTTCACAAACATCATTGTAACTTTTGGTTTTTACATGTAAATTCATTAAAATTTATGAAAATGACCCCATTAAATTATGAAGCAATGATATTCGACCTCGCAGGGTAAAATTTCTGGCTCCGCCAATGTCGAAGAATGTGCCAACGATGATTACATGCAAAGCAAAAGCCCAATATATCAATCAGATTAACCAGGAGTGGCAATTTAGCAATAACGTATATATCGATGCGTGTATGCAACACATGCACGCATGCTAATTTGAATGTCCATGTGTCTGGCAGTATTGCATGCCACCATGCATGTATCTGCCCCTGTAGTTGACGGCTTGCTCGACGGTCCTTCGGCTTGACGAGCGTGTGAATGTTAGATGGCGTTGGTGCAAGAACAGGAAGACATCACTGGAGGCCACAGGCAAGACGCAACGCCGAAGCTCTCCGCTGGCACCGAGCCAGGGTACATTACACTCTTGCTTGTAGTTGATTTGTCAGTGATACCATCATGCGGAGGCGATTCAGCGGATCTTGTCAGCCGCCAGTGCATGCACACAAACAAAGCATCTCACGAAGGATCAATCTATGATTACAAATCAATCTAATAATAATATATTGAAACGACAAACCGGTTGACATTGGAGATTGGAGTCATCGAACTTGTTGAGATTAATCTTAGCGCTTCTCTTGGAATTGATTCCATGCACTTCTCGATAGAAAACTCGGCCTCACCTCTACCTGGCGCTAACTGTCGATTCTGAAAATCGGAATGATAAAAAAGGGTAGCGCACAAGACCTTAAAGTGGATGGATGCGAAAGACAAGGATTTAGACAGGTTCAGACCCTCTCGATGAGAGGTAATACTCTATTCCTATTTGGGGATTGTATCCACCGGATATATATTGATCTGATGATCTGATAGTGTTTATGTCTTTGGAGGCTCCCTGCCCACCTTATATAGGTTGGTGGCAAGGTTATAAAGAGGAAAAACCTAGCGAAATACGACATCAGTTTTCTAATATATTACATGGTAGTATTTAACGAGGACTCTAGGCCTTGCCATAGAACACAAGGCAACAGTGCGATCGAGTCCTACTGTATTACATAATACATGTATCTGCTCCACCTCCTATCTCTAGTCGGATATACAGGCCGCATGGGTATCCGGTACCCATATTCTTCACACTTCAGGATCGACTTTGAAGCCCGGATTGAGGAAGCTCTAATATCTGGTTAATTTAACTAATGGATAAGAGACTTGTTTCCGTGGGATAAGAGGAAATCTCTTACCTTGAAAGGTTGGATTGGACAGGATATTAGATATCATTTTCTCATAAATGTGGAATCTTCGGAATCGATTCGACTCTACTGATAATTAAGGTTTCTATGGACTGGATGGAATAAAGGGTGTTCAAAGAGTGAGCTAGAGCGAACCTTTGGTCAGAATACCACAGTGTTTGGAAATTTTGTAGTCAACTTCCTAATGGTTGAGGAGATAACGTTTATAGAAAGGCAGACCTGACAATATTTGCAAGTGGATTAAGTTAGGCATTAGGTTCTATTGGAAGAAGAACAGAAAAAGAAAGTCAGGTAAAGCTGTGTCAGATTGGGCAGTCAGTTCTGAGGAAATGGTCAATGAAGGATTTGCCCTACCTAGTTGCATGCTAGCCGTTCCAAATGTCAGGACAAGATTTCTGTAAGGGGGTGAAGTTGCCACACTCTACAAATCGATAAAGTATAAATTGTTGTGAAAAAGGAATTTCTAGAATTTATTAAATAACTAAATTAAGTGTTTGAATAAAATCTATGAAAAATTTGAACATCAAATTGAGCTAGATAAAATTTTCTTAAATACTCTAAGTGTCCAAGTATTTTCTATATTTTTCCTGGAATTATTTGAGCAATGGAAGTATTTTTAATAAATGAAACACCATTTCAGCATTTAATTAAATTGAAAATCAATTAAAATCCTTCCCAAAATCTCTGGGCCAAATAAAGCCCAATCCCAATTCCTTCTGTCTTAGCGCCTGCCCCAGCTAGCAGCCCGAACCGCTGGTGCCAAAAGTATAGTTCATCTCCCTCCATTTCTCTTCCCTCCCGGGCATTAACAGGTGGACCCGGGGCCCCACCTGTCAGCTTCGTCTCCTTCCTCCGGTTGGAGTCCTGCTTGCGCTGACGCTGTCCGAACCCGTCGCATGCCCCTTCCAAATTCAATCGATCCCCTATGTTGTTTCCAAAATCACCTCTTCGTTTTCCCTAAAAAATCGCGTGAAATCCCAAAGGAAATCCTCCCAAATCGGCTTGGATTTTGAGTTTTCCTATTCCGGCGAAAACCTAACTTTCCTAAGCTCGATCCGCCGTGTCCGGCCCGAACTCTTCCTCGTCCCCCTTTAAATAGCTTGCTTGTGGCCTCCTCTTCGAATCCCAACCCAAGTTCGAGCTCTCTACAAACCCAAGCCGCCTCTCAACATGCTTCCTCTACCTCCGTCGCCAGACAACACTTCGGCCATGTCGCGCCGTCGTCCGGGACATCACCGCTTTACGCCGCAACCACCTTTGGCATCACCTCATCGAGGACAACCCTCGACACGCCGATACATATCTAATCCACATACAACTTGACTAAGGTATTACCTCGTGCTGAGTGCCTAACCCAGTATAAACATCTATGTCACCATCTCTCCTTGATCTAGTGCACCCTATAAATTGCATTGTCGATCATAAGAATTGACAGTTGGTGCATCAGGTAGGGGTGTGCTCAATCGTCAAGCTTTAAGAAGGAGATGGCATCTTTAGGAATCGTCTTCACCGATCGCGTCGCTCCTCGCCTCCGATCGATCTCCCTCTAATCGCAGGAGGCCGCATCCACGTCTTCACCAACGCTGCTAGGAGGCTTCATCGTCTACGATGCTGCATGCTCGGGGGCTTCAGCCTTCGCCCGGCTTACGTGGCCCGACTTCGCCTGGGGCACATCTTCGTATGCCTGGGGCACGACGCCGCATGCCCGGCGGCTTCGGCCTTCACCCGGTCGACGCGGCCCGACTTCGCCCAAGGCACGTCTCCCTATGCCCAGAGCATGACACGCACGCCCAGGGGCTTCGCCCTTGCGCGGCTCACGCCGCCTTCACTGCATGCCCGAGGGCTTCGCCATTACACATCTCACGTGGAGTCGGCTACGCCGTTTTCACCGCATGCCCAGGGGCTTCGCCTTGACGTGTCTCATGTGGACTCGGCTACGCCCTACCCGGCCACACCACCTTCATCGCATGTCCTAGGGCTACGCCCCAACGCGGGTCACGCGGACCCGGCTACACCTCCCTTGCTGTTCTCAACTCATGAAATACCAAACAAGCTAAGTCACTCTTCGTACGGTATTTTTGTTTTAGTAATTTATTCTGTTCTTGACTTTCTGTTTAGTTGGTTACCCAACTAAGGAGAAAGTCGGGGGCTACACCTATTAGTGCTCATACTGCATGTTCGATTCCTCCTTTTAATAGTTGCAAAAGTACTTGAGTAGCACAAACTCTAATTCGTGAACCTCCGTTTCCTTGTAATGACTCACACGGTCAAGGCCACGCATAACATCGTACATCCGGGGGCTACGCCACTCACTGCGCACTTACACGGTCATGGTCAGGCCTAACACCATATGCTTGAGGGCTACGCCAACCACTACGCACTTATACGGTATGGCTACACCCCACACCATACGCCAAGAGACAGAGTGCTTAAACGTAAGGAGTCAACTACTCGAAAAAATTAATTCTGATAAGAGGAGAAACAAACATTTGCGTGCATTTAAAAATACTTGTATCTTCTCGAGTAGATATTTTCTATACAATATACTACTCCTTTTATGTACTTTATAATGCAGGGGCTCAAGTCTAGATATGCATACTTGGGACCACACGCCCATCTCCTACACTTGAGGACTGGACCATGTCGCTGGGTGAGATATGCCCTTGAGGGCTACCTTACTCGGCCACCATTGTGTTGTGTGGGCACACTCCCGAGTGTTGCCTCACCCAGCTCCTCCACTGCCGACTGGGATCTATGTCTCCAGGCCGGCTACCTATGCTGTCGCCGGGCGACTGCGTCCCAGCGTTGGCCAGCTCCGTCGCCGCCAACTAGGAGCTGTCCCTCCATATCGGCTTACTTGGCTTCGTCACATCGCAGTGTGAGACACCTTACTCGGCTTCGTTGCCGCCGGCTGGCAGCTACGTCTCTAGGCCGGCTGCCTACGCCATCGCGGGGTGATCACGTCTCCGTGTTGGCCGACTTTGTCACTGTCAACTGGGGGCTATCCCTCCACATCGGCTTACTCAGCTTCGTCACCATGCCTTACTTGGCTCCTCTACCGCTGATTAGGGGCTATGCCGCCACGCCGACTGCCTCTGCCTTCGTCGGGCGACTGCATCTCCGTATTGGTTGACTTCGTCATCATCAACTGGCTTCTTTGCTTCCTTGGCTTGGCCGATTCCATTGGATGAGGCAAATCGCTTATGGGCTGCCTTATTCAACCATGCGCCACTGGGAGTTCTTGTTCTTGACTCTC
Source organism: Oryza officinalis (assembly GCA_008326285.1). NCBI lineage: Eukaryota > Viridiplantae > Streptophyta > Magnoliopsida > Poales > Poaceae > Oryza > Oryza officinalis. The sequence goes on from BDMV01000010.1 coordinate 14,201,900, forward strand.
CACTTGGTTCATGTTCAACCAAGTACAGAGTCGGGGGCTACTGTGGGATGCACGGTACCCGGGTACCTCATAGTGAGCCTTCATGTTATCATCATGGGGTGGGTCGAGTGTCCTAAGCCCATGTGGCTTACTTTTAATCCAGGAAAGAGAGGTTCTCAGGATAAGATACTTCTACACACGCTACCGGCTATTCCAACACTGATCTGCACACACCGATACAGATCTAATCCACATACAACTGGACTAGGGTATTACCTCACGCTGAGAGCCTGAACCAGTATAAATATCTGTGTCACCATCTCTCCTTGATCTAGTGCGCCGTAGAAATTATATTGTCGATCGTAAGAATCGACACGTGGCTTGTTGAGTATTCCATATACTCACCTTGCAATAATCATCAACCTTAGTTGAAGAAGGTTCTAGAAGGAGAAGACCTTTGGCTTAAATCCCAGTTGAATTGCCTGTGGAAGTGGAGTTGAAGCTTCGCTAGATTTTTTTTCCGCTGCAATTTTCTTCATGGTGAGGACTAAGTGCCTCTACATAAGTATTTATTGCTTTAGTTATATTGGTACTGTATATTCAAATTATCGATTTGTATACCTCGACTGATTCTTGGATGAGGGTTTAATGCACAAATTTGTTTGGAAATTACTTGTGAATTTTTGAGCATGATAAGGATGGTCCCTATTGTACCCAGCCATAACTTGATCATCTTGTAACATTGATAACTAGGGAATTAATGTGACTACATGTTGGTTTATGAAATGCTTAACCATGCTTAGAACAACTAGCTCACTTTGGGAATCTCACATATATCTTATATCTTGGATTAGTGATGATGACACTGGACATGGATCACCATGGTATTAATTCAACTAAAATATGCTTAATGGTGGGCTGTGGGTGCATAGTTTTGATAGACATACCCATGGCAATTAAGGACCAGTTCATGGGAAATCCCTGAAAGACTTATTGTGCATACCACAAGCCAACGTGGGCAACGGTTGGGCTTATAGTATATCTCTTCCTTCTCTGACATACCTAGGCGAGGGTGGGCATGATGGAGTTCGGTCGACTCCGGTTTTAAGGGTTGATCGGCTTCCGGATTCACCACGGCAAAAGAGGGGGCTGCCTACCTTGGTTTTAAGGGTAGGGGCGAAACCTGCAATGTGGTGCACTTTGTTAGGGGGAGTTATGTGAAGGGTCCTGTCACAGTTCCTTTCTGGTATGCCGTGGTGGCATGTCGACGCATGAAAACGTGTCATGGGACTATGTCTTGTGGGTACAGATATACAACTCTGACTAGAGTAAAACTATCTGAATAGTCATGCCCACTGTTATGGGCGATCAACCAGCTTCACCGTGATTAGTATCATCAGCAATAATTTGACTTAACAAAACTAGTATAGTTTAGGTGGATGGTTAGGCCTGTCACAACATGGTTTAGCGTTGGGCAGTGATGATTAATATTGCCTAATTTACTTCAACAGTTTTTACTGCTTTCAACTACTGCTTTTATAACTATTTTACACAAAAGAACCGCTAGCCTCCTTGGAAATCGTTGCATTATACCTCCTCTTGGTATGACTTGCTGAGTACAGTGGGTAGTACTCAGTCTTGCTCCATTTCCCCCACCTCAGAGTTGTACTACTACTCGAATAGAGGTAACTTAGAGGAGTAAGCTTCGTTGCTACCATCGAGGATGCTTATGGAGTAGTGTCGTCATGCTACTAGCATTAGTTATCCTAAGTTTAGCTAACTTTACCTTTCCGCTGCATTTGTAAGATTTTATGATGTTTTATAAGACGTGGATCTGTATGTCAACTTTGTCGTTTGCGTACCCTGGTCGGTCCTAGACAGGTGTTTAATGCACATTCTGCTTGGAATTCAGGTTCTTGAATTTCTAGACATGACATTAGGCTAGAGAGGATTCTTATGGTTTAATTAACTAAACTTAAGTTAAAGGTAAAACTCTATCTATTGCTTCGGACGTTGGTTCTCCCCTGGTTTGCCAAGCTGAATCCAACGTGTAGCCCTATGATGTACCCAAATGTAAAGGGATACAAAGGACGAATAGGGCTGTCACCATCTGCCGCTTACCTCACTTTCCATGGGGCACATAACAAACAAAGGTGACCGCTACTACTTTAGCCTCACACAAAAACTTTCTTCTTTATCCAGAGTCCTAGTACTAGAGCACTTAATATAAATCTCAACGATGAGGATATATCTTACTTAAGTAAGCTAATTAAATCTCAAAAAAGAAATCTCGAACACTTACTTTATTAAAGAAGCATTCGTCGAGATACAAGTGAGAAGAGAGCGCTGACAGCTCCGGCCCTCCTCTGAACCTTCCTCTCACTCTCTACCTATTTTCTTCACACTACTAAAGTGATGCCTAATGTCTGAAAGTGAGTTGTACTCCGCTTTGTTGTGTACTGAGAGTGAAGTGAGCTCCTCCTTTTATAGCAGCTTAATGATGGTTGTTAGGTCAGTAGTTAATTCGGTAAACACCCTTAACCATCATTGGAGACCAATGGGGAAGCGCCACGTGGAAGCTAGCGGTTAGAGGCACTAACCCTGGTTTAGTCGAACTCCGAACCAGGCAAACCACCTCTGGCCACCGCCTTTCTTCTGTGTATGACAGGTGGGCTTCTATGGCGGTGCACTATGGATCTCAGTTTCAGTTGGTTTTGACTAACATGTGGGCCCTCTAATCCATGTATTCATGTATGATTGGTCGGAGATACATTTCATAGTACAGCGGGTGTATTTTCATCCAAAATTACCTACATACAAATATTTGTCAATACTCGTGGAAATAGTTAGTAATAAACCCCTACCACTAAGTTTGATGCTTTATTTTGTATTATTTTATGCAGGAGTTGATGGTTAAAGTAGGTACTTAATGATCGTCAACAATGCCATGTCCTTGAGGCTACTGCTTCAGGTTTTGGTTTTGGTTTCGTGTGTGGTTTGCATATTGTATTTGCTATCGCATGTAATACTGTCGTACTGACCATAGCTTGTATATGTGGGTGCTAGTCGTTAAGTACCGATTTTGACCATCAATTGCCTCAATGAATAAAAGAGAATTAACATTTGTTACACGCATATTAGTTACAAATAATGTAGTTCCACTTGTCCTTCGAGAAATATTGTGGATGCAAGGATATGCTACAAAACTAAGGTGGATATGAGCCTATATGCAAGGAAACAAACCTCCGGCGAATCACGTGAGAGCACACGGATTGGCGGGCCCACAAGTCAGACAAAACTAACATAAAAAATGGTGGGCCCATGTGGGACCCACATGTCAATGACATGTCAACCACCTCTCTTCTTCCCCATCTCTCTACCTCTCCCCTATTCCCCACAGCCCAATCCCCCACATCATCAGCGAGGAGGTATCCTGCCCTCACCGACCATGCCTCCGTCCCGCTTGACCTGGATCTACTGCCCGTCTCCAACCTGTCGTGTTAGCTCAGCATCACTGACCTCTCGTCGGTGCCCATGCACGATAGCTAGCTCATCTCCTTTTGAGCCATGGTGGCGGCGACCTTGTCTCCTTTCGAGTGGCATCAGTGCGGTCACTAAGCTCGATCAGCTATGCCTCATCTCCTCTCTATCTCTCAAGCAGTGTGGACAGTGGCGCCGCCGTCACTAAGCTCGATCGGCACTACCTCGTCTCCTTCTGGCAAGCACCCCATGAGCTCAATCTCAAGATCCGCCGTTGCTGCTTGACCACCAAAGAAGAGAAGCTAGAGTAGGGGGAGGGAAAGCCAAGAAGGAGAGGGGAGAAGGGAAAGGTGGTGCGGTGTGCGGTGGGGATAGAGAGGACTACACGGCGTGCAGTGGGTGTTGGGCACCCTTGAGCACGAGCAAGGACTAGAGGTCCTTGAGGGAGGGAGACGAGAAGATAGGCACTTGGAGGCGGCGATGAGCCCGATTAAGGTGGTGTCCGCGGCGGCAGATTTGGACTTGGAGGTGCGGGGGGCGTTGGTGAGTGGAGGAGGGGAGGAAGGGAGGAGGAAGACGGCGGCGGCGGCAATTGGCCAGCAAGAAAGCTCAAGGAGGGAGGAGGGAAGGCTGGGAGGAAGGTGGAGAAGAGGAAGGAGGTGCATCGGTCAGAGGGGATAGAGAGGAGAGAGTGTGAGATGCAGGAAGTGAGACCCACTGGCATGTGGGTTCCATTATTTTTATCATTTTTGTTTGATTGACATATGGCCCCACATATTTTGTTTCAACTTATAATTTTTTATTTTGCTTCCAATGCCATGTCAATGCCACGTGGAACGAGGACCAAGTCAAACCAACCACGTCAGTCAAAACCACCATCCAAACCACCTTGGGATGTAGTTTGCACTAGTTTTAGAAGTTGAGAGACGTGTTATATCTGGTATTATGGTTCAAGAACGTTTTTGAAACTCGATGACAAGATGAGAGATCCAAAGTGAACTATTTCCAAACTATCTAGCTAGCAAGCCAACCCAACTCACACCCATGTGATGTGAACAAAACATGGGTTCTAGAAGCGTTGCAAATCTCCTATTGTCCTACTCTGGATCCAGGCTCGAGCAATCAATAATAGAACAACTCACCAACACAAGCAAGTTGAATGAGTAGATCAATCCATCTACCTACTCAATCAGCGTAGCAGGCATGCCAATGAGAGGCACCCTCCAAATCACTAAAAGCAACACTTACCACCACAAGTAGAGAATCCCAATGCGCTTTTCACTAGGAAGACGAGGATGCTATTCTTTAAAGATCCGATCTTGACAAGCATTTCCCATCCATCTTTCCGCTTCCTGATGAGTGCACCATGACTCATTCAAAAGAGAGAGTAAAAGGAAGGATGTCCCATGCCAAAGGAGTGGAACAGATCAGGTCTCAATCCATCCATACTTGCAATTTCATCATGATCCTAATCAACAGAGCTAATCGATACATTTATAAACAATGATCGATACATCCCTGATACCTTGCTTTGTGTTTCCCATCTGTTCAAGTGGATAATCCCGATTCGGTTTTTGAGGTTTCACTCGTCATTTATTCATAGTAACATCGTATTGCCTATGCAGCTAAATCGATAGGAATAGGATTTCTCAAAGTAAAGGGTAGGTGGACATACATTGCAGGTGTCCAGTTGGCATGGGTTTGGGTTCCGCTCATCAACTCGAATGGTCAATGTGACTCCAGTCACTAGTCCTTTCCTTCTTGGGTTTCTTCCCCTTCCCCTCCCTTCTTGGCAAAATACCAGTTGGGGTCGAGCAGCCAGGGACCCGCCAAGTTGATGTGGGCGAGGGTGTCCCGATCTTTCGATCAGAGGATAAGTCGATTAGATGGAGCGATGTTGGCGATCTGACTACAACTATCCAGGGACATTGTGCCTTAGCAATTGTTACACCAACTCCACCAAACAAAAGCAAAATCAGTAAACTCATTAGTGGCAGCCCTAACTCTCTTATCCTCAGGAACATCATGGCAAGCAAACTTTTGCTCTACTGCTAATTCCCATGAAAGGTAAGCATCAGGGTCATACATACCATCAAAAGCAGGCATAGTGAATTTAATCTTACCAAATGAATCGTCATTAGCACGTCCCTCACGGCGTGGCCGGCGATGAGCCATACCACGGCGATTGAAGCGAAGCCATCGCTGGTCCGGATCATCCTCAAAATCACTAATGTAGTCATGGTCATCCATCTCACTGCCATGGTGGGATGCTCGGTCGATCACAACAAGACGCCTCACAATATCATCAAGAGTGGTGTTCACGGTGGCCACAAGAGCTTCCAAGGTTGTAAGCTTGGTATTGGTATCAATTTTGCATGCGCTCCACATGACCAAGCTGTTCGTTGGTGACACGAACATCCTCCTTGAGCCCTTGGGTATGGTCCCTCACTAATCTGTCAAAATGTTGAATAATTCCTCTTGTTCGGGGTGAGTGGGGAACACCCTGATTAGAAGGCTCTTCACCTGACATGGTTAGAAAGAAAAAAAACAGACAAAACAAATACTATATGATAGAAAAGAAGGGGAAAAAATCTACAAAACTACTTGGATGTGGTTCTATCAAGTCACTCACTCTTAACCTGTTCAACAAGCTCTTACCAATTCTCACCACGCTAAACAGGAGGTGACAGCAACCGTCAGACTGGACAAACCTCTGGAGAAAGGTGTATCGATGCCTTGGTCGCTTTATCCCTCTCAAGTATTAGTCAAACCGGTGGAGCTATGGGTGGGCTAGTAATGAGACAAAGAAAAACTAGAAACCACGTTAGTCAAAAGCAAGCTGAATAATTGTTCAAGGTTGGTACTGTGCTGGTCCTTGGCTAGACATAGTAGAGACGTGAACCTAACCACAAAGGACGCCACAAGACACAAACCAGGAACAATAACAGGAGGTGACAAACAAAGAAGACAGGATATATCAAAAGCTCACAAATTGACTACTTTTCTTTGTTTCTTTTCTTTTTTTTTCTTTTCTTTTCTTTCCTTTTTTTATATTTTTTTCATACCGAGGAGCACACAAAAACCAACCACAGCAATGTTTAGGTCGAATGGACAAAATATGAAGCCTGTAGAATTTTTCAAAGTTCTATCCAAAGGAGTCCGGAAGCTTGTCGCCTCAAAAACAAAATTTTGCAAGCGGAATTTGGTGATTTTAAATTTGCCACAACTGACGTTGTCAGTTGAAATCGGAAGTAACTTTTTCTGTAGATGTCCATGGATGTATTATAAGCCAGATTCCGAGTCCATATGAAAAAGATATGACTGTTTTAAGGAAGGTCACTCGAATCAGGATTCTATTTCTTTTCTGGTAGCAACAGACTCATAAAAGCAATCGAATTTAAGGAATGGAACAGATCTAACACAAACAGAAAGTGATTTGGTGGATGCCAACGATGGTGGAGATGATGACAAAAGTGGTGATGGCGGCGATGATGGTGATAGTGATGTGCGTGGCAAGAACTCGAAAATCTAAACGACGTAATGGTAAGACCAGCAACTCAACACAACAATATAATAGAAAACTCAACAAGCCTAGATAAGCAGTACTAGCAGAAAGGCTCAAGGGTTTATAGGATTACAGAAAACTAATCTACTAATATATATATTTTTTGGCTTTTTCTAGAGTGTAGGTATAAGAAAATTACGAAACAATAAATCTCTCACCGAGCAACCTAAAAGCTCTGATACCACCTGATGTGGGCGAGGGTGTCCCGATCTTTTGATGAGAGGATAAGTCAATTGGATGGAGCGATATTGACGATCTGACTACAACTGTCCAGGGACGTTGCGCCATAACAATCGTTACACCAACTCCGGAGGCAGTCGTGAATCTCGACGGATGCACGGTCAGCCCAACCACGAGGGTATCTGTTCCTACAAGCAATCGAGAACTAGCATGAACAAGATGAACAAACAACTCAATTTATGGAATAAAGATGTAGGATTGAATCAGCAAAAGTATCACAGGTGGGGTTCCGTAACGAGCAAACCGGCGATCTAACCGATTACGAGATTACACGGCAAAGTAGCGAAGCTAATTTTAATCTAAACAAAACTTGAGTTGATCTATGATGGCTAAGGTAAATATATAGGTGGGAGGACGAGTTGGGGACGTCCTCTTACCCTAAAACATGTCCCTAACGGACTCAACTTAATACATAGCCCATTGGGCCCAAATAAGGTGACGCAGCATCTTGGACAAAAAAAGATCTTTGTAGTAAAATGATGATTGCGTCCTCTCCAAAATAGATATGGACATGAGGCTGGATCCATTTGAAAGTAGACTTGATAAGCTTTTCGTGAAGTACTTGCATGTCCAAAATGGGGTCCGTATGATGTCGCGGTGGTCATCACAAGTCGGTGTTGTTCTGCAGTCCGAATCCAACCCGTGCGAATACGTTTCCTTTTGAGTCCTATCCATCATTCCTAACCAAAACAAGAGTGCAAACGTTTCCATTGTCTAAATAAGATGGACAAGAAAATAAGAACGAACTTACATGGTAGTTTCTTTGGCATGCACGAGCGAGAGTAATCGGACCGGAAATCTGTTGTCGTTGTCGTTGTGTAGGCATGGATGTATCGATCACGTTGATGTCCTCATCACAAGTACCGACCCCTACGAGGCCGAGCCAAGGCCAGATTTTGACCCGCAGCTCTATAGGGCCAGGGCCCCAACATTGTGTGGGGGCGAGGGCCAGGATCGATTCTCACCTGCGGGTGACCCATTGTTAACGATGAAATTTGGCATATACAGTTAGTCAAGGAGCAGGTCAAAAGCGGAATTAACTGCATGATTTTGCTTGCTAAAAACAGGGATTGCATCGGCTGGAGTTAGAGAAGTTGGAATTGAATAGAATTGATATAGGCTTCAGAATCCTGGGAGTTGCCAATGAAAGATATTAGTGGCTAGAAGTCGAATTCCTATCGGATTAGGTTAAGGAGATTGATCAGTTGAAGAGAGCTTATCTCGAAGAAACCGAGTTCAAGGAGGTTGCGATATGACAATTTATCTTTTAATTAGGCAGAGTTGGTTATTTTCCTTTTATATTTTTAGGAAAGATTGTTTAGAGTCTATTTTGGGCTTGTATTTTTTCTTTTATATTTAGGAAAGTTTGAATCGTGTCTGATAAGGACTAGTATTTGCTTATGGGTATAAATATGTACGCCCAAGGTCTTTGTAAACAACAATTCAATAATACAATTTTCAATGCATCGCCACCCTAGTTTTCTATGTTTTCCTTTCGACGAGTTTTTATTTTCGAGTTGGGCTTCATCGGTTAGGTTCAACCTCCAACAACAAGGTGAGTTCCCTTTATTTTCGCTTGTCTTGGCGGGGCTAGGGCTTCCATCGGTTGAGTCCGATACTCTAATCCGGTCGATACAAGCACTATTTATCATATACATTATTTAATCTAAGTTGATAACATTGTTTACCTATATTAGCCAATTCAATCTGGGTAGGCCGATATCGTTTAAACCGTTCTTGTTGATTTAGATTGGTTAGTGTACCTACAACCCTGAAAACAATTATGGGCTCTTTTAGATCAATCAATTTCAATTATAACTTGGTGTTGCATCAATTAGGTTTGACCTACTAAGTTGTAGTTAAAATTGTAAGAAGTAACTTGCTCTATAATTGTCGATAGGTGTTGCATTGGGGTTTCAGCCGATCTTACGTGATATAACTATTCTTGTTTTAAGATTGCATGCTATCTTTTAATTAACTTGTTATATCTATCATCTTATATGAGTTTATCAATCCTTTAAATCTATTAAGCCTATTATCGACCTCGCACTGTCTCGGTTGGGTCCAATCTGTTGAGACCGTAACTTGTTTAGTTGATTTAATCACGATTGATATTTTCATATAAGACTATATCGGAGCTATAGCCGATACGCACTTGCAACCTAAGTTACTTCATCGGCTATGATATAAATCCATATAATTATTAATTTGTCTGATCTTTGTTATCAGCAATTAATATTGTAACTAATATTGTCTCGGTAAGGTCTGATCTATCATAGTTGCTTGTATTAAAGAAAAAGGTTGAATTAGTAATTATATGTCATTTACCTCTAAAGCCGATTATAGTTGCTTTGGGTCTGATCTATATTTATCTGGACATCGGCTAGTCATTTAAATCGTATAATTGTATAAAATTGACTTTGATATCATCATGTACGATCGAAGAACAAAAACTAAACCAACCAGAGGGGGGGTGAATGGTTGTAGTACCCAAAAACCAAAACTTTTAGTGGAATTAAAAGTTACCCTCAAATCGATGTAGATCGGTCTGACCGAAATAGATCAGCCGGTCTGACCGCGCTATGCTGTCGGTCTGACCGGTATTGATTCCCCGGTCTGACCGCTCCAAAATCGCCTCTGCCTCCTGCCACCGTCACCGGTCTGACTGTTGCGTCCCCGTCGGTCTGACCGCTTCGATGCGCCGGTCTGATCACCTATGACTCGCCGGTTAGACCGCCGAACCCGAGCAAACACAAATTGAAGAACTTTCAAAGTAGATGATAACTTTTTTACTTTTCTCTGTGTTTACAAAGTGCAACAACAACAGTCCTCACGAAAATCTCGACTAAACTCGAAACTCTAACTAAACTTTCAACTCAATGCTCTCCAAAGCGATACCGGGAGGTCACACCCTCCCTCTCTATTTATACATGAGGTGGGCAACCTAAAGTCACGAACCAAACTCATACAAGAAGTCCTAATCCACCTAGGAAACCTTCCCATACAAGAAACCAACTTTACATATTCCAATTATTCCAAATTTGGACTCCTTCCAAATTCGACTCCGCATCCCATACGCACACAATATCTCCATCGTATGCCATATGAAAACTTCACCAACCACGTGCATTAATCTTTAGCCTAAGTATCCCGCATGATATCTGACCGTTCGAACGTCACCTTATCTCCAAATTAACTCTTGATCCATCACCGGCAATACTCTCCCGAGACATAAAGATTACCTACACATGAATCAAACAAAGAAACCATATCCGAGCACAAGCTGTCACCAACTTGACTCATTGTTAGCACACAACAACATTACATATGCATAGTATCCATCTAGAAACCATAAATATGAATTAACCACGGATATCCAATAAAACAACCCGAAACCAAAACCGACACAGAGTCAACCGGTCAGACCGCGGGCTATCTGGTCTGACCGCACACATACCGCCGGTCTGACCAGCCTTTCCTGCCCGGTCTGACTGGACCTAACAAAAATAGTAGCTCCTGTTTACCGTCTGAAAATTCAATCATCTCACAAACCACTTCGCCAATAATCTCCAAATATCAAAACCAATAACCTCAGATGCCAATTGTTCATCACAATAGAAAAATCAAACACACCTTGATTTTACAATCTCCCCCTTGATGAACACATTGGCTAACTCATTAAAAATGTTTGTTTTGGTGTTTTGAAAAATAAAAACAGAAATAAAAATTTCTCCTCCTTTGAATGAAAAACAAAGAAAGAAAACCAAAAGAAAAACACTCGCAAAGAAAAACACTTGCATTGTTTGTCATTGTTTGTCATTGTTTATATCTCTTCTCCCCCTTTTGACAATGATTTCATCAAGCATAGGAATTATGTTCAGTGAATATTCAAGAGCTTAATAACATACATATAGTAATTCATGTCATGTGTTGCAACAAAAAGAAGATAAACCCATCAATTATATAGCAAGCATATACTAGAGTATAATCATAAACCAATGATTTTACAATTAAGTTTAATAATGCAATCAAGATTCATGAATTCAAAATATTTATAATGCAACATCTTTACAAACACATAGGTTGAAAAATAAATCTACATATATAGACCTATTGTAAGCATTACTCTTTCCCAAATTAGCTTTAACTCAAAACACACAAGAGATTTTTCATATTTATTTGAGCCTTTGTCATATTTTGCTCAATTTTTTCAATTATTCCGGGTATGTCCTTGTTGTCAAGACTGTTTCCAAGGATTCGGCACCCATTATTTTCTCATATCGAATACGTCCTTGTCGTCAAGACTGTTTCCAAAGATTTGGTATTCATTTTTCACATAAATATTTTTTAATCTCTTGCACAATGAGCAATTTCAAAGCTATTTAAGGAATAACAATTCAACAAAGCATATATATAAGTATTTACAATCCAACCTATGCATTAGTATCAATATTACATATTTCATTAATTCAAATATGAAATTTAAGTGTCATGGATCATGTCCCTTAAAACCAATATCTAAACCTTATGAAAATACTAAAATTCATGCAAGCTATAAAATAGACAAATAAACCTTCAAAGTATTGCTAGCATGATCAAAGAAAAACACTATATGCATAATACAAAGCTCTCTTTCAATTTGTTTCTTTTAATTGTTGCTTGATTAAACCAAGAGCACAAAAACTCCCCCTCAAACCATGCCAAAAGGATGAATGATTCCCAACTCTCCACGAAGAAAAGCAAAACGAGATGAATCCAATGGTTTAGTGAAAATATCCGCAAGTTGCAATTTTGTATCCAAAAAATTCAATTCAACATCTTCCTTTTCAACATGATCCCTCAAAAAGTGAAAACAAATATCAATGTGCTTTGTACGTGAGTGTTGTACAGGATTTTAGCAATGTTAATAGCACTTGTATTGTCACAAAACAGAGGAACCTTTTCAAAGACAAGACCATAATCTTTCAACGTTGAAATAAGCCAAAGAAGCTGAGAACAACAGCTAGCAGCAGCAACATATTCTGATAGCAGTTGATTGGGCTACACTAGATTGTTTCCTAGAAGACCATGCAATCAATGATGTACCAAGAAAATGACATGTTTCACTAGTACTTTTCCTATCAATTCTACAGCCCGCAAAATCAGCATCAGAATATCCACTTAAACATATACAAGATGAAGTAGAATACCAAATTCCAAATTCAAGTGTATGATTCAAATACCTCATTATTCGCTTGACCGCTTGACGATGTGAAGCACGAGGAGAAGCTTGAAAGCGTGCACACAAATACACAGCAAATTGTATGTCTGGCCTAGAAGCAGTTAGATACAACAAAGATCGAATCATACTTCTATACTCCTTTTGATCCACAGCTTCACCATCTTCATCAGGGTCCAACATAGCAGTAGAACCAATTGGTGTAAATTAGCTTGCTATTCTCCATCTTGAAACGTCTCAAAAGATCCTTGGTATAATTCGTTTGATGCACAAACGTACCTTGCGGTGTTTGCTTAATTTGCAATCCCAAAAAGTAAGATAACTCACCCATCATTCTCATCTCAAATTCCGTGCACATAGTCTCAGCAAGCTCCACAACCAAAGCGTGAGTAGAACAACCAAAGATGATATCATCCACATAAATCTGAACAAAAAGTTGATTATCACCATGCTTAAGAACAAAAAGTGTTTTGTCAATCTTTCCCATTTGGAAACCTTTCGTAAGCAAAAAATTTTTAAGTCTATCATACCAAACCCTAGGTGCTTGTTTCAAACCATACAAAACTTTTGACAATTTAAAAACATGGTTGGGAAAATCAAGATTTTCAAAACCCGGTGGTTGTTTAACATAGACTTCCTCCTGTATATAGCCATTTAAAAAAGCACTTTTAACATCCATTTGATACAATTTAAAACCTTTTGAAGCAGCAAAAGCTAACAAAAGTCTAATTGCCTCAAATCTAGCAATAGAAGCAAAAGTTTCATCAAAATCCAAACCCTCCACCTGAGTAAAATCTTGAGCAACAAGTCTAGCTTTATTTCGCACAATTAAACCATCCTCATTTTGTTTATTTTTAAAAACCCACTTGGTTCCAATAATATTATGTCCAGAAGATGGTTCAACTAAAGTCCAAACTTTGTTTCTCTCAAAATTTTCAAGTTTTTCATACATAGCGTTAATCCATGATTTATCTGTTAGCACATGAGTAACATCTTTGGGCTCAAAAGAAGCAACAAATGCAGAATTTGCACAAATATTATGAGTTGTTACCTTAGACCTTGTAGTCCGCTCACCTATATATAATTTGTTCCGGCGGATGATATCATTGAATGTGCAAAGGAGCAATGACTTCTGAAGTTATTTCACGTTCTGTACCCTCACTAGTCGAAGTTGTAGCCTCTGGAGGACCATCCCGATCAGCATCAACAGAACCGGAAGCCGATGACCCTGGCCGGTCTGACCGCGTCTCATGCGCCGATCTGACCAGAGGTGTGCCAGCAGTCTGACCGTCCTGGTGCCCAGTGGCCGAGCCGACCTCATCGTTGTCGTCACTCTCGTCCTCAAAAATACGACCATCCTCCCCCTAAATCTGTGACAATGTACCTGCAATTTCTAGTCTAGTTCCTGGACTAGCCTCATCAAAAGTAACTTCGCACGTCTCAACAATTTTGTTAGTCTCCAAAACAAGTACACGATAGCCACGAGAATGAGCGGGGTAACCAAGAAACATTCCATCGGTAGAACGTGACTCAAACTTATCCAATTTCCAGATTTCAAGACAAAACACTCGCAACCAAAAACACGCAAATGTGAAACTTTGGGTTGATGTCCAAAACGAAGCTCATAAGTAGTTTTTCCAATTTTTGATCTCAAGAAAACACGATTGGAAATATAACATGCAGTTTTAAGAGCTTCGGCCCAAAATTTTCTAGGAGTATGATACTCATCAAGCATTATTCTAGCCATTTCAACCAAAGAACAATTTTTTCTTTCAACAACACCATTTTGTTGCGGAACACGAGGAGAAAAAAATTGATATTCAAGACCTTTTACATTGCAAAATTGTTCAAAAGAAGCATTCTTAAATTCACCACCATTATCACTTCTGATTCGCTTCAAAGAACCAGGAAGTTCACAATTCAACCTAAGATACAAACTCCGAAAGTGTCCAAAAGCTTCATCCTTACTTGCCATAAAGAAAACCCAAGAATATCGAGAAAAATCGTCAACAACAACCAACACATACCACTTTTCTCCAACGGATTGCACTCTAGCTGGACCAACAGTGTCCATATGTAAGAGCTGTCCCGGTGCATCCGTCATCACAGAAAAAATAGGAACATGTGAAGAAGCAACCATCTTAGCATGACGACATGGTGTACAAACCAAATCAATATCTTTCTTAAGTTTAGGCAAACCATGAACAAGATTCAAACCACTTAATCTAGTGAGATGATCAAAACCAACATGTCCAAGTCTACGATGCCAAAACATCAAATCTTTGTTAAACTTAGCAACCAAACATGTTACAACAGGCGAAACAGGATTTTCAAAATCAGCTTTAAACACTCTTCCTAAGCGAGAAATATTCATCACAGAGTCACCACAAGAATCAAATACTTTACTTCCAGTTTTCTTAAAATGAACCTCAAAATTCTCATCAACAATTTGTGAAACCGAAAGCAAATTGTATTTTAAATCCTCAACAAAAACTACTTCTTTCAATTCAAACTTGTTATTTACCTTGATAGATCCTGTACCAAGAACGGCACTAGTAGAAGCATCACCAAAGATAATCGATTCCATCTTGGATGCCATCTTGAGGGAGGAGAACTAATTTTTATCACCGGTCATGTGTCGCGAACAACCGGAATCCACAATCCACACGTTCTCCTTCCTCACTACCAAAGCCTACACACAAGAAGATGTTGAAGCCTCAGTACTGGGGTTAGACAAGAGAAATTTAGGAATCCAGTACTGAGACACACGATCAACAGATCCAATAGGCATATATCCATGAGCAAAAGTAGTTTGAAAGTTTTCAGAAAAATTTCTTTGAGACCGGTCTGACCGAAGTACAGTAGCCGGACTGACCGGGCGGCGCCCAGTCTGACCAACGCTCAATAGCCGGTCAAACCGGTCGCCGGTCTGACCGCGCAACCCACTACGATCTGACCGGTTTCCTCGAGAGAAAACCAGATTTCTGCCACTTAGATTTAGCAAAAGCAATCTCTCTTTCTTTTTTCTGTTTACGTGCTAATCTGAAACAAAAACCAACAAGATGACCATCTTTGCCACAAAAAGAACAAGTATACTTCTCCCTAGCAATTAATGATTTTGAAATATTAGTTTTAGTTTCTTTTAGTGTAGCAGAAAGAGAGGACATTATTCCAGCAGATTTAAAAACTATTTTCACAGCATTAGGTTTTGTCAAAATTTCACCATGTTCAGTAAGTTTCAAAACATTAGGTTGATTTTTGGTGAAATAATCATGAACATCAAAACCTATACCCCTATTGTAGCTAGTCACTTTAGATTGATCCAAAATCATGTTAAGTTGTTTCTTACCTTTAGAAAATTTTGCTAAAGAACTTTTCAAATAAGAAACCTCTTTTTCCAAATTTGCACAATCTACCATGACACCTTTGTTTTTACGACATTTTGGACAAGAAAGCACTTCATCAGATTTTACAATATCTTTCATATACTCAACACGATGCAAAGTATCTTTCAATCTCATCTTGTTTAGAGTACATGTTGAGCAATTCAAAATATTGTGTTGTTTTAACTTTTTAGCACAAATCATATTAAACATCGAACTAGCATAAAAAGCAATTTGATATTTTTTCAACAATTTTTTAGTTAAAAACAACTCATCTAATGTGCGTGTGTACATAGCAAATCCAAGAGCAAAAGAAGATTTCAATTTCAAATCATGAGCAACATTAATTTCTCTAATCTTTGAAATTTCATTCATTAAAATCTCACAATTTTTACAATCATCATCATCAGGAATAAGAGATTTCAATCTATTAATTTCAGCATTTAGAGATTCAATCATGAACTCTTGTTTTTTATACATCTTCTCACACTTCTTATTTTTTGTACTTAAAATAAGAATAGTTTCCTCAAGAGAACTCACCTCATTATCCTCATACTCTGAATCCGATTCACCATGAGCCATGAAGCAAACACCAGAGATGTTCTGTTCCCTCTCCTTGTCTTCATCACTATTAAAATCTATGTCGCTTAATGGCTCAAAAGCAGCATAGACTTGACTCAACACCTTCCAGACCACATCCTTGGATTTCTTCCCCTTGAACGTGTTGTTCGACTTGGGCTTGTCGTCCTTGGTTTTCTCTCCACCGTTGTCTTCCTTCTTGCCTCTACCAAGCTTAGGACAGTCTGAACGAATGTGACCAAGTGCACCACATTCAAAGCAACGAGTTTGACTTCCTCTTTTCCTGTACCTGACATTGTTCACAGCTCGAGAAATCTTGTTAGCAGCCAAAACGAAATTCTCCTCCTCGAACAGTTCGAGTTGCTCATCGGACATGACATTAATCAAAGCAAGAGCGGTAGAATTTGACGAAGAGGCACCAACATCCAAAGAGGTCGAGGGAGAAACCAAAGCACTAGACTTAGAATCTATCTTGTGAGAAAGAATATTCATGTCATGAGTTTGGAGTTTTGTGTAAAGTGAATCCAACGTCAAAGTAGACATATCAACAGACTCTTGAATAGATGTAACTTTCATCTCCCAAATAGACATATCAAGACCATTCAAAAAGTGGTGAGAAACCTCAGATTGTGTGTAATTTGTGTCAAAAGCAGAATCAACAGATCTAAGATCACTCAAAATCTTATTAAATCTACCAAGATAATCATCCAAAACTTCTCTAGGTTTCATCTCAAATTTTATGCATTTATTTTTTAAAAGATCTCGACGAAGTTCTTTAATATTAGTAGTATCTTGATGAAAGTTTCTCAAAGCAATCCAAATCTCATGGGCGGTTTTAAGATGTGACACCTGATCAAAATCTGAACAAGAAATTTCACTTAACAAAATATTACGACCTTTGCAATTGTTGTTAAATTCAGTTTTCAAAGTTTCAGTAGAAATTTGATCAGGAATCTCATAAGGAAGAGCAACATTTGCCAAACATCATAATCTTGAGCTATAATGTAAGATTGCATCTTATGACACCAATAAGCAAAATCCGAACCATCGAAAATATGCGGCTTAGTTGAAAACTTGTTAGCCATGGCTTAAAACTCTAGATCGGTAAAAATCCAAAGAAGAAAAATGAGATTTTGATATCATCATGTAGGATCGAAGAACAAAAACTAAACCAACCAGAGGGGGAGTGAATGGTTGTAGTACCCAAAAACGAAAACTTTTTGTGGAATTAAAAGTTACCCTCAAATCGATGTAGATCGGTCTGACTGAAATAGATCGGTCGGTCTGACCGCGCTATGCCGTCGGTCTGACCGGTATTGATTCCCCGGTCTGACCGCTCCAAAATCGCCTCTGCCTCCTGCCACCGTCACCAGTCTGACCGCCGCGTCCCCGTATCTTACCGCTTCGATGCGCCGGTCTGACCGCCTATGATTCGCCGGTTAGACCGCCGAACCCGAGCAAACACAATTGAAGAACTTTCAAAGTAGATGACAACTTTATTACTTCTCTCTGTGTTTACAAAATGCAACAACAGCACTTCTCACGAAAATCTCGACTAAACTCGAAACCCTAACTAAACTTTCAACTCAATGCTCTCCAAAGCGATGCCGGGAGGTCACACCCTCCCTCTCTATTTATACATGAGGTAGGCAACCTAAAGCCACGAACCAAACTCATACAAGAAGTCTTAATCCACCTAGGAAACCTTCCCGTATAAGAAACCAACTTTACATATTCCAATTGTTCCAAATTTAGACTCCTTCCAAATTCGACTCCGCATCCCATACGCACACAATATCTCCATCGTATGCCATATGAAAACTTTACCAACCATGTGCATTAATCTTTAGCCTAAGTATCCCGCATGATATCTGACCGTTCGGACGTCACCTTATCTCCAAGCTAACTCCCGATCCATCTCCGGCAATACTCTCCCAATACATAAAGATTACCTACACATGAATCAAACAAAGAAACCATATCCGAGCACAAGCTATCACCAACTTGACTCATTGTTAGCACACAACAGCATTACATACGTATAGTATCCATCTAGAAACCATAAATATGAATTAACTACTTATATCCAATAAAACAACCTGAAACCGAAACCGACATAGAGTTGACCGGTCAGACCGCGGGTTGGCCGGTCTGACTACACACATACCGCCGGTCTGATCGGCCTTACCTGCCCGGTCTGACCGGACCCAACAAAAACAGTAGCTCCTGTTCACCATCTGAAAATTCAATCATCTCACAAACCACTTCGCCAATAATCTCCAAATATCAAAACCAATAACCTCAGATGCCAATTGTTCATCACAACAGAAGAATCAAACACACCTTGATTTTACACATCAATCTTATGCTGCATTTATTGGGTTCGACTTATAGAATTGATTTTATTAAGAAAAAGTTATTTATGATTATTTCAATCTAAAGCTAGATTATGAGAAGCAATTTCTACAATTTCTACAAACTAAAGCCGATTCAATTTTGCATTGGCTGGACTAATATGATACAACATTGGCCTATCGACCGATCGATTATCGTCATCTAATTTTTATTGTCTATCTTGTTGATTGCAGGATTAAATCAACTGACATGTCTAAAACCTAAAATTTTGAACCTGTACTGAAGTAAAGCAAATCTTCCAAGCCTCCGTATAAACTATAAACGACGAATTTTCCATCAACACCTATGGGACCCCTAAAAATATAAACCCCATAAAAATCACTGTCAAAGTTTACTAGTGGTAAGCGAAGCCCATGTACACAGCAGGTCCAGTTCACTCCCAAGCCCATTTACAAGGTACAACCGTACAAAGACATAAAAAACCCTAGCGGCCTATAGCCTCCCGTATCCGTCGTTCCCGTCGCTGCCGCCGCTCGCGCCTCCGCGTCTCTTCTTCTCCTTCCCCTCGTCTCGCTCATAATCGGCACAAGCGACCTCGACACACCACTTTACCCTCGCTCGGTCGGAGCAATATTGCCTGCGACGCCGCCGCCGCCCTCGATCTCCGATCGTCCGCTACGCCCCTGCCTCCACCTTGCCGTGGCGATCGGAGAGGGGAATACCCAAACCCTAACGTTTTCGACCCCTCCGCGCCGTCGGAGCTGCGCCGTGCGGTTCTGCTTCTTCTCTGGGCCTCGTCACCTAGGGTTCCGAGATGGGCGATCATAAGGCCGTCTTCCTCTCCCTTCAGGAGCTGTTCCCTCAGGTACGCTCGGGTCTCTTTCCCATCTCGGATGGAGCTCTGATGTCTTTATTATTGCCATTGGTTAGGTAAAGAACGATTTTTATTCTGTGATATGTAACCTAACTAAGAACTACTTATGGGCGGATGTGTGGGAATATCTGATGGTGCTATGAGGTGCCCGGTTGCGGTGAGGCGAGACTAGATTTTTTAGTACCATGAGGAAGATTTCGTGTTGTATTGATTTTCTTCTTGTGGGGGCTTGTGTGCCATGGGTATGTGCAATCTGCACTTTTGTTTATTTTTTTTCCTTCTTTTATCTGCAGGTTGATCCTCGCATACTGAAGGCTGTTGCCATTGAGCACCACAATGATGTTGATTCTGCTGTAGTCGCAATCCTTGATGAAGTCATGCCGTCTGTTACATCTACAAGTCCACCTACAGTTTCGTCTGTTCGTCAAGAAATTGCGTCATGCTCTATTGGAACTTCGTCAGCTTCTCATGTTACCTGTGAAACAGGGGATTCATCTTCTGCTAGTAAGTACAAAAACTGGGAATTAGGTCATGCTGTATTTAGTGTGGAAGGTTTCCAGTTGGGTAGGCTTGTTGAGATATATCTTATATCCTTACCGTATAGTAGATCCAGTTGAAGATGTTAGCATGCATTTGATACTTCTATGTAGGATGATGCCATTTCAGATCGTATGAATCTAGGACAAAGCTGTGAAACCGAAACAAACCCATGAAGTTCTGTCACCGACCTTTATTTTACTTTTTTAAAATTAAAACTGGCGAGTTAAGTTGTTATCAATTAACCAAATGATGTAAGGCAGGTAAATCATTTGGTTCTGTTAATTTTTTAGCGTGACTCTCTATGGAGCTCTACTTAATTTTAATTTGTAGCCATTTTGGACAACCAATACTACCTACTCTTGCTTTGTTTAGTCTTAAGCATAGTCTTTCTGTTGTACTGTCACTTCTTATGCTTCCCATTTTTTTGGGCGTTATTCTAACGAGTGGACTTTCACATCAGAGCATCGTAAGCAGGTTGAAGTTGATGAAAATTTCCATTCTACACAATGCAAATCTTCTATGGAGATCACAAATGACAGGCAAAAGAATGTGGATGAACTGAAATCACATTCATCATACCCATGGATGAATGAACAACTTCACTTGCCTATCCGCAATGTCCCAGAACTTGTTGATATTTCTTATGTTGGACATGATGGATATTTGTTAAGTGAATATCTAGATGCAATACTCGATGGAGAAAGTGGAAATGCTAGTACAAAGCCTAATGTTGCACATGTCCACAAGCAAGATTCTGACAACACAATCCCAGCTGATGGTTGTGTTACAAAAGATAATTCAATCACTTTACCTCTTGATTATGTGGACATAAATGATGTGAATTATTCCTTGAAGTCTTCTGCTGGTGTTTCCAACAATGAAGATTCATTTGGAACCCGTGGAACATATGATTTTGCCCCTGTGCTGAACATTCCGATTCCAGATACTAGAAAATCCTCTAAGGAGCTTGGTGGAGAACAGGACACCAACAGCATCGGCAAAGCTGACTTGCTCCCTGATCTTAATTTGAATCACCTTGCTTCCATTGCTTCAACTCATTCTGTTAGTATTGAATCCCTTGAGGATTCCATTTCTGATGCCAAAAGCAATAAGGTATGCCATTTATCAACTTGCCAGAGATAATTGTTTTCTGTAACACTACATATGCTCTTTGTTGTGCATTTTTACACATATATAAATACTTGCTCCTGTTGGTATGTGCTTTTCCATTTTGTCTTTTTACGGTTTGGGTTAATTTTTGTTTCTATGTTAATCTCACAGCACACCTACTGAGTAGGTGCAAAGAAAAGCTTTTTGGGTGGTTCTGGTGTGTTGATGGTGTACTTTGAAAATTTGTATTGCATCACATAACAAAGATGGGAGTTCAGAGTGCTATGAGCTTTCTACGTTTCATTAGTGGTTCATCTATAGGAATGAAGTGAAAAACTCTTATATAAAAATAAATTTCCTTTTGTTGACTACATTGATGGGTTTGATGGCAATAATGATAGGAGATGACTAGTTATTTTATTGTACAATAAAGAGATGGAAGATTTGACATATTTACTACAACTCCATCCCAAAAAGATTTCACTTTTGCACATTAATCTGGATAAGTGCATGTCCAGATTCGTGTAGGAAAAAAAAACTCCTTTTGGCACAGAGGTAATACCAAATAATCATAGTTGTAGGAGTGCACGCTGATTAGATTTCAATTGGGTTATTGGCCATTTAACTTTTAGCTGGCTTGTCATGTCAAGTCAGGCACTCAGACCTGGCTGAACAGGTTGGGTTAAATCATTCAGGGCCATGGGTAATGTATTCTTTGCGTGCCATTCTCGTGGCTAGCATCTATATTATAAGGATGACTGACAGTAAATTGATGAGTCACTCAGTGTTCTTAAAGTCGGCCTTAGGCACTGCTTAGGTGTCTATTAGGTGCTCAGTGTCATGTAGCCAGAGTGATAGGCATTAGATGGTGCATTAGGCAGCTAATAATTTGCCTTGGGAGCCCGTTGCTTTAGAGTGTTCTATCTAGCTTTTATGTAATAGCACCAATTGTTCGGGATTTACTGTTTGCTAGTCAAGTTGGTTGTAGGCACCCCTTGGTGCTGTCGGCCCTGCCAACTATTTAGCGTCTAGCACCTTCTTAAACCATTGATCCACTTTGAGTTCCTGGGATAAATGCAAGCTGTACTATCACTAAAATTACTAGTACATATTTTAGGCTGTAACAATTTCTCTTTTCATTCACAACACTAATGTACTTACTGCCCTGTACATTGTATATTAGTATAATGGTTGGTTTAGATTGTTACTGAAGTGCTTTGACATTCTGCAGAATGATCTGTTACCTTCTCTAGAGTTGGTCTCTAAGATGATACAGTATGTAGAAGTTCTTGAAGAACAGGCTGAAATGGCCAAGCATGAATCATCTATTGCTGGGACAAGCATTCTCACCAAAGTGGAGGAGCTGAAGGAAATGTTAAATCATGCGAAGGAAGCAAATGATATGGTTTGTCCTTCTGTGACATCATATTTTTGCTGAAGTGGGAACTCCTAATTCCTTTTTACATAAAGCAATCTGTGTAATGAATTTTATGTGCAGCATGCTTGTGAGGTTTTTGGTGAGAAATCTATTTTAACCACAGAGGCACGGGAGCTCCAATCTCGACTTCAGAGGTTGTCAGATGAGAGGAATAACTATCTAGTGGTAATTGAGGAGGTATGTTTTATGTTTCTTGCGCACCAATTTTTTTTGACATTGCCTATCCTGCATGAAAGCCACTAAAGGCAATGTGTGCAAAATTTGAACAGTAAATTTCACAAAACACTATGTTTGGAGTCATACGTAAATGTAACACAAAACAATAATGTTTTAAAATTTTCTTTTCACATAGCATACGATTAAAAGCCAGCACAGACCCCAGGTTTTCACAATTGCAGTGACATGTGGGCGTGTGAAGTTGCATGTTAGCTGATCATCGCAAAGGCAATGGTGATAGCACATTGTCTTTGGCTAGCCAGTTGCAGCAATTGGCATCCAGCCTGCTCAGCATACAGCATGATGCAGACTCAATGCCGCAGTTGATAGTCATGCTCGATGTTGATTCACGGTTAGGGGGGAGTGGGGAATTCTGTGCCAATTGGTGGTTGAGGTCAAGTGCTGCTGTCTGGTGTATCTGTTCATGAGGGAGGCAGCCAGATCCGTCCATCCATTTTTGCAGCGGTGTCATTGAGTGGAGACAAGGAAGAGAAAGTTGAGAGATGGTAGGGATTACGTAGAACAGAAGAAAGTGATAAGGTGGGATTGGATTAGGGAGAATGATGAATTTGGTAGCAGGATGTTTTCTTTAGTCTGTGATGGGATCTTCACCTGGCAAAAGGTGCCCACCTGATGTGGCCTCTCCTTTCCACCTCATGTGCCTACGTGTCAATCTGGATTGCTAAAACCTGATATTTTGCGTTATATATGGGCATATGGCTTTCTACATGGTGTTAAGTGAAACAAACAATAAAACCTGGTGTTTAATGTGACACTCTAAATATGTTGTTTTGTGAAATGTACAGAAATTTGCAAGATAAAAATGAATGGATGTGCTAGATTAGACTGGAATTTCCCTCATGCGGCTAATTTGGTTCTTTATGGTGGAGGGTGTATGTTGTTCTATTTTGACTTTGCTTTCTACCAAAACACCGAATGATGGCTACAATTGGAACTCTTCAAATGTTCTGTTCTTTAATCTGTTGCAGATTAAGATTAGTGAAAAAACAGTCGCTAATAATTTACCCTTTGTGGTATGTAATACTGTAATTACAAACTTTGTTCACTTCATTATGCTGAATTAAAGATAAATTTAATCTTTAGTTTAATCTATAGATACGCCAAACACTTGAGGACAGATTGGTTGCTGCACAACAAGAAATCGATGCGGCTGAGGAGAAGAAGATTCAAAAGGAAGCTTCTGCTCAGGCACGGCTTGATGAGCAGGAAAAGGAGATGAACTTAATCGTTGAAGAATCAAGAAAGCTGCAGAAAGAAGCTGAGGAGAATTTAAAGGTATCAGTCTGCAGCCTTTAAACACTAGAGAACTTTGGGTACTACCATTGTCTGTACTATTTTCTTCTTTTTTCTTAATGTACTCTATCTAACTTAATTATTGTAAGGATCATTTCTTCTTGAAGTAGTTAACTAAGCACCGGTTATGTTTTAAGTACTGATAGTAGTGTACAATAACTTATGCCTAACAAGAAAAATATTATGAACTAATCTGAAGTTATTTCCAACTACTAATGTTAAATGTACTGTTTGATGGGCAGCTGAAGGCATTCTTGGTTGAGCGGGGTCAAATCGTTGATACATTGCAGTAAGTTCTGAAGTCTGAACTTCTCATGTCATAGATGTCACTAAGCTAATGTGTACTGCTAGAGATGTTGGACTAGTTGATATTTTTTTATATATTTGGATGATGCTCACCAAAAAATATATTTCTCTTACACTTTCAAATGATGTATTTCCTGTTTTATTAAACACAAGCATGGTACTTATAAAATGCTATCTTGGTGTTCTTGTCATATTAGACATTGATTTAGTCTCCACATATCAGTACTTACACGTTCTAAAACTAGAGAACAGAAAAAGTAACTCCTGCGAAACATGAATTGGAATTCTGAATGAGCAACTCTTATGCGATACTTTTAATTATTCCAGTGTATTCATATGTTACTCCCTCTGTTCTTTTATGTATGATGTTAGTTGTACTAACCAACGTCATACATTAAAGGATGGAGGTAGTATTTTATCTGCAACTGTGTGCCATTTAGCTAACCTTAATAAATGATTCATAGCACTTGTAGTAGATTTTGCTGTTTTATATAAACTAACTAAATACCTGTTCTATGCTATGGATAGAAATGAATTCTACATGTGCTAGCATTGTTCGAAACAAGATAATTGTATGGTTTTTGGAACAAGTTTAACTCCATTTAGATGTCTTTGCATGATAAACTTAAATTCTAGAGATGAAACACGATATTAGCAATATGTGGAAGGACTGTTTCATAATATTAAAGTACATAAAGGTTGGTAAAAAGAATACAACAAAGTTGGTGGGTGGCAGATGCACTGCCACAACCATTGCTTTCTTTTAAATGAGTACAGATATATAATAAGTATTGCAATTCAATCCTTATCCATATATGCAGAGGTGAGATGGCCGTGATCTGTGAGGATGTGTCCCAACTCAAGCAAATAGTGGATGAGCGCTTATCGTTGTGCAAGTTACAGCGGTCAAAAATGTCAAGCCTCTCCACTTCGCTGCAATCTTCGCTTCACAAGAGTGGGAGTTCTGCTGATAGGGCTATTGAAGCAGTTGAGTCTACAGATAAACATACAGTAGCCGAGGGTGCTAGTCCAGTGGTTGGTGATGATCCAAATGGCAGCAAAAGAATTGTCGAAGTGTTGGATGGCAGTGGCATGACTGACAAAGACAATAGCAAAGGGGGGCATACCAACGAGGATGGCTGGGAATTTTGCTGACCTGAACATGGCTTTAAGAGTTGGCAGGGTTGCGTAAGGATCGTTGACATGTAGCAAACCGGACGTCATAATTATACATAAGCGGTCCATTTATCCTTGTTTTCTGTTAACTCATTTAGGGACCAAATAT
Source organism: Oryza officinalis (assembly GCA_008326285.1). Lineage (NCBI taxonomy): Eukaryota > Viridiplantae > Streptophyta > Magnoliopsida > Poales > Poaceae > Oryza > Oryza officinalis. Next base: position 14,227,782 of record BDMV01000010.1, read on the forward strand.
CGATGTAGAAATTGTCGTGAAATGTCATATGGTATTAGGTAAATTTCAAAAAGTGGCAGCATTTGAGATGGTCACAAATACTGATGAATATGTAATATGTATATATGAATATACATGCAATATATGAGCTTACATAATAAGTGCAAGGAATTGAGTAAAATACACTTTGGACTATATTTGTTTACCGAAGTAGCATACTACGAACCTTTAACTGGACAAAAAGAACTTCGACGAAGAGGAATTTGGATAGTTTTTCGTAATACTAGAAAATGTCAAATCTTGTATTAGTTTTGCTTATTTTGAGACAAATTAAGTAATGTACAGTTCTTCACCTTACTTTTTTAACTCACATTTTTTTTTCACGCGTATGTTTTTCAACTGCTAAACGGTGTGTTTTTTTCAAAAAAATTTTATACGAAAGTTGCTTTAAAAAATCATATTAATCAATTTTTTTAAAAAAATTAGTAAATATTTAATTAATCATGTGTTAATGAGTTGTTTTATTTTTCGTACGGAGGGAATTTCTTTCTAACAAAAAAAAAAAAAACACATCGTGAGTCTTTTTCACTTTGAACCAGATTTTCTAACGCTCCTTTGCACATTGGATATGATTGATCTTTTCCCAGCATCACCGGACAGCCACCTGGTGAGCACCAGCTTTGCTCTTCCAAGTCCTCAAACTAAAACTCGCTCCTGTTAGTTCCATGCTCACCGCCATCGATGAGCAAGCCTCTGTCCCTCTTTGACCTATGAGTATGTCCCATCTCGACCTCAAGGGTAGGAACAACAAAGGATGAACTTGGGCCTACTCATCACTCAGACCTCGAACCATCGGGGCTGATCGCATCAATCGACGAAAGCAAGCTCAGAGCGTTGGTGCAGGGGCATGGCCATTGGCCACCGTTTTGTTTGGTCCCTGCCACCATCTTGGGCTTTCTTTCCTCCAGATTAAGCCTGTTGTGCCACGGACTAGGTCAAGCACGGTGCCGACGCCGGCACGGGCAGAGGGCGAGTTTGTCTTTTCTTTTCCAGCCTTCCTTCTCTCACCTTGAGTTTACGCACTGTCACGTCTAGAAATTTTATTAATTTTCAGACTATTTTGTTGTATTAAAACTCTGTACAGAAATCAAACCGAGATACACAAAACGACAAATTAATATATAGATCCAAACGTAAATAAAACATAAATACTTACCCTTACAGAAAAGATACTTAGTCCTCACTCTGAAAAAAACAGCAGCAAAACAAAGGCCGATCCTAGCAAGGCTTAGCTCAACTCCATAAGCAAAACTCAATTGGGATATAAGCCTTGATCTTCTAACTCCGCCTTTAACATAGAACCACAAATATTTTGAAAAAGGGAATTATAGAAAGACCGAGTATAACCACCATACTCAGCAAGCCACACCAATAATGCAGTCGTGCAAGGAGAGACAAAGGAAGGTTTGCGATAATTTGCATAAAGACAGTTATAAACGTGGGCGCACCTTACATGGGTCCCACCTGGACCGGGGTCCCAGATGAAGTCACGAGCCCATATGCCCATTATAGGTGACACAACACCTTGTTTCTTTAATTGCATATGACTGAGATGGAATTTGGAGATGAGGCTAGAACCATTGAAAAGAGAACTCCGAGAGCTCTCCATCAAGTACTCATGGGCCGAAAACGGAGCTCGTATGCATATTGGCGGCCGTTTGAAGTCAGTACTGTAGCAGGTGGCCGGATTGGATTCCGGAACTTCTACGGCTCAATCTTGATATCTTCCAGTTGTCCTATAATATGAGCAATGGTTATAATAATGGTAGTCATGGTCACATTACATTTGTAGTTTAAAACAGTAAAATAGTCGATTAATTAAAACAAGATTAAATTCCATCGAATAATGTTAAACCACGTTGAACAGGCTCAACCAACCGGCTGAACGACACCAGTCGTCGGAGCTCTGTCCGCGTTGCCTTCCAGAGGAGCTCCACCATCGGCCTAGGCACCGCCTTCAACTCCTCACTACCGGCCGTCCCTTCTGTCGTGTCGCCGCCTCCTTTCCTTAGTGAGCCCTCCTGCCCCTCTCTGTTTCGTCGCTCCCCGTGCTGCTCGTCATCGTCACGTGTCGCACCCTCCCAATTGGGCTGGCCCTTGTCCTCGCGTCGCCACCACCCAGCCATTCTCGGCCACCCAATTGACCCCAGGCCGATCTGGGCTATCGGTCCTCGTGGACCACCTTGTGGTCTTGGTCCACGGTGAACCGACCCCTTTTTGCCGCTGACGTGTGGGCCCACCCTTGATGGACTTGGTCCACGCCTCGCCCATGCCAAAGCAATAATCTTTGATTTCTTCTTAAAGAATAAATAATAATTATCTCATAAATCGAGTTTAGTTTATGAAATTGATTTAAATGGCTCAAAACATCTAAAATGCATAACTAATTTATACGAACTCCAATTGAGCCATTCAACTTGTAAAATCATATAAAATCAAGCTCTACATGTTTGTTTACTTTTCATGTATTGGTTACTTGTTTTTTGTTAGGATTTTTTCCTAATTTTGCATGCCAGCATGTAGAATCCGCTGTTTCAGAAGATCACATCTGCTAGGAAAAGAGTTCAGAAGTTAATCGGAGAAGTTAGACAAGTCACACATGTCCCCTTGAACATGTTGAACATACTTAATAAAATGTTTTACCGTTTACAAGGAAATAGGTATTACCTATCTGCTTGCTTGTGATTTTGTTTATTTGATATCCATCCTTTGTCAAATTTGGGTAATAATTTGACTAGACCCCGTCGGCTTGCTCTCTCCACGACCGACATGATATGGTCCGCTTGTATAACATCGTATGGCTGGGTTATTTTTGTCTTTTCAAATGTTTCTTGCACTAAATTGGCTAGAAATAACAAAATAATAGCTGTGACGTGCTCTACTAAATTACCACGTCTTTTAACTGACAATCGAAAAGACCACAAAGTTTGGATGTCGTCAATGAAATGCTGTCAGAACTACTAGTTTAATTGTTGCAAGAAAGTTTGCTATAATTCCATTCAACTTAGGGTAGTTGACATTATTTCTGATATAATTATTTTGCATCGGTTACAATTTACCTTAGTTTCGAAGTTGTCAACTTAGCTGACAATGGTGAGTGTGGTATTTTGTAATGCAACCTAAACCTTTCAGTATATAGAGCTTAAATTATTTCCACTGGTTCCATATGCAAGTTTGCAAATCTCTCCCTATCGTTTTTAATTATTATTGAAACTCTGGTATATATACAAATATGTTTGATAAGTTTGACATTGGCAACTGCCCAAACAAAGAATAGTCACATACTTTTATCCATTGTCTCCCCTTAAATCTTGAAGTATCATAAGAATATTCAGTAGTGAATGAATTAATTAGTACTATAGAATTAGTTTATTAACGGACAAAAACAGGCTTTACACACAAAGTAGTTGTTTTCATATTATTCACCACACAAATTAACCACAGAGCTGAGAAACATTTAAAGAAGTTCACACATATTATCAGTTAATTAACAAGCAAATTAAAGCACAGCCACAATCCAGACAAGCATGCATGCAGCTAGCCAAAGAGCTCTCCTACTTCATGAAACCCTGCGCCATCTTGAACAGCCCACTGGCGGCGCCGGCACCGCTGCCGGCGCTCTCCTCCCCGCCGCTCTTCTTCTCCATCAATGACTCGGCACCCTTCATGACGTCGTCCAGACCGAACCCCTCTGACGACGGCGGCTTGCCTTCCTCCTTAGCAGCCGGCGCCGCAGGCGCAGGTTCCTCCGCTGCTGGCTTTGGGGCGGCGTCCCCGGCTGCCGGCGCCTGCGGTGCGGCGCTGCCGCCACTGCCGCTGCTGAAGTCCTTGAGGTACCCCTCCGCCTTGTCGATGTACTGTCCGACCGGCTTGTCGTCGAGCTTGCCGTAGGTGGACGCGGAGTGCAGCAGGTCCGCGGCGGCGCCGGCGACCTCCTTCTTGTCGACGCCCTCCACGCTCTTCTGCTGGAACACCGACATGGTGGCCTCCGCGACCACTTTGCCACTCGCCATCAGGCCGCCGGAGCCGGACTTGTTCTCCTCCGCCATTGAGAAAGCTTACACCGTTACACTCCAAGATTTTTGCAGCGTTCAGAAGAGGAAGCAGTGTTGAGAGTGAGGATGACACAAGCGATCCTTATAGATGGGTAAGATAGGAGAAGATGGAGACGTGATTTGGACCTGAGGGAAAGCTGCCACCTGTGTGGATGGATTTGGATATAGAGGGACAAAATATCTAAGATTAAACTAACATATTTCATATTAGCACTAATGAGATTGGAGCATTTTATGTGGTTCTTGTTAAATTTAGTGGTGCAATTTGGGTTGTTCAAAAAGAAATAATGGTGCATAAATTAAATTTCATTGATTGATTGATGGAAACTTGGGTGGAGTTTACTTTCAAGATTTTTTCTTTCATGCTAGGTCATGAAAGAGAAGATATGGGTATCAGTTGGAGATTTTCTGGGCCATAGTTGCAATAAGTGAATTTAAACAAGAAACATGTGGCCAGCAGGGTGGGCACACATTTGCTGTGGGCAGCAAATGATGGTTGCCTTGTGAGCAGGGTTCATAGACTGTCGGCAGAGGTTAATGGTACGGGTAATTGACCTCTTCTTTAATTAATTTATGATAGCTATCTGTGTCAGTGTCACACCTTTTCTATTATCTGTAAATGATCTTTGCCTGCATTTTGTAAAACGGGAGGAATTAAAGTTTATTTATTATTGCTTTCTCATGTGGAAAATTGCTTTTGGGTGACATGTGACATACGTATTTGCCGCTAAAAAGAACTAGACAAATTAGTGTGAGCTTTCAGTTTTATGGAAGGATAAACACGTATGCTCTGCCTATTGACCCTATTTAGAGAAACATAGAAAATATATTCGTATAAACTTTCGCACATGTCTTTAATTTGATCATCCTATATTACAAAACTAATTGTGGTGTTGCAGCCCCGTATTTTAGGAGGCACTATCTTTGGAAGGTGTTTGACAGGCCTGTTGATATATCTTCCTGCAGCGCTAAAAAAAGTCCCCATTCTCGCACCGATTCACTTTCCACACTTTAATCTCGCTATTTGTCTTTGCTGTTCTTGAGTTCGCCACTGCCTTTCTTTGCCTTTGCCTCAATCTTTTCTCCGCCACCTTTCGCCGCCGCTTCTTGCCGCCGGTATGCCACGCGCCAACTGCACTGCCGTTCCTTTGGAGGGGAGTGTCCTTCCTCCGTCCACATGCTAGAGATGGCAAAAGCGATGATGGTGGCGCCAATCCATGGGCGATGAGAAGTTGTGGTGATGAAGGGGAAAAACCGCACCAGGCCCATCAAGCCTGCAAAAGTGGTGTATTGCATTGCCTTCGCAGCCGGGGGCTTAGTCCCCCCTTTTCTGAGTTCTTACTCAGCATCCTAGAGGTGCACGGGCTAGAAATGCTGCACCTTAACCCCAATGCAGTGATGACCATCAGCGTCTTCGTCCATTTTTGTGAGATGTTTGTGGGTTAAGGCTGTCAGTAGATTTGTTTCGGCGCTTCTTCATCGTGCGGTATGTGTCCAAAACCAATGCGCCACCGGTGGGCGGCATCTACTTCAGCTATCGGTTAAACCTGGAGTTCCTGTAGGTGCCTAAGAAGGATAAGTGGGACGAGTGATGTTAGACATGGGTCTACATCAGCGTCGATGCCCATGACCAGCTCCTCCTCCCCACATAGACTGCCCAGAAGCAAGGGTTTTGGACCAAGATGCCGGCCCAAGATGCCCTCTTGGACCCCGTCTTTGCCAGAATTTCAAAACTGGTCGGGGATGGGCTGACGGCATACATGGTGGCAGCCGACTATCACCAGTGGAGGTTGGCTCCCCTCAACCGGCAGAGCCACGCGTGCTGGTTCTACACCGACCACCGAGACGCCACAAGAATCCATCCCACAAATCTACCCGTGGGTCGAGTGGAGGTGTTTATGTCTTCGTCGTTGAAAGACGGGGTAGGAGTAGTCATCGATCCTCCCCCGAGCGTCCTCCTGCTCTACGAGGACCCCAACCAGGTTCAAATCCAACAACTCCTCCCCAACTTTGACACCATAGGTATTGTGGAAACACATGGCAGCCCCAAGGAGCAAGACCCCACAATCGCCACTATGGAGGCTGATGTTGATGTCGCCTTGATAGACCTAGAGTTGGACCAAGGCTCTCCTTCTACCCGCACAAGACCTCTGTCCTGCACGGAGGGAAAAGGGCTCCTCGCCTCAGCTGTAGACCCGGGCCTGAGGAAATGGCACCGGTCAATGGTCATTTCCAGTGACGATGATGACGATGACATGGAGGCTGGGGCCGCAGCTATACCGGTCGACACCTCACAATCATGGATTTTTGCTTCCGCGCATGATGTATCTCTGGTACTCACTGGAGGTGAGCCCGTGGTTCCCCCGAGCACAGGCGCAATGCCCGCCAAGGAGACCCCGGGCATGAAGAGGGCCCCAGGCACGGATGCCCCGAGCCATGTTGCCAAAAAGAAGAAGAAGACAACTCCAAGTGGGTTGTCCCCGGGGGAACCACCTGCTTACTACGCCAGAAGAGCGTGACCCCAGGCCCCGCTGAGGACCCCTTCGCTCCAAGGAAGTGGGCGTATTCTGGGCCCTTGGTCACGTAAGTTTTATATATTTTTGTTTGCCTGTTTGTTGGTCTATTGTTTTCTTCTTTGGTTTCACTCCTTGGGCTTGTTGTCTGTTGCAGAAGCCCGATTGTGGAGGGGGCCGCCCTATCGATGGCTGCGCCGGGGTATAGCCCTCCATCCTCAGTTATTCTAGCACTCTCCACTGACCAGCAGAAAGTGTCGATGCTAGTAGCCGAAGAATCAACTACAACCACCACCAACGCGCAGGTGGTGGCAGTGCCGTCGGAGTATAAACCAGCAGCCCCCACAGTACTAGAGGTGGGCCCAGAGATCACCGCGGAAGCTGCTGTCGGCCCGATGCCAGTAGTGGACGTGGCCCTGGTCCCCCCAAGATGCATGGGGATGGACCCAGGCCTGGCTGCCCTGTGAACCAGGGAAGAAGACCCGGGCCACACCACCCAGGACACCAAGGAGGCGGAGCCGAGCCAAGTCGCTCCGAAGATTGAGGAATGGCCCGCGGGTGCGAGCTCATCACCACACCGGCGGTGATTGATTTAATAACCGAGGAGGACCTAATCCTCTAAGCTACTGGAGTTGATAAGCCCAGGAGCATTTCAGGGGTGACCAACGTCCCTGAAACCGTCCCCACCGTCCATGCAGACCCGGACCCATCTACCTCAATAAGCGAAGTATCGGCCCTAGTCACTCGTATCCTTGCACCGCTAATGCTTGCCGCCCAACTGCGGCGCAACTTCTTCAATACCCTCCAATAGACGCACTTCATCATCTCTGAGCTGTGTGCAACAGCACAACTAGAATGGGATGACATCCAAGACAACCTTTCTTCTCTCGCAGCCCGAGAACGAGCAGTGTAAGAGGTCACATGCTCACCGTTGGGGTCGTAGCTTCATCCATCATTTCCGCTGTCGTGGCCACCCAGCGTGAGGAAAGACTAGCAGCCACCAAACAATGCCTTTTTGTCAACAGAAGGCGGGTTGACAGGAAGATGGTTGCGTCCTAGGCCCTAGCCACAGAGCTGGCCGTGGCCAAGGCAAAAGAGGAAGCGACAGTCGAGGAGCACCGTACCGCCAAAATGGAGTGGGCCCAAGAACTGGATGCGCATGAGGCTTAGTTGGCCACCTGGGAGAGAGAGTTGCAGTCCCGGGAACTACAGAGCGAGGCCCGGGAGGCGGGTCTAGTATCCGAGGAGCAAGCATTGGTTGTGCGCTTGTAGATAGTTACTGTGCAGGAGGAAGCCTCCCTTCGGATGGTGACATTCACCCAGGAGCGTATGCAGGGAACTTGGCACACAGAGCAATCCCTCGCCTCCTAGGAAGCAGATGTTGTGGAGAAGGAGGAGGAATATTATGCAAATTTGAAGCACAGGGAGTTGTGAAGGTCCATCCTAGAAGTCAACTATGACTGGTTGGGGACTCGGGAGTCCCAAGTGGAGGAGCGTGAGATCCATGTCGCAAACCGGGAGCGCTCCATTTTCAAAATGGAGAGGAATGCTGAGGCTTCTCGGAAGAGGGCCGTAGACTTTGACGTTGTATCCCGTGGCGCCACTCTCCGTGTCCGTGGTCCTAGTGCCCAATTCGACACCACACATATTGCCGTTAGCTCTAGCGCCAACACCACTAGCGATCTCCTCTCCAGTAATCCAGAGCAGCTAAAGGCACAAGTAGAATGACTCCGCCGCTTCCTCAACGTCTGCTCCAGCATCGATGCTGCCTTAGGGATAGAGCTTGAACGCATCTTTCCCTATCTTCATGAGGTTCTCCTTCGCTGTTGTCTTCCTTCGACCAGTGCCGTAGTTCTGCAGGGCTGCCCACTCACACGAGGTATGGGTCAGGTTGGTCAAATCATAGAGGTCGTAGAACAACACCCTCGGCATGCCCCCGACTTGGCGACGAGAGAGGGCAGTGAGCTTGCAACCGCGGTGGCAAAGCACGTACTCGCCTGCTTCCGGGCCTAGGACCCCAACTTTTTCCTGGTGCAGTGCTCCAAGGATTCCCAGCAGGGACTAAGTAAGAGGCGCGGAATGTCATGGCCGAGACCGCAGCCGCCATCGCCAACTTATTCAACCGTGGGGAGTATGTAGCGCTGGTGCCTAGCTACCTAGAGTCAGAAGACGGGAATGAAGAGGACAAGGATGGCGAAGAAGCGGAAGACGATCAAAGAGTTGCTTCTCCTACTGCTTAGCTCACCCCCGCCTGCTTCGTTTATTTTAGTTTGGTGGTTGTAGATAAGTTTGTCTTACCTGTTATTATACTCCACAAACTTTTGGGTGATATTTGTTATTTCGATCTTGTTGGAGTAGAGATGAAGTTGACATCCAGCAACATCTTCAACTTGTAAAAAAAAATTAACTTTCAATCTTTGTGAAGTTGTACTCACTCCACTTGGTCGAATATGTGTGATTTCCATTGCAGCGCAAACTAGTCCCTAGGCCCCTGGGAGGCTTCACTTAGCATTCCCAGGCCCGGCTACTTAGGCAACGCATTCACAACTGGCCATCAAGCCCTGGGTAGGGTATAACCCCCAGCCCCTAGCCCAAGCACCAATCTCTTTATGTGCGACAATATATACTACTAATAAGTGCAAGCCCCGAGTCCCACCGTAATTAGCTTATCACCTGCTTTATTTTTTTGCAACTCGCAACAATGGTTAGTTAAACTTTTGCGTCCCCATCTTTTTCATGCTACAAATCTTATTACTTTAACCTTCTAATAATCTCTTAAAACCCACAAACTTGTTACTGGAAATAGCACATGTGACAAGCGACGAACATCGAACCCATAAGAGAGCCCCGAGCCATGATTAACCAGGTAGGACACCACTGCCCGCAAATGAGAGCTAAGTTACCCGATAGAGGGCTGTGCTCGAGGCCTTGAGACTTCGGTAGTGCCCGGGGTTGAAATCCGTGGCAAGGACTTTGCTTATGGATCCAGCCCTCTTAATTGTCATAATGCTACTTCTCGTAACACGAGAGTGAATTATATCTAATTATTGTGGAAGCCATAAAATTTGCAACATGCAAAAAGAAAGGATGACGCAAGAGGAAAAGATAACGCTACTCGGGAATAAGCAACTTACAAAAAAGACATGAAAATTGAAAAAAATGAAAATTTTGTTTATAATGTACATTGTGGTAGCCCTTGGCCAATATTTTAATTTTGAAAAATCAAGCATTGGCCCGAGCACTACAAACTTACGAATTTGTCCTACGGTTAGAACTTGGGTAGATGCTCTATGTTCCACAGGTTCAGCAGCAGGGTGCCATCTTCGGTAGCCAGTCTTAATGAGCCCGGTCATGGGACACTAACCACTAGGAAGGGCCTTCCCACGACGGGGATAACTTGTTCTTTCTGACATGTGTAAGGACGCGGCAGAGGACCAAGTCCTTGACTTGGAGTGTTCGGGTGTGAACCTTACGCTGATAGTAGCATTTTTTACTCTGCTGGTACCAGGCCACACGCAACGAATCCCGGCTTCTACACTCTTCTAAATACTCCAAGTTATCCTGCAAAAGATGATCATTGTCGGGGCCACATTCAAAGAGCTTGACCTGAGGTGAATCGTATGTATGTTCAGACGGGAGTACAGCTTCGGCCAAGTACACAAGGAAAAATGAAGTTTCCCTTGTTGCCTTGCTCAGAGTGGTTCGATTGGCCCACAAAATGTCGGGAGCTTATCAATCCATCCTGAGCCATGTTTCTTGAGCTCATTATATGATATTGTCTTGAGGCCTCTCAAGATTTCCTTGTTCGCCCTCTCGACCTGTGTCACGCCCAGAAATTCACTACCAGAATTTCCAAAGCAAATTGTGTATTAAAATCCCTGTCCAGGACCAGCCAGGGTACACAAATGACAAAATTGCCATACAGATCCACGTCTTACAAAACAATAAAAATCTCTTACAAAACTGCAGCGGAAAAAGAAAACAACTAATCTAATAAACTAAACACTCGCAACGTAGCGACTCCACTCCACAGGCATTCCTCGACGGTAGCAACAAGCCTACTCTTCTGAAAAGCCTTCCTCTGAAACAAACTCCAATTCTGGTGTGGGGAAAAATAAAGCAAGACTGAGTACTACCCACTGTACTCAACAAGTCATACCGGAAAGGAAAATAATGATGCAAGTAATAACAAAGGAGAGCTGCAATGGTTATTTTGCATAAAATACGCATTTAAAAACAATAGTTGAAAGCAGTAAAACAGTTGAATTAATTAGTCATAATTAAACCATCACTGTCCAACGCTACACCACGTTGTGACAGGCCCAACCATCCACCTGAACTAAACCATTTCCATTAAGTCAAATTATTAAAGAGTTCAACTAATCACGGTGAATCTGGTTGATCGCCCATAACCGCGGGCACGGCTATTCGAATAGTTTTACTCTGATCAGAGGTGTACATCTGTACCCACAAGACACAGTCCTACAACACATTACTGTGCGCCGACATACCACCACGGTATACCGGAAAAGGAGCTGTGACAGGACCCTTCGCATAACCCCCTCTAACCAATCGTACCACCTCGGGTTTCACCCCATTCCTCAAAAGGCAGTGGGCAGCCCTCCCTCGTGCCTTGGTGAATCCGGCAGCCGCATAGACCGTCGCAGGGCCCATCCAAACTCCATCACGCTCACCCTAACCAATGTATGTCAGCTAGAGGAAAGTTACACTTCAAGTCCAGCCGTTGCCCACGCTGGCTTGTGGTACGCACGGTATTTCTTCCAGAGTTTCCCGCGAACCGGTCCTTAATCGTCATGAGCACGACCATCAAAACTATGTGCTCACAACCCACCATTAATCAATATTTTAGTTGAACCAAAGATTAAATCACCCACGATTAACCATCGCGAGCCCACATGAAATAACCATCATTAAGTATTAATGTAGCTTTAAATATCCCAATTGTGAGCTAATGTTTCTAAGCAAAGCTAAGCAAGTTCTATTGTAGCAACTACTCAAATTATTTCCCAAGCTATCAAAGGAATAAGGTAATTGCAACATAAAGCTGAGTACAATAGGTAAACTATCTCATAGATGACATTATAAAACAATGCAATATTTAGGGAGATATAAGACTGTTTCGCAATTTAGGTACAACATGATCAAATGAATAAGTATGACTTGCCTTGCTCCTGAGCTGAAGCTACCTCTGCGACGATCTCGAAATAAACGGGAGCGTCGGAATTATCGGAATCTACACGACAAACAAAGCAAACAACAATGCATGCTATAAGTCTACTGAAACAAAGAATAAAACTATTTTTAATGGATTCTCTACATTTTTATGAATTTTCTGAGACTTGAACGGACTAAAACGGAGTCCGGATGAATTAGTTATGAATTTTTGAAGTTATCTGTATTTTACTATAACAGAAAAAACCTTAATTATTTATTTATTGCGCAATAAACCCTTAGGGCTGACGTCACTGCTGACGTCAGCGGCTAGGGCTGACGTCATCGCTGACGTCAGCGGCTAGGGCTGACGTCAGCCGCGGCGGCGGCTGCGCACCACGGGGCGCACACGTGGCGCCGACGCGGCAGCCACGCGGCGGCCAAGCGGCGGGGCGGCGCGGGTGACGCGGCGGCCACGCGGGCGAGCGCGGACGGCCCAGATCGGCCCGGGCGACCGATCGGGCGGCTGAGGCGCGCGGACGGCCGAGCGGCCGGGCTCGGGCTCGACCGAGCCGGCCATGGCGCGCGGCGGCGCTAGGGTTTCAGCGCGGGGGCGGCGGAGCGGCGGCGCGCGGGAGGCGGCGCACGAGCGGCAGCGGGACGGTGCGGGAGCGCACGGGCGACGGCGGCGCGGGAGGCGCGCACGGCAGCGGGCGGCGCGGCCGGGAGAGGGGAGAAGGAAAAGGCGGCGGCGCTTACCGACGGCGAAGACGGCGGCGGCGGAGCTGCGCTAGGGTTAGGGTTAGGGCGGCGGCGGCGCTGGGAAAAACGAGGGGCGGCGGCCTCAAGAAAAATTCCACCTTGCCATTTTCACTTCTTTAATGCATTATTTAATTGGGTTTTTTCTCCAGATTTAATTAAACAATTTCTCAGATAAATTATTAAATTTGATTTTTACGATTTGGGAGAATCTCAGGGTGTGACAAACCTACCCCCCTTAAACGGAATCTCGACCCCGAGATTCGGAGGTGCTGGCGAAGAGGTGCGGGTGGGCGGCCTTCAATTCATCCTCTCTTTCCCATGTAGCTTCTTCCTCAGAATGATGGCTCCACTGAACTCTGCAGAACCTGGTAACCTTGTTTCTGGTTCTCCTCTCGTTGGTTTCGAGAATACGAATCGGTTTCTCCACATAAGTCAGGTCCTCTTGAATCTCAATTTGATCGGGACTGGCCTGTTCTTCCGGTACTCTCAAGCATTTCTTCAATTGCAAGACGTGAAACACATCGTGGATACCGGCCATGTTGGGTGGAAGCTCAAGCTGGTATGCGACTTCTCCTCGACGCTCGCGGATCTTGTATGGTCCCACAAAGCGTGGTGCCAATTTTCCTTTAGTTTGAAAACGGTGTACTCCTCGAAGCGGTGTGACACGAAGGTACACGTAGTCCCCTGTTTCGAAGGTTAACTCCCTTCGACGATTGTCGGCATAGCTTTTTTGCCGAGACTGCGCAATTCTCAACCTTTCTATGACGGTTTTGACCTTTTCCTCCGCATCGCTCAAGACTTCAGTCCCAAATAGTTGTCGTTCTCCGGTCTGATCCCAAAAGAGCGGGGTACGGCACTTTCTGCCATACAACGCCTCAAATGGTGCCATCTACAGGCTGGCTTGATAACTGTTGTTGTAGGAGAACTCAGCATATGGCAAACTCTTATCCCATGCTCCTCCAAAATCAAGCGCACAGGCTCTGAGCATATCCTCAAGTATCTGGTTCACTCGCTCAGTCTGGCCATCAGTTTGCGGATGGTAAGCCATGCTAAAGTTCAAACGGGTTCCCAATTCTTCTTGTAATTTCTGCCAAAACTTTGAGGTGAACTGGCTTCCTCGATCCGATACGATCTTCTTAGGCACTCCGTGTAAACACATGACTCTTGCGAGGTAGAGTTCTGCTAGCTTCTTTCCAGAGTAGGTAGTATGCACAGGAATGAAATGAGCCACCTTCGTGAGTCGATCCACGATGACCCAGATAGAATCATGTCCGTGTCACGCCCAGAAATTCACTACCAGAATTTCCAAAGCAAATTGTGTATTAAAATCCCTGTCCAGACGACGTTCTTGGCAAACCTGTGATGAAATCCATTCCAATTTCTTCCCATTTCCATTCCGGAATTTGGAGAGGCTGTAACAGTCCTGCAGGCCTTTGATGCTCTGCCTTGACTCGCTGGCACACGTCACAGAGTGCGACGAATTCAGCTATTTCTCTTCTCATACTAACCCACCAAAACTTCTCTCTTCTTCTGGGCTACTATGCCGTCAGGAATTTGGGCTTTCCTGAAACTGCGGCAGAACTCCGCCCAAGTGACCTCCATTCCGGGTGGACGGGTAACCAAATAGTTATCCCACCAAGCCGAAGCGGGACCCTGCAATTGATGGGTAGCGAAAGCGACCCTCTCTTGATCATTGCACTGGAGTAGATTAAGCTTCTTCTCAATAACATGAAGCCAATCATTCGCTTCCATGGGATTGGTAGTACTTGAGAAAACCGGTGGTCTGACAGGAAGAAACTCTGGCAACTTGGATTGGGGTGGTGGTTGATTCTGTTGGGCCTGCTGCTGCTGCTGTTGAGCTTGTTGTTGCATCTGTTGCAACATCTGTTGTTGCATTTGTTGATGTTGCTGCTGCATTTGCTGCATCATAGCCGCCATCATCTGCGTCTGACTAGCAAGCACTTGAGCAAGAGTGGGATTATCCGGTGGTGGAGGAGGAGAGTTGGTGTTTGTTCCATTAGTCTGGGATCCCTCTTGTCCGTTGTTGTTACCACTTGTCCTGGTGTTGACCATCTCAAGGAGAAAAACCAGCAGAAAGAAATGGACAAGAAAGAAAACAGATTGCTCAGAACAAAGCTTTAATATATTATTAATTTAACTGTAATTGTTGTGATCTAACTTAAAACACTTCCAAAACAGCATGCAAAAATCCTTAATAAGATAGCCATACCATAGGCACATGGTATCGACCATCGGCTAAACCGCAAGCAACAAACCTAACACACAGCAACTAACAAGCAATCAAACTAAGAAAACGGAAAAACTAAGGGTAACGAGCCTAATGCTCGGAACGGTTTCCGGAATCCGCCATGGCAGTGTCTCCACTTGTTGGCTCTGAACTTGAACCACTGCCGTTGCTACCACTGGGTGTGGCGTGCAACCAACCTCCGCTACCACCGGCTGGACCCTGGTACGCAGACGTTGAGGCGAAGGTGATGGCGAACCCTGGTGGCGGCGGCGGAACTGGCGTTGGAGCGGGTGGTCCTCTTCCTTGGCATGGTGCGAATCCTGAGTCCTCCTGGCGCTGGGCGTCCTCGCAACCTAGCATTATCGGCCTTGAGCCGTGCGACTTCATCCTCCAAACGGGCAATCTTGATCAACTTCTGGTCATTAAGAGCCTTGGATGCCTCGTGGAGATCGGCGTGCATGTTGTCCAGACCCTTCATCACTATGACCATCCATCCAAAGGTAGTGTCGTTCTCCTCCGCTGCAGATCAATAGGTGCTGCTGGTGGAAGAGCTACCGCGACAAGGATGATAACGGTACGTTGAGCTGTGGAGGGCGTAGTCGTGTAGTTCTCGCATCCTGCCCATCATCAAGTAAGCCGCCTCCTGACAGGCGTGCTCGTCAGATCCTCCTGAAGCGGTGACCACCATATTGGGAAGACTGGTGCCCACGAAGCCATGTACTTCCAAACGGACTCGGAACGGGAACTCGCCACTGAGAGGCTCGATCGTGGTGTACTCCGGCGCTTCAAGGTACCCTACAACCAAAGTCATACGGGCAAGCTCTGCCACGAAGCCTTCCATATTCTGACCACGGTGCGTCGGGGGATGACCTGCCATCTACAGAGGGCAAAGGAACGGGACTCAACATATGCTCAAAAAGAAAATTTTGATGCAAGGAACCCCTTTTTTTTTTCAAAAATCCCAAAGACCACAGTTCCCGGATTTTTCCCAAAACAATTTAAAATTTTAAGGGAAAATGCACATGAAAAATTTTAGAGGGCTCTTAAGGTTTCCAGTTGGCTTGTCCTACGGTCAAGGTCGGCTCTGATACCAACTTGTCACGCCCAGAAATTCACTACCAGAATTTCCAAAGCAAATTGTGTATTAAAATCCCTGTCCAGGACCAGCCAGGGTACACAAATGACAAAGTTGCCATACAGATCCACGTCTTACAAAACAATAAAAATCTCTTACAAAACTGCAGCGGAAAAAGGAAACAACTAATCTAATAAACTAAACACTCGCAACGTAGCGACTCCACTCCACAGGCATTCCTCGACGGTAGCAACAAGCCTACTCTTCTGAAAAGTCTTCCTCTGAAACAAACCTCCAACTCTGGTGTGGGGAAAAATAAAGCAAGACTGAGTACTACCCACTGTACTCAACAAGTCATACCGGAAAGGAAAATAATGATGCAAGTAATAACAAAGGAGAGCTGCAATGGTTATTTTGCATAAAATACGCATTTAAAAACAATAGTTGAAAACAGTAAAACAGTTGAATTAATTAGTCATAATTAAACCATCACTGTCCAACGCTACACCACGTTGCGACAGGCCCAACCATCCACCTGAACTAAACCATTTCCATTAAGTCAAATTATTAAAGAGTTCAACTAATCACGGTGAATCTGGTTGATCGCCCATAACCGCGGGCACGGCTATTCGAATAGTTTTACTCTGATCAGAGGTGTACATCTGTACCCACAAGACACAGTCCTACAACACATTACTGTGCGCCGACATACCACCACGGTATACCGGAAAAGGAGCTGTGACAGGACCCTTCGCATAACCCCCTCTAACCAATCGTACCACCTCGGGTTTCACCCCCACTCCTCAAAAGGCAGTGGGCAGCCCCCCCTCGTGCCTTGGTGAATCCGGCAGCCGCATAGACCGTCGCAGGGCCCATCCAAACTCCATCACGCTCACCCTAACCAATGTACGTCGGCTAGAGGAAAGCTACACTTCAAGTCCAGCCGTTGCCCACGCTGGCTTGTGGTACGCACGGTTTTTCTTCCAGGGTTTCCCGCGAACCGGTCCTTAATCGTCATGAGCACGACCATCAAAACCATGTGCTCACAACCCACCATTAATCAATATTTTAGTTGAAACAAAGAATTAAATCACCCACGATTAACCATCGCGAGCCAACATGAAATAACCATCATTAAGTATTAATGAAGCTTTAAATATCCCAATTGTGAGCTAATGTTTCTAAGCAAGGCTAAGCAAGTTCTATTGTAGCAACTACTCAAATTATTTCCCAAGCTATCAAAGGAATAAGGTAATTGCAATATAAGGCTGAGTACAATAGGTAAACTATCCCATAGATGACATTATAAAACAATGCAGTATTTAGAGAAAAATAAGACTGTTTCGCAATTTAGGTACAACATGATCAAATGAATAAGTATGACTTGCCTTGCTCTTGCGCTGGGTCGACTTCGGCAACGACTTCGAAGTAAACCGGAGAATCGGAATTACCGGAATCTACACGACAAACAAAGCAAACAACAATACATGCTATAAGTCTACTGAAACAAAGAACAAAACTATTTTTAATGGATTCTATGACATTTTTATGAATTTTCTGAGACTTGAACGGACTAAAACGGAGTCCGGATGAATTAGTTATGAATTTTTGAAGTTATCTGTGTTTTTACTAAAACAGAAAAAACCTTAATTAATTATTGCGCAATAAACCCTTAGGGCTGACGTCACTGCTGACGTCAGCGGCTAGGGCTGACGTCATCGCTGACGTCAGCGGCTAGGGCTGACGTCAGCCGCGGCGGCGGCTGCGCACCACGTGGCGCACACGTGGCGCCGACGCGGCAGCCACGCGGCGGCCACGCGCGGGGCGGCGCGGGTGACGCGGCGGCCACGCGGGCGAGCGCGGACGGCCGAGATCGGCCCGGGCGGCCGATCGGGCGGCTGAGGCGCGCGGACGGCCGAGCGGCCGGGCTCGGGCTCGACCGAGCCGGCCATGGCGCGCGGCGGCGCTAGGGTTTCGCGCGGGGCGGCGGAGCGGCGGCGCGCGGAGGCGGCGCACGAGCGGCAGCGGGACGGTGCGGGAGCGCACGGGCGACGGCGGCGCGGGAGGCGCGCACGGCAGCGGGCGGCGCGGCCGGGAGAGGGGAGAAGGAAAAGGCGGCGGCGCTTACCGGCGGCGAAGACGGCGGCGGCGGAGCGGCGCTAGGGTTAGGGTTAGGGCGGCGGCGGCGCGGGGAAAAACGAGGGGCGGCGGCCTCGGGGGGGGGGAATAAATAGGGGCGGCGGCCGGGAATCCCGCCGGGAAAGCGGGCGGCGCGGGCGCGCGGCGGCGCCGGCCGAGTCGGAGACGACTCGGCGCGCGGGCCCACGCGTCAGCGAGCGCGGCGCGGGGGAGGCGGCGCGGACTTTCCGGGCGGCTCGGGCCGTGGCCTCGGGCCGGCCCGGGAAGGAGGAGAGGCGCGGGGAGGCGGCGGCGGCTTGGGCCGGCTGGGCCGGTCCGGGAGGGAAGGAGGCGCGCGCGACGGCGGCTTGGGCCGGGGGGGGGGAAAAAATGGGCCGACGGCCCGAGAAGAGGAAAAAGAAAAAGAAAAGGAAAAAAGAATTCCCAGGGATTTATTTATTGCGCTTGAGGGTTTTTAATTGGTTAAAATTATTTTGAGAGCTCTGAAAATTCCACTAAAAATCCTGTTAATGTATTTTGACATGGGGAACTCAAAAAAAATTCCACCTTGCCATTTTCAGTTCTTTAATGCATTATTTAATTGGGTTTTTTCTCCAGATTTAATTAAACAATTTCTCAGATAAATTATTAAATTTGATTTTTACGATTTGGGAGAACCTCAGGGTGTGACAACCTGCCCATTGCTCTCGGGGTTGGGTAGGCGGGGCAAAACACAGCATGATTCTGATGTCCTCACAGTAGTCCCCAAACAAATTGCTCGTGAACTACATGCCATTGTCAGTTATGATGCGATTAGGAATCCCGAACCAACTCATGATCCCTGTTATGAGTTTGTGACGAGTTTTTGCTGACCACTTAGTAAATTTGTTGATGGTCATGTACAAGTGTTCGTAGCCACCAACCACTCAGGGAAAAGGCCCGAGGATGTCCAGCCCCCAGACCTCGAAAGGCCATGAGAGCAGTATGACTTGGAGTGCTTGCATCATCTTGCAACATCGTCGGCCAATAAAATCCTTGCCGGAAGGCCTTTCTGACAAGAGCGCAGGACGCAGAGTGGCTGCCACACTCTCCTTCGTGTATGTTAGAAAGGATCTCAACAACGGCCTCATGGCTGATGCATTTGAGAAGCACATTGCTAGTGCCACGTCGGTAGAGGTCCCCTTCTACCATGACGTAGTGCTTGGCAATGCACGCAACACTTTCCGCTACCGCATCGTCTTCAGGGAGATAAGACCAAAGCAAGTACGCTTAGATCTCATCCATCCAAGAAGGAGCACCAGCCTTGGCCCGAAATGCTTTGATCGGGGCCCGGGGGCCATATTGGTCTTCGGGCCCAATGCCCATTACTTGCGAACTTGAAGAAGCTTCGCCGAGTGGCTTGGGCAGGCTTGCAGATGGGCTAGAGAGGATTTCTTAAAACACTCCCGAGGAAACCAGGGCCTGGGAGGACGCCAGCCTTGATAGCTCATCACCAAGCATGTTGTCACGACGAGGAACATAATGCAATTCGAAGCCACCAAAACGGCATTCATACCTTCGCACTTCATCCACATATGCCTCCATATGCAGATCTGTGCATTGATATTGTTTAGAAACCTGATTGACTACGAGTTGGGAATCGCCCGAGGCCAACAAACGTTGGACACCAAGGGCACTAGCCGCCCAGAGCGTGACCAGCGGGCCCTCGTATTCTGCCATGTTGTTAGTGGTGTGGAAATCCAACTGTATCATATACCGCAACTCATCCCCAGTTGCTAATGTTAAAACAATGCCATCAGCCCCAGCCCCATTGTACACAAAAGAGCCATCGAAGTTAATACACCATCGGGGATGTGTGTTGCCCGGTGAGCCAAGCCTCGGGGGAGTTGCATCGAGCGCATCATCCACATCGGACACCGGCGTCCACTCAGCCACAAAATCCGCCAAGGCTTTACTTTTGGTTGCCTAACATGCTTCGAAATGAAGATCAAACTCCACAAGCTCAACAACCCATTTCGCAATCCGTCCCGTGCCCTCTCGATTATGCAAAATTTTACCCAGTGGATACGAGGTAATTACAGACACCTTGTGAGACTAGAAATAGTGTCGCAGTTTCCTAGATGCGATGAGGACTGCATAAAGCATTTTTTGCGGTTGGGGGTACCTGGATTTGACATCCCTTAGCACCTCGCTAATGAAATAGACCAGGCGCTATTGTGTGCGACCAAAGTCTGGCTTAACCACCTCGGAGGGGTCTCGCATATGATTGGGGAACGGACCTGGGGGCCCGCTCATGCTCGTTTGCCCCAGGGAGCTGATTTCTTGTTAACGCCAAAATTTGGTAAGCCCCGAAGTCATCATCGGCTTAGGAACTATATTAGCTTCAAAGTCCTAGAATTAGCTGATGGACATATCAAGTTGTCTGCAGTTGGATTCTTGATAGATTCGGTTAATGAAATTAATCAATTAAAGAAAGCTTATCCAGAAGAGACCGAGTTCGAGAAGGATACAACATGGCAAGTTATCTATTAATTAGGCAGAGTCAGTTAGTTTTCTTTTACTTTATCTTTAGGAAAGTTTGTGTCTTATCCAATAAGGACTAGTATCTACCCATGGGTATAAATATGTACACCCGGGGTCTTTGTAAAATATCTCTCGATCAACTACAACTACTCTCGGCGCATCACCACCCTCTTTTCTGAGGTTTTCTTTATCAACCAGCGGAACTTGGCACCTAACGCGGGGCTGCATCAGCTTTCGATCTCCGGCGAAGGGGTAAGTCCTACGTTCCGTCGGCCCTAGGAATTGTATCGGCTACATTGGTGTTGTTCAAGGTTGCATCGTCTTGACCTCTTGGATCGCTCTGGTTCGATTGATATATTTGCCTATCTATTTATCATATATGTTAGTTAATCTAGTATGGTAGGTCGATTTACTTGTATTGGCTGAGATCTGCTTAAGGGTTTTTGCCAGTATCAGCTAAATTGCTTTGCTAGATTATATTAGCTAAGGTATCCACCACTCTTAAAATCATTCAAAGGCTTGATTATCAAGATATTATGTTTCTTTTCATACTTTGCGCTGCATCAGCCCTAGTTATGCTTAGAACCATAATCTCTGGTCTGCTTTTTGATTGCCAATAAGGGTTTCATCGGGGTTTCAGCCAATAAGTTATCGGGACGTTGCATTGGCTCACAAGAATTACATACAAGTTGGATTTAGCCAATGACAACAAAGATTTTATATATTATCTAAACGTTTGGATTTAATGACATTGGATCTCCAGCCGATGTATGCTTTAACCTGTGGATCAGCGCTCATTCTATCATATCACTGGTAGCCAATTGGTTTCTATTAGATTATATCATTGTTTTATTGCATTATCATCAGTCAATTGTCTTTATATTGTTATTTACATCAAGTGTCAAAATCTACATTGGATATATAGCCGATTGTTCAAAACCATATCGACATCGGCTGGAATTACTCCATTGGCTTGTCAGCCGATCGACTCTTTGATCTGATGTTTATACATCTTGTTAGTTACAGGATCAAACTGACTGGCACGCCCGCATCTAATCAATTTTAGGACCTGCACTGGAGCTAAGCAGATCTCCAGGCCTTCGTGTGCCACATGCAGGATCTACGTCAACACATCTTTTGGTACACTCGACGGGATAGATTTTGCATCAACAGACTATTGCTACTTGGTTCCCGGGACCTGCGACCCAGCTTGGCCAAGTCGCCATGGGCCGGCACCTCACGGGACCCGGGTCTCAAATCCACAACAGTGCTAGCCATGCTAGTTTCCTTCTTGAGAATTAAATTTTCCATTAGCGGCCACTTGACAACAAGGGCCGCGCTCACCACCAGGGGCGTCGCCGCTATGTATAACAGCAACGGTTCGTAAAGGGCCAAGGCCACGAGGACGGGTGGCGAGGACCAATACATTTTCAGCTGGCAAAAAGTTTCCTTTGCCTCCTCCGTCCAAGTGAAGCCCTCAGCCTTCTTAAGAAGTTTGAAGACGGGCAGGGCCCACTCCCCAAATCTAGAAATGAAGCAACCTAGCGCCGCAATGCACTCGGTTAGCTTTTGTGTTTCTTTGAGGAACGTTGGAGGTCGCATTTGTTCGACGGCTGAAGCGCTGCAAGAATTGTCGCAGGGTCTCATCCCTGCGCTAGTGAACAGCATGCAAGTCCGCCTCCGTTCCAGGACGAGGGTATGTGCCCTCGAAGTTTGCCATGAACTGGCGACATAGATCTTCCCATGTATGCACCGAATGCTATGGGAGATTCATCATCCATGACCGTGCCTGGGTAGTGAAAGAAACTGGGAAATAATTCGCGATCACCTTCTCATCACCACCCATAGCCTGAATGGTTGTGGTGTATATCTACAAGTCCTTCGTCGGGTCAATAGACCCATTATACTTCTCTGGCAAGCTGGGTTAGAACTTCGGTGGTCACTGCACCGGTCGGAGGCCAAAAGACAATGCCAGACAACCCGAGCCATACAGCGCTTCAGCGCTGGGCAAAGAAACGAGGGTAGCACGGTGATTCCCATGCCGCGCGGCATTAGATGACTCCAGGGCACCCGAGCTACCTTCTCTGTTTCCGCGTCATTTTCAACGCTGCTCTAGCATGGCACGAGCATCACCGTTCAACTGAAACCCACTCAAACGGGCATAGAGATCGTCGTTCACTATCCTAGCTGGGGCTGTGTTACGCGGCACTCTAACCCGTGATGGTGAATGATGTTGGACCAGAGACCATACAACGCTAGAAGTCGCACAAATCTTAGCCCTGAAACTCGTATGGGCTTGAGCAGCAGCTATCCGTCGATGTGCAAGACCAACGAGTTGAGCCACATCATCCAACCAACGACGCTCACGATCGCTACCTTCACCCAAGCTGGGTGCGTGGTGTAGTAACATTTCCACCGCCTCAACAGCACCGCTAGGAGTCATATGAACAAGATTGAGGTGGCGTCCCTCAGAGGGAGACGACGCTCTATCCTGTTGTGAGGATGACTCCGCCATCCCAGCAAGGCCTTTACCCGTGCCCTTCATGAAGAAGGGTGCAGAGGCCACTTGGCCAAGGCAATGTAGACGAGCTGCATGGCTTGATGCCATCGTGGGGGCCGAGGATGGTACTAGAACTGGTGCATGGGCAGCCTCTTCTACCATCGGAGCAGCGGGAGCCACCTCCCGTATCGTCGGAGCGATAGGGCCCTCCTTAACCTCTGCCTCCTCATCATCCGAATTTGTGCGTTGATGTCCTCCCACCATTGAAGCTGTTGGGAGGAGATGCTGAAAATGATTTCGCCGACAAACACAAAGAAATCAACCGCAAAAACACCCCCCAACCTGACGCCAGCTGTCGGAGAGTGGTACTCCCAGACCGGGGAAGAGAAGACCCCCCTTTGAAGGGTCCGCCAAGAGGTGAGTAGAGATCAAGTTCCTATCGTGTGAAAATACAAACAAAGAGAAACACAAAAAACGTATATAGGTTCAGGCCGCTCCTAAGAGTAATACCCTACTCCTGCGTTTTGGACTATGTGGATGCAATAGGTTTACAACGTCAACAGCAAGATGAACTACGGTTTCTTGGTCATTCCCAAGTCCCCTAGGTCTGCCCAAAATCCAATCCTTTTTCTAAGTGGCATGACCCCCCCCTTTTATAGTCCAAGGGGGGTTTACAATGCCATAATCACATCGGGAACATCTATGTTACGTCTTGTGATTGTCCCTTCTGACATATATGAATTAATGGAAGGATTATCGTGGACGGTTGTGTTTACCATGCCCTGGGCTCCAGTCAAAGGGGCCCGGGGCAGCTAGGGCTTGCTTCTCTTGCCACGTACTTGAATCCGTACTAAGTGGGCCATGCCATGTCACGATAGAGTCGACGCCATTCTTTTGCTTGGTGGCGAAGTTCTGAATCCACCAGTCGATACGCACACATCACTCCGTTCTTGTAGCTTTGAGCGATGCGGCATTACCAGCGTCTTTATTTTTCACCACCTCTTGGTTTTGTGTGACCAAGCTGTAATCTTGATCCATAATTTTTTGGGCGCTGCCCTGCAATTGGTATGATGATGTTGCCCTCAAGCAAGTCACCGGCCCACCATTCTACACAGATTACAGGTGACACACAGTCTTGTGTTAGAGGCAACAAGTCTCTGGTGGAGATTTTCAAGAAGAGCCTGGGGCAACACTTACCCTTGTGCTCATTGTTTGGTGTTGTCTCATGCCAGTATTTACCTTGGGGAAACAATATTTTCCCAAGCTATTACCTTTGTGGGCGACTTATACTTCTAGGGGCATGCATAGTGCCTGGGCCTTCAGTCAGCCCTGGGCCTTGGGCACACTCACACGCCCTTTACAGGATGTCTTATTGATTTTGACAAGCTTCTCGAACATGTCATTGATGAAGAAGTTCATGATGGGCATAACTCCACAAGTTCCCTCCGTCATACAATTGCGTATGCGATTACCTACAAGATGTAAATCTTGTGGGTTTCTATGCTCTTCTTAATATCTCTTAGATATAAATCTTGTAGGTATTCACACTCTTCTTAACGCAAAGAGTGTAAACCTACAAGAGGTTGGGTGCACTGGGGCCTCCGCCAAAGCAGGCCCCGTCGCACCTTATAGATATAAATCTTGTAGGTTTCCACACTCCTCTTAAAACACAGAGTATATGACCTATAAGAGGTTGTGTACCCTAGGGCCTCGGCCAGAGCGGGCCCCGTCGTACCATATAGATATAAATCTTGTAGGTCTCCACACTCCTCTTAACACACGGAGTGTGTAATCTACAAGAGGTTGGGTGCCTAGAGGCCTCGGTCGGAGAGGCCCCGACGCACCTTGTAAATATAAATTTTGTAGGTCTCTACATTCCTCTTGACACACGGAGTGTGTAACTTATAAGAGGTTGGATCCCCTAGGCCTCGGTCGAAGCGGGCCCCATCGCAGCTTGTACACATAAATCCTGTAGGTCTCAACACTCCTCTTAACACACGGAGTGTGTAACCTACAAGAGGTTGGGTGCTCCCAGACTACATTCAATGATTCAGGGATGTTAGAAACAGGTGCTATAGCCTCAGCTTGACCGATTCCCAGCTGGCTGATTTGGCATTCCAGGAGCTGCTTGGGCTGATACGAGAAAGGTTCTCGTCGCAAGATTTTGAAAGTCTAGCTCAACTAGCACAGAGAGTATCGGCCCACGAGCAAAGGTTCCAGTAGGCAAGAAAGTTCACAAAGAAGGTCAACAACGTTTATCAATACGCCTCCGATGAAGATGAAGATGTTGGTGCTGAAGTTGATTTGGCTTAATGGGCCCGAATGAAGAAGCCAACGACATGTCAGTGGATCAAAAAGGGCGATAAAGAAGAGAAATACGACTTCGACATCAACAAGGCCGACAAGATATTTGACTTACTACTACAAGAGAAACAGATACAGTTGCCGGTAGGTCATGTGTTGCCATTGGCTGAAGAGATAAAGAAATGGAGATATTGAGGGTTGCACAACACGTACTCTCACCATACAAATGAATGCAAAATCTTTCGACAACAGGTACAGTCGGCCATCGAACAGGGCAGGATCAAGTTTGATGACAGGGCCGATAGCGATGCCTATCAGACCAACAAGCGACCTCATCAAACTTTAGAAGGACTCATCAAGAAGTACCAGCGGAGGCGTGAAGAGCAAGCACAAGACTATTCTGACCAAGATAAATTCTATGATCCTCATTGGGAGTGCGAGTTTTTCCGATTTTGTTGGAATGAAGGGATGAGGTTGCCGACAATGCAAGAGTGTCCGGCATGCAATGACATAGAGGAATCTTACCAGGGCAGTTCAAGCAGACAGGCGCATCGGCCGATCAAGCAGAGGAAACCCGTACACGAGAGGCTGGGGCCCATGCACCATGATCGTCTGACAGAAGATGATGAGCAAGTCCAAAACCCTCAATGGTGCCCAGAAGATTTATTTAGCAAAACCCAGAAGCGACGTGTCTAGAGGTTAAGGCAGAAGGAAAAGATCCAGGAGCAGCGGGCAGCAATCGCTCATCGGCCTACTAAGACTAGGAAAGAATGGAAGATAAAGTCTACAGTGGTAGAGGCCGATGAGGTAATAGCCGATGACGAGATGGAGCAATCTTCGGCTAAGCTACAGTTGTCACCAGAGCAGGCCGTGTTCGACAAGCTAGCCGACACCAGCTATAGGCACCTCCGGCCGTTGTACATCAAGGGATACGTCAATGGGCAGTGAATTTGATGCCATATACAACTTTCAGGAAGCTTGGAAAAGTACCTGAGGATCTAATCAAGACGAACATGGTGTTAAAAGATTTTGGCGGCAACGCGTCCGAAGCAAAGGGGGTGTTGAATGTGGAGCTTACAGTTGGCAACAAGACAATCCCTACCACCTTCTTTGTTTTTGATGGAAAGTGTTCCTACAGCCTGTTGTTGGGACGAGATTGGATCCACGCGAATTGTTGCGTCCCTTCGACAATGCATCAATGCCATATTCAGTGGCAAGCAGACCAGGTCGAGATCGAGCAGGCCGATAGATCAGTACATGTGGCCAGTGCTGATCTTGCAATTTGGGAGATGGAAGGACTCGATTGCTTGTCTGGATGAATTTGGGAGGCCGATTTCCTGAAGGTGACTGACCGTGATATTGAGCCGATCGAAGATGGAGACAAGCAGTTACTTTGACGAAGGCATAACATCCACAAGCCAAAATGAACAAGTTAGTCTCTACACAGAAGATGCGGTGGATGAATTAGATGGGAAATTGGGACAAGGCTTCACGTCAGCCGATGAACTCGAAGAAGTGGACATAGGGATAGGTGATAGGCCTAGGCCGACGTATGTAAGTGCCAACCTACCAAGGGAATATAATTGTAAATTGTTACATCTTTTGAAAGAATTCATGGATTGTTTTGCATGGGAATATCATGAGATGCCAGGATTAAGCTGATCGATTGTAGAACATCGGCTACCTATAAAACCAGGCTATCGGCCGTTTAAACAAGCTCCTAGGAGATTTAAGGCCGATATGTATGAAGCTATCAAGGCAGAAATTACAAGGCTCTACGACGCCAATTTTATCAGACCCTGCCGATATGCAGAGTGGGTCTCCAATATAGTACCAGTGTTGAAGAAGAACGGCAAGCTCAGGGTGTGCATCGATTTCAGAGATTTAAATAAAGCAACGCCAAAATATGAGTACCCTATGCTGATGGCAGATTTGCTAGTTGATGCTGCATCTAGACACAAGATCATCAGTTTCATGGATGGAAATGCAGGCTATAACCAAATTTTCATGGCTGAGGAAAATATTCACAAGACAACTTTTAGGTGTCCGGGGGCAATCGGCTTGTATGAGTGGGTCGTCATGACATTTGATCCAAAAAATGCTGGAGCCATCTATCAGAGGGCAATGAATTATATTTTTCACGACCTTATCGGCTCCTTGATTGAGGTCTACATCGACGATGTGGTCGTGAAATCAAAAGAGGACGATGATCATTTGGCCGATCTACGCAAGGTATTGGAAAGAGCAAGAAAATATGGTCTAAAGATGAACCCTAACAAGTGTGCTTTTGGCATATTGACCGGATAGTTTTTGGGTTTCTTGGTCCATGAGAGAGGAATCGAGATCACACAGAAGAACATCGATGCCATAAAAAAGATCCAGCCTCCGGAGAACAAGACCAAGTTACAGTCTCTGATTGGGAAAATCAACTTCGTCCGACGTTTTATATCAAACCTGTCAGGAAGGATAGAGCCATTCACTCCATTATTGAAATTGAAAGATGATCAGGAATTTATATGGGGTGATAAGCAGCAAAAGGCATTAGACAATATCAAAGAATATCTGAGTTCCCCACCAGTTTTAATTCCTCCACAGAAGGGAGTTCCATTCAAATTGTACCTGTCGGCCGATGAGACTTCTATCGGCTCTGTTTTGGTTCAGGACATCGAGGGCAAAGAAAGAGCTATTTTCTATCTCAGCAGAAGATTGTTGGATGCTGAAACAAGGTACACGCCAATGGAGAAGTTATGTTTATTCTTACATTTTTCATGTACTAAATTGAGACATTATTTACTTTCCAATGAGTGCATTGTGGTAAGTAAGGACGATGTGATGAAGTATATGCTATCGGCCCCTGTGTTGAAAGGGAGAATTGGGAAGTGGATTTTTTCTTTGTCAGAGTTTGACCTTAGGTATGTATCGGCAAAAGCGATCAAAGGACAAGCCCTAGCCGATTTTATTGTTCAACATCGAGATGATTCAATCACATATTTAGATATCGTGCCATGGACACTGTATTTTGATGGATCTGTTTACAAACATGGATGCGGTATCGGCCTAGTCATCGTTTCCCCTCGGGGGGCAAGCTTTGAGTTTGCACTTACTATCAAGCCCTATTATACTAACAACCAAGCAGAATACGAAGCTGTTCTAAAGGGTTTGCAGTTATTGCAAGAAGTCGAGGCCGATTCTGTAGAAATTATTGGTGATTCACAGTTGGTGATTAATCAGCTTTTTGGGGAGTACGAGTGCAAGAATGATATTCTAAGGGTCTACAATGAAGAGTGCAAGGAATTGTTACAAGATTTCAAGATTGTGATGATGAAGCATATACCTAGGAAGCAAAACTTCGAAGCCAATGATTTAGCTCAGGGAGCATCAGGATACAGGCCGATGGTGAAAGACGTTGAGGTTAAAATCGCTACCGTGGACGCCGATGATTGGAGGTTCGCTATCATCGAGCATTTGAGAAATCCTTCTCAATCGGCGTCACGAAAGATGAAGTATAAAGTTCTACATTATGTCTTGCTCGATGATGATCTATACTATCCGACGATTGATGGTGTTTTGCTAAGGTGTTTGAGTTTAGAAGAAGCCAAAGTTGTCGTGAGCAAAGTTCACGAAGGTATTTGTGGAACACATCAATCGGCCCATAAAATGCGATGGCTTTTGAAGCGTGTGGGATATTTTTGGCCGACAATGCTAGAGGATTGTTTCAGGTACTATAAGGGGTGTCAAGATTGTCAAAAATTTGGAACAATTCAGAGAGCACCGGTGTCGGCTATGCATCCAATCATGAAGCTGTGGCCGTTTCGTGGATGGGGTATAGACATGATCGGATAAATTAATCCACCATCAAGTAAAGGACACAAGTACATTTTAGCGGCTATAGATTACTTCACAAAGTAGGTTGAGGCCGTCCCGATGCCATTCAGTTTGTTAGGGAGCATATTATATATTGATTTGGACTTCCACAAACGTTGACCACAGATCAGGGATCAATTTTCGTGTCCGATGAATTTGTTGAGTTTGCTGATAGTATGGGCATCAAACTGTTAAATTCTTCTCCATATTCTGCGCAAGCTAATAGGCAAGCAGAAGCTTCTAACAAGAGTTTAATCAAGTTGATCAAGAGGAAGATTGATGAACAGCCAAGACGATGGCATACAACGCTGGCCGATTCCCTTTGGGCGTATCGGATGGCTTGTCATGGGCATGAAGCTGTGCTACCGTGGGAAACCAACATCGGCTCAAGAAGGATTGCATTGCAAGACGACTTGACAGCCGATGAGTACCACAATCTCATGGTTGATGAGTTGGATGACTTGGCACACGTACGATTGCGGGCCTTAGAAAAAATCAAGCGAGATAAAGATCGAATTGCTTGTCATTATAACAAAAAAATTGTAGCCAAATCATTTGAGGAAGGGGATCTTGTTTGGAAATTGATACTGCCGATTGGTTCCAGAGACAACAGATTTGGGAAGGTTCTTTTCAGATTCATCGACGTGTTCCTCACAATGCTTATTTATTAAAAGGGTTAGACGAAGAAGTTTTTGGCAGAGCGCTTAATGGCAAATACTTAAAGAAATATTACCCAAGCATTTGGATCGACTCATGATCGGCTTGCTAACCGATTACTGATGATAGCCGATGTGCAGTGCATCGCCTTTAGATGGCCGATACATACTATCGCCCTTAGTTCAAATTTTACAACATGAGCCCTCATCTTCCAAAATTTGGGGGGCATATATATACTCAGCGATTCTTCAAATGGATATCGAATAGATTAATTTGTGGACTTTAAAATTTTTTCCATTGGCTGATGCACTCCACTATTTATGATCTATCGGCTGATGTGTGTCATTGTTCATAACCAGTTGGTATTCTTGTGATTTACATGATTAAGACAAGGTAGTCGATCATATTCGGCTAATTGGCCGATGAGATATATATTAATCGAAGATGAGGTTAACTTTTTACAAGGAGAAAATAAAAATATATTACATCAGTTTATGAAGTTCTGGATAGCTGCAATGGCCTTGCAACGAATTTGATCAATATCATCTGTTATTTGAGCATCATCGGCCGATGACCCTGGGATTGGCTTCAATGTCTTATTCAGGGTTGCAAGATGCTTGGCCGATGCTTTCAGCTTTGCCGTTTGGTCTTCTATCGCCTTTGGGGAGGCAGCTATCTTGACTTTGACTTCTTTGATTTCCTCGCGGGTTGCTTCAGGCTTCATTAGCAGATCTGGTTCAAGGCGACGGAGTTCTTCAAGCTTCTTATTCAAGGCAATCGGCTCAGCGACCAGCTCGTTTAGTTTAGTCTTGTCAGAGTTTACTTGAGCTTTGCTGGCGGATACGGCCGATTCCAAGCCTTCGGGCTCCCGCCTCTCTGCAATTCTTTCTTTGGCCTTATGAAGTTTGAAGTGATATTGCTCCAAGAATATGGCTGGCGTTAATATTTCCATCAATTCTTCAGGCAATTGATCTTGGATTTCTTGTACTCTGCTCTTGATCGGATTGCAACTTTCCACCAGGGATTCTATAGACGCCTCTAGCCGATTGGCGATGTCAGACAACTGGCCCTTTTCTTCAGAAATTGACGGCTTGGTTGTGCTGGATGGCTCTTTGTCTTCATCATCAAGAAATTGGCCGATGTCAAAAGCAAACATATCGGCTAATGTCTGCAATCATTAAAACAAGACATGGTTAACTCAGTCAAAGTAAAATCGACAAGAGATTCAAAGTGGTCTAGGTTACCTGTGATGAGACATCGGCTGTGGTTACATCGGCCTCTTTTTGTTGTTCTGAAGCGGCTGGCTTAGAAGTTGGCCGATGTGGGGCAGGCGATGGAGCTTGTGGCTAAAGAGATTAGGTATACACTATTGGCAAGAGTGATGAGATAAGTAGATCAGCATTTACCGAGGCAACTGGAGAAGGTGGTGGAGAAGGAGATTGAGTTCTCAATCGGGCCTTGAATTGTCTGCGTTTCTTCATAGTAGCTTTCTTTGTTCTTGGTAATGGGACCGATTGAGTTCTCTCCTTAATTAGGGATGACGCAATGATATGCAAAAATCAAGTTATAATCGACTAGTGAAATAGAATTGAAGAAATAGACGAGGAAGATTACACTAACCTTGTGGACTGCGTGTCTAATTCTCTTGGGTTGGGCAGCATCAGATTAATCATCGGCCGGTGGTTCTGCAGTGGTTGTGGCTGATGGATCCTAAGTTGGCTTATCGGCCGATGGCTCTTTGGTTGACTTGGTCGATGACTGTTCAGCAACGGTGGCAGATGGATTTTGATCTTCAGGGATGCTAGCAGTTGCTGTATCGACTTCCTCCTCCATCACTTGGTCATCTAGGAACTCTTCTAAGGAGGGGTCCAGCTCGTAGAGATTGGCCGGATCGTCGGTCTTAGATTTTTTGCGAAGTTTTTGAGCTTTGTCCTTGGCTGGCGCCTTCCTCTTGGTGGTTTCTTTGACTGTCGACCCTTGGAGCAGCGATGACACTTTTGGGGCAGTAAGGCCGATAGTTGATTCCAGGATAGCTTTTCCTGATGAAGCCAGGACTAGAGCATAAGTTATCCTTTGTCCGCTATTGCTGACACCGGGAGCTGGGGCGTCAGGGACTTGAGGGCTGATATCATTGATAAGCTCTGTTAGATAAAACCTGGCTGATTGATGGAAGATGTGGGTAGCCCACTCCTGCCACCATGTTTGGAAGCTGAAATGAATGAAGGCACTCAACAGCAATCGGTTGCAGGCGCCCAAGGTTGGGATTTCGGTCTCCAGGACTTTGCTCATGATCAACGCCGATGAGACCGTGCCCCTGCTTTCCAACAGCCGATGGAAGTAAAGACTGACAGGGAGTTGTCCAAGTCCACATTGTCTGGCAGCCACCATTGGATTGTAGAACTCATATGGTAAGCTTGCTTCTGCCTTGGAATATGCCTTCTGGGAGCAGGCATGGGGACATGCCAAACATGAAGGCTTCCCTTGAGATGATATCATCATTCAGCAAACCCAAATTCAGATTAGAAGGGAGCTCAAAGTCAGAGTCTGTGGGGTAGACAAACATGTCCATCTTGGCTAATGGTTGGCCGGTGTAAAATCGGACGAACCATGCAGACATTTCCTTGGCCGATTGGTCGGCTCCAGGATAAACTGGGGCCACTTCTCCAAAGGACATACACCTTCTAGATGAGGGATTTTCGTTGTCACTGTAGTCCGATGGGAAGATTGAGTCCGATAGTGGAGGCCGATCGACCATGGTGTTGATGTAGATGGTTAACCACAGTTGAACAAACCACCATAGACCTCCATGAGCCACTGTCCGATTCAGCATCAAGTCTTGGCTGGCAGAGTGAAGTAGCCGATAGACAGCCCCAAGGAGGTATCGGCCAAGTGGAAATTTTTTCTTCTCAACCAGGGCCTGAGCTAAATGTTGGCAATTCAAAGTTGGGCCACAGGTTGATCCGCAGAAAACATATCTCTCTAACCACAAGGTCAAAAAAGCTACATGTTCTCTTTCTGAGACAGACCCTTGCTCCATGTGTTCAGAGATATATCCAGACCAGGCCCCAATTGTTTTGGTCTTCAATTTATGTCTGCTGTTGATAAGGAGGTTGAAGGGGTTGTTTTCGGAGAGGATGTCCAGGCCTGTCAGCATCTTGACGTCTATCAATGTAGGGGTCATCGGACCTTGCCGGAATAGAAAAGCATTTAAGGTACTGGACCAGAAATAAGTTGCAGCCGACATAAGGGGCTCATTCTTTTTGGTATCGGCCAAGGACAGAGCAAGGCATTAGCCGATTTTGATTTCATCCCAGTGGACTTGTTTGGTTGCGGCGATCCTTTTGTACCAGGTCCTGTATCTATTGAGCCTTGATGGCCAAGATCTGAAGGTGTGTTTCCACGAGGGTACGCTGGGTTTTGCTTGTTTGAATGGGACTTTGTTTGATTCCGCATTTATCAGGGTTGCTTAGGGGACCCAAGAGGAATCGGTGCGATTTGTCGTTTGTGGGGATTAGAATTTGGTTTTTGAAGACCTGCGGCGTATGGAAAATGATAGAAAAATGAGACACGGGGGGCAAGAGTAGAAACCCTAGTTTTGAAAAGTCTCGGTGGGAAAATGAAAATGCAAATTTGAGGAAAGATTGGTTTACCTCAGGGATCTCGGAGATGTAGAATGGTAGAGTCGCCATGGATGCTGTCGATGAGGTCACTGTCGAGGGAGTTGCCATCGAGAGGATGCCGAGGAACCGCCCGAGTTGATAGGCGTAGGCTGCTGTGAGGAGCTACGTGCGGAGATTGACGGCGGAGAGCTGTGAATCTAGATCTGTGTGGATTTTGGGCAAACCATAGCGATGAGCTCGATGAGGTTCTTCGGAGCTAATTCCGCCACATTATATAATGAAGTGGAATTGGGGGGCATGTGTTAACACTAGATTTTCACAGTCTACTCGGAGAAGAAAGAGAAAACCGACACAGAGAAGAAGGAGCAATTCGAGTCGGATTGATTATGCTATCGGACCAAGTCGAGTATCGGACCAAGTTCTGTATCGGACTCAGCGGTGCATCGGACCAAGTGGAGCATCGGCAGAAGGGCTGTATCGGCCGGTGTGGGTTCAATGCGGCCATCGGCTGATGGAAGCAGGAATCCGATGGAGGCAGAGCGGGCTTGGTTTGGGCCTGAG
The DNA here is from genome assembly GCA_008326285.1 of Oryza officinalis. Classification (NCBI taxonomy): domain Eukaryota; kingdom Viridiplantae; phylum Streptophyta; class Magnoliopsida; order Poales; family Poaceae; genus Oryza; species Oryza officinalis. The sequence continues at coordinate 14,261,793 of BDMV01000010.1, forward strand.
TCAAGCTTCAAAGGAGATTGCCAAGTAGGGATAAAGCTTGATTTTAGGCAATTGTATCTCTTAAATTAGGAAGTTAAATAAGTTTAGATCTAATCTATGGCAAGGGTCCGCCATAAGAACTTGTTTGTTAGTTATAGATAAAATCATGTCCTATATGGACAATGTTGTAAATTACGGGTATAAATATCCTGGTAGTTTGTACTTAGAATCTCTCTCAATTCGACAATAAAAAACAATACAGTTTCAATCTACTTTCGGTGCATCGCCACCCTCGCAAGAGGTTGATTTTCGGCGAGTTTTTGCTTCCCCAGAGCAGAGGTAAGAACTCGTGCCCGACGATCTACGTCGTCGGGGCTAGCGTGTCTTTTTAGACACGTTAAGCCCTGGCGATGTGATCGTCGTTTATCATGTCTTGGGCGATCTTGATATAGCATCTTAATTCTATCTCGCCAGCGCTGAACTTGTTTTAGGGTTTGTTGCCGACGATGGTCGAATTAGCTTGCTTATCTAGATCCTCCAAGGCATTTACCATCCCCAAAAGCGATCGACGGCTTGATTGTCTTTGTGTTAATTCTCGATTCACACTTTGTGTTGCTATCGACCCTAGTTGTGTTTTGAGATCTAACTCATAGCCTGTTTTTGATCGTAATTAAGGATTGTGCCGGGGTTTCAGCCGGTCTTACCTAATGCATATGATTACTTTATGTTTTTGTATGTATTTGCCACTTGCATGAATAGATCGATAGATATAAATGTATTCGTCACAGATTGTTCTCTGGATTTCTCTGTGATTAGTGCATTTATATTAGCCGATCGGTTCGTACAAGTTTACACTAGAGTATTAGCTAGTGTATTTATTTCACACACCCCTCATCGGCCGATGTCGTCAGATTGACATAAACATATAGATGAAGGCCGATGAGAATAAATCTGTATATTAGTCTTATTTCATTATAACCTCAAGTAGGCCGATATAACCTTGCCTTATTGGCTGGGCTCTCACGATGCAACATCGGCCTATCGGCCGATCGGCCATCGTTTGCTAACATGGTTTACTTGTTTTTTCTTGTTGATTGCAGATCAAATCAACTGGCATGCCCTACACACACCTAGGCAAGCCATTGGACCTGCACTGGAGTTAAAGCAAATCTCCCAGGCCGCCGTGGTAACGTGGAACCCGCTTTGACACGAGGGCGGGTCGAAATTCTGCGCCAACAACCATGTAATCCATGCCCGTGTAATTAATGTTATCACCAAATAGACAAATCAAACTTCAAATAGACAAACCAAACTCACCAGATTGAATGAAGAGAATCATTTCTTCCTTGTCATCTTTTGAACCGAGCTAACAAATCTAACCTGCACGCTTTCCCATGATCTTAGACTGAAACTATGATATTTTGAGAAAATCCATCATTGCATTGAATCACATGAAGAAATTATCACCATAACGCTTGTTCTTTCTCTTCAGTGATACAAATTTTCATATATCTCCATCATGCTAGCCTGTAGATCCTGGATATACCATATACTGTTAAAAAAACCCATTAAATCCATCAATGTATTCAAGTCACTGTTACCCGGGTTCTTCCAGTACGTCCATAATTGCTTCTGCCAAAGTCACACCATAACACGTGATCTTGCCGACTTACTGCATGCATCAATCGTATATCATGGTCCTACAAGACTGAACTACAAACATGTGCGTGCTAATAAATGCTTATGTCACACTTTAGAGAACTGATCTTTCGTCGTGGTACCAAAAACATAAATCTCTCAAATCTATTATCAACCGATACTAAATATGTTCTTTAGTACTGGTTAAAAAACCTTTTGGCACTATGTAACCTTTAGTACCGGTTGGTAATACCAACCGGTACTAAAAATTATTTTTAGTCCTGGTTCATATTTGTCAGACTGTGTCAGACCTCCGTGAGATCTTAAGTACTGGTTGGTAACACCAACCGGTACTAAAGATAATTTACTTTTTGTATGTCTTCTTCCTCCTCTAGCCTGAGCCATTGTTGCCAAGAGGAGGAGGAGCAAAGAGATACTGTCAAAATTTCTTGTGAAAATATTTTGGTGATATTACACAAATTGAAGGGATCTAAAAGGTTAGCAACTTTAACCTCTATTGATGTATGGTTAACATATTACATTTCTAGCTATGTTTCTATACGTCATTCTCTCTCAAAAAGGTATATGGAAAAAGATAAGAGAAAAAATTTTAGAGAAAATAAGGGTACTTCATAATTTTAAAAACATTTGGATAAAAATGTTAAAAAAAGAACTCAAAGAAAAATTATAGAGAATGAAGACAAAAGAATAGAAAACTAAGTTCATTTAAAAATCATTAAAATAGTTAAAAATAACAATAATGTATTAAAAAATGTTTAGAACTTTAAAAAAACTTCTAAAAATAATGAAAATAAGGATAATGCATAAAAAATATATTTATAATTTGTTAAAACTTCTAGAATTTATAGATATTTAACCATGGCTCCAATTAAGTCCATTTAAAACTCATTAAAATCATTAGAAATAAGAAGAAGTGCCACTAGCCACATGCTATGCTGACTGCTCATGTCACCGAATGGATTCATCCCGTCTGTACTCAGCCCAAACCTTATATTCCTAATCTCATGCGCAAAATGCTTTTTGTACTTCGTATCTATCTTTCTCCATTGAGATCCGTCTGCAGAGTGCCTTATCATCTCATCCTTCTTATGCTCTTCGTGGTGCCAATGCATCAACTTTGCATGCTTTTTGTTTGCAAACATGCGTTCAATCCGAGGGATTATAGGAAAATACCACGCAACCATATTGTGCACTTTCCTCTTCTTCAGGACGGGGCCACCAGTGTCATCATCAGCATCATCATCGTTATCTCCACCTTTATACCACGGTGCTTCGCAAACTGGACATGTGTCCAAGTCTGCATAATCACCTCGATATAGGATATAGTCATTTCGACATGCGTGAATTTTCTGCACTTCCAGTCCGAGTGGGCAGACAACCTTCTTCACTTGGTATGTTGTTTATGGCAGTACATGACCCGCTAGAAGGAGGTCTTCGAACAGCTGTAGAAGCTCTGTGAAGCTCTTGTAACTCCAGCCGTTGGTTGATTTCATCTGCAGCAACGAAATGACAACGTGTAACTTAGTGTGCTCCTCGTTGCATCCGGGATAAAGCCGGAATTTTGAGTCCTCCACCATGGTCTTGAACTTCTCATATTGCCTGTCATCGTCATTGGCTGTCTCCCATCGCGCAACATCTGATCCAAACCATCTGATTCGTCATTGTCATATCCACCTCCGTCAATAGGCAACTCCACATTGTCTCTGTCCATTACATCCGGATTCTTATCTTCACCATGATTATCCTGACATGTGTAATTAGGCATAAAACCACTTGTTAGAAGACACTCGTGAACTTGTTTTTCATAAAACTATCTCTCGTTCCTGCAATCAGTGCACGAACAACGCAAGTGTTCCGTCGTGCTCAACGATTTGAAACTTGTGGCCACGATCATGAAGTTCATTACTCCCCTAGCATATTCCAAGGTACCGCGCTTCGCAACATTCATCCCTCCTTCATCCATCGGTCCTATGAAAATTCTTAAATCAACCGCTAACATACATATATCAATTAAATCTGTAAATCAATCAAAAATCATAATTACTAATCTTTAATATCTAAAATACTCGATGATTTAATACACTCTACATTACTCAAGATTGAAAATTATCATTCTCTATATCTATTGAAATTCTAATATTAATAATAGGTAGTAATCTCTAAATTTCTCCAAAATTAATAAGTCATCATACTTTCTCAAATCACCACCTCAAAACAAATCAAGATGTAAAATAATGGTCCAATTCAACAACAGAAATTGCAAAAATATCTTGACAAAAATTAGTGCACTACCATCTACATTATCCATCACAAATGAGAAAAAAATACATAGAGAATCACACAAATGAAGAAAAATTACATAGAAAATCAAGATGTACTAACCTTTAAGCATGCAAAAATGTAAATCTCTGGATGTTTTTGAAGTTTTTGGGCAAAACCTCCCCCCTTGCATGAGCACAAGAAGAAGGCCTCCAATCATGAGCTAGAGTGCTGAGAAGGGTATATATAGGCTGAGGATATAGGTAGGTTCTTAGCAAGAACCGGCACCTATTTCCCTTTCCCTCCATTGTGAGTAAACACATAGGTACCGGTTCTTTATTACGAACCGGCACCTATGTTATAGTAACCGGTTTTTAGTGAAGGTCCAACACTATTAGAAGCCAAAGGATAGTTGGAGGAGGGCTATAGGTGCCGGTTCATAACAAGAACTAGCACCAATGTCCTTCTCTTCAAGAACCGGCACCTATAAGACCTCATAGGTGCCGGTTCTAAAAATTATGGGCAAAAAACGCCTTATAGGTGCTGATTGTTCCAGGATAGAATTACCCGACAGTAATTTTGTTTTGAAGCCGTATAGAACTGAGATTTTGAGGAATTTTATCGGTGATCTTTTTGGGATTACTAGATGTGTAACACCATACAGGTTTATTTGCTGATATATAAGACAGAAGGAATGAGAGATTGAAGAAGCTACCTTTCATGTAAGAGGTAACATCTACACAAACTTCAATAAATTATGAGAGCATTAGAGTTATTTGGGTTTGTGTGTTAAAGATAACTTATTGTATAGATTACCTAATTAAGAGATTATAGAGATAAAATTAGAGGTGGCAACCACCTCTATTATAAACTTGCTCTTAGGCAGGCGGGAAAGTGCTTTTATCCATCGAGAGGACATTCACTTGTTTTTTACATGTTACCTAAATATTTATTAATATTTTTAAAAAATTAACAATATAGATTAATATGAAATATATCACTTCACAAGCATGCAACTTTAAATTTGGCTTGTACAAGTTGTAACAAAATAAAAAAAATACAACTCTGAATGTTTGTATACTAGTTTTAGTTTAATTTGTTATTTTTGTTACTACTTGTAGAAATCGAATATGGCCTCCATGTTTGTGGAGTATATCTCTTAATTTGTTATTTTTGTTACTACTTGTAGAAATCAAATATGACCTACATGTTTGTGGAGTATATCTCATATTAATGAGGAAAATTTCTTGTGTGCCTCCTGAAATTTAAACGTCACTTTTATATCTATGAGTTTTGCTCACTCCTTTCTATGCCCCTGAATTTTAATTTGGATTCTCTCTATATCATTTCCGTTAGCAGACTGTTTAATTCCTATAAAATTACCTATGTTTCTTTTAGTCATGGAAGAAAGAGATCATGGAGTATATTGTTGGAGTCTAGTTTGTTGTATAGGACATATATATTTATGAGTTTGTTGCGTGAGGAATTATTGATAATATTTATTTTAATATATTTCAGAAAAAGTAACATTTATTTTATATTTATTAAAAATAGTGTATGTAGCATATTTTTTATATAATAGAACAAGAAGTTTGGCACATGTCATATATATTATCCAAAAGAAATGCTACACATGACTAATTGCCTTTTCCTATTTGTTTTAGAAAAAATGCTACACGTACTTTTTTTAAGATATACTAATAATTTTCTATGTAAAGTATAACAAACTTATGAATATTATAGTCACACAACAAAAATTTTTACAAAATTCTTCATTCCTTGCATGTCCAAATTGACTTTTTATACCACTAAAGGTCAATAAATGAAAAATTTATAGAAGAGATCAAAATAAAATTTGAGGGTATATAAGAAATTGAGAAAAAACAAGGACGTATAAGAGATTGACGTAAACTAAAATCTTGTTAATACTTTTTAACTTTTTTATGACTATTCAGATGTCATATAAAAAATGAGAAGATGTCTACTCGAGAGATGAAAATTCATCTTCGCACGCAGATCACATGTTGTTCCAAACCAAATTTTGACAAATTAGTTGAAACATGTAAAAAAAAAATACTGCAGTGTCGTCCTTATGGTAATACGGTGCGCCATTTTTCTACAGAGTACGCAATATGCATAGTTGCATACTATCCTAAACGTATTACAGAGTGCCATCAAATCTGAACTCAAAAGCAAATGCCGAATCGCTGATTCTTTGATATTTCAAAGGATATTTCCGATGAGTGTAACATGCGAAACGTAACTAGCTGATTATTTTGTGCCTATATTTTTTAAAGATTTGCATGCCTATCTTGAAAAACTCTTGTCGATCATATAAATGGGTAATAAGAAAAAAAGATAGCGCACGAAATTTAAAATAGATGAGTAAAACGAACAAGATTTAAACGGGTTTAGGCCGGCCTTCTCGCTGAGAGTAATACCCTACTACTGTTTCGTGGATTGTATTCATTAGGTGTTATATTGATCTAATAATTGAGTTGTGGTTATGCTCTCAAGGGTCCCTGCCCTTCTTATATAGGTTCGGGTACAGGGTTACAAGGAGAAAAATTCAGTTGAACACGACACAGGTTTCCTTATCTCTTTACATAATCATACATAATCAACACTATGGGGCTTACCATAGAAAACAAGGTATGGCAACTCACAAGTTCTAATCTATTACATAATATATGAATCCGATCTAACTTCTATCTTTAGTTGGATAAGTCGTCAATGCGGATATATAGTACTCATAATTTCCACAAATCTTAATAGTCTTCAATCTATCTACAAATAAAATTATTTTGTAGCAATTCCATCACATTAAAATCATAAGTTCCACTGATTCTTGCAGCCTTTCAAGCTGACATTTCATCATGCAGTTAGTGCAAGTTTGCTAGACCAGGATGTGTCCACTACACGCTGACAAAAACAAGTGTTGGTAAGATGTCGACACTATGTATATACATGATGTCAACACTGTGACACTTCAAGGTCCAAGAAAGTGGGTACATGGACGATCTTTTTCCTTCTCCTAGATCATGCTTATGTCCTATATATGAATTCTCATCCAACCATCTCCATGTGTTCATGTCTGCTTCGGCATACTCTTCTCAATCTAACCATATACATCAGCAATACTAGCCTAATGGAGAGGCCGGCAGTAACCACTGACATTATCTGGAGAAATTACTTGCCTGTTACAGCAATGAAGAGAAGCTGAACCCAAAGGAGTGGCACTGAGAACACAGGTGCCAATACAATGTATGGTGAGCTACTGTAGAGTGGAGTAATTCTGTAACTGTGTTCTCAGGTCACCCCTTTTGGTTTCTTCTGTTGATTCTTTGTCGAATTTGAGATAGTGGTATACTTGAATGAATAGATTGGTTTATCTTGATTTATGAGAAAGCATATGTCTACATACTATAGAAACGACTAGAGGAAATTCTCTTTTTTTACTCCGGTATTTTCACTTTTGTTCAATGAATTCTTTGCCTGTTCTTCATTCCGGTAAGTGTTGCCGCACCATCATTTTATTTACATGGTTTTTCTTGCAGCAAATCTGTTTTGTACGGATATTGCTGTAATTGGAAGAACAAATAACGGAAGATGGGGCAATAATTTCAGCTCCATCGTTTCGCTTATGCTTATTCTTATCCGTATCGTTTATTAGCAAATAAAAATAATTTATAGGTAAAATTTTGATGTACACATGCCCTTAGTGATTCATAAGCATATGCTATAAAATAAACTATAATTAAAAACTTACAAAATTAACTTCAAAATTAAGTTTTGAAATTCAAAATTTGACTTATAAGCGTATTGATAGAGAAACGATAGGGCTACTTATCTCACTGCATATCAGAGCAAGTACATGCGGCTAATCACTTGTCCTAAGATGCCATGTAGACTTATTTGATGAGGTGGAACGAGATATGAGGAAAGAGAAAAAGCCACCCCTAATGTAAAGGGCAACCTTTACATAAACTCCAATAAAATTGTATGAGTATTGGAGTTATTGGGATTTGTGTGTTAGAGGTAACCTATTGTATGTGTTGCCTCCTAATTTATGGATAGATGAAATGAATAAAATTAAAGACGGTAGTCACCTCTGCTATAAAACTTGCTCTAAGAGCAAGTACTATAGAGGCTATAAGCCAGCTATAGACACATATGAAGAAAGTAAGATATAAGACAGAAGAAAAGCGTACTTTAGATTTGCAGCACGTAATTCAAGACGTTGTGTATGTATGAGAGGTGAGACCAGATATTAATGGTGTAACATATATTTATAGGTAACTATTGTATGAATGAGCTATTAAATTACCTATAGATGATTTTAAACTATTAATTAGTTATATTATTAAACTTGCTCTCTAAGTGTTTAGTCTGTTGGCACCTTGAGTCATTTGCTGCTAGATCATTATTATGGAATATGGAGTAGAGTTAGCCATTGCGATGCACACCTTTATGTATTAACCACATGGTAAAAATATTGTAGATATTTGTTTGGAAAAGTGTTTCCCTTCTCGACGGGTGTATATCATCTAAGTAGTTATAAACAATAACAATATAAATTGATTTCTGATGTATCACTCCATTAACATTGTACATTCAAATTCGATTGCTATAAGTTATAACAAAACATTTATATACTAGTTTTAGTTGAATTTTTTGTTTTTTATAACTTGTAAAAGTCGAATTTCAGCATGCATGTTTATGGATTGATATATCTTATACTAATCTATCTTTTTGTTTTTATATTTAACTATAGTATCTATCTATATAGTTGATGCTCATTAACTAGTACAACACAACATGTAAGTATGTCATATCATCACCCACTAGAAATTATTATCTAAAGTATTTTAAATCACATGCAAGTGTGTCACATCATCACGAACTAGCAAATATTTATAATTTTAAATAATCGTATTGAGTATTTTAAATATTATGCAAACATGACATATCATTTATAATTTTGTTGTACTTTTAGAACTCAATACGCAAGCAATGTCAAATAATTATCTCCACGTCACTTTCGTATTATTTAAACATATACATCTATAATTTATGTAATTATTTCAATAATGTATAACATGTATTCATTAATATATTAATATATTATGTAGAAAGCATGGGGTATTAACTATTTATAACTATTAAAGTTGACAAGCTATCTATGAGTAACTCTGTCGTCCAAGCTCTGATTGTAACGGGGCTGTTTTCATAATTCCAACATCATTTGACTCTTCGCTGTGAAATTTATGTCAAAATCTAGTGAATTTTCTATGTGAGATTTTATAGAACTGAAAAAATATTAATTTTAGGCTCTTAGCCGCCTAATACTAGCAAGTACTAGCTTTTTTCTTTACATATCTGTCTCTGTGAATAGATTTAACTACGTGTATCAGAAGACAACTTCCTTTGAGAACACCGAATACAAATTAATTCCACGGCAATAACAGACAAGAAGGTTGTTAGAACAGAAAGATTTACACTCTAATAAGTAATAACATGGCCACTGTTCTTCCATTCGTAAGCAGCTTTCATCAGTTTGAACTAGTTTGAAGCCAGCTGCTGCCGTTGCATCATCTTCATCACCAATAATGTAATCGAAGAACTCATCGCATCCTCCTCCGCCATTGCCGTCAGCGAGGAGGTTCCTCTTCCTCTTCACCCTTCTCGGCGTCTTCTTCTTGACCAGCTCCACTTCACCATGGTCACCGAACGCAGCCTCCTTCGCCAGCCATTCTTGGAGAAGCTTCGCTCTTGCCTCCTTCATGGCGGGATCATCAGCGCATGCACTGAAGTGTTCGTCCGCTCTTTGGAAGACGGTACGGCACCTCCGGACCCGCTCGGCCTTCTCTGCCGCGTTCCCTGGGAGGGCGGCGCCGCCGGGGCATGCCGTGGCCTCGAACTCGGCGTAGCTCACCCACACGTTGAGGTGCTGTGCTTTGCCAAGAAGCCTCTCGTAGAGCTGCGTTGCACTGTCGAGCTCGCCGGCGTCGATCTCGAACTGGATGTACTCCGTCCACACTAGCTCTGGCGCGTCCAGCGCCGGCTGAGCGACGGCGAGGTCGTATATGGAGAGGGCGCGGTCGGTCTCGCCGAGCTTCGTCTCGAACGCGGCATAGCTTCTCCATGCGAAGCTGTTGCTCGGAGCGTGCTCGATGAACTTCTGTGACAGAATCCAGCACCGGTCGACATTGCCGAGCTGGAGTTCGATCTCGATGTACCTCCTGAACAGCTTCAGCCAGGGCGCGACCCCGATCGCGTTGCCGAGAAGCCGCCGCGCCGCGGCGAGGTTCTTGTCACGGATCTCGAGCTCTACCACCATGACCCAGATCTTGGAGAAGGAGAACTTCTTGTGTGGGATTGTCCTGAGGCACTCCCGGTACACGTCGCGTGCGCGCGGCACGTCCTCCGCGTCGAGCTCCTCGAAGAGCGTGTAGTTGATCCAGAGGTAGATGTACCGCCGCCATTGCTGCTTCTCCGCCGCCGCCGCCGGCGGAACGTTGGAGATGGCGCGCCTGTAGAGGTCCCTGATTCTGTCCGCGTCGCCGGCGTTGGCGTTCTCCTCCAGCCTGATGAGGTCGAACCACGCGTCGTAACACAGCGGGTTCGTGGTCACCGTGTGCTCGTACTGGGACCTCCGCTTGGTGACGATGTTGTCCTCGATGGCATGGCGGTCCTCGATGTTCCCCCGCAGCTCCTCTGCTCGGGGCTCGGGCGGCTCGCCACGGAGCGATGCTGGTATATTGCACGCGCTCTGTCCGGCTCCCTGCACTGCTCCTCCAAGTCGGCTAACGCGGTGAGCAGCAGAGCGGTTTCATCGTTGTCACCGGCGGCGGCGAGGAGGCTCTCGGCGTTCTCGTACACGCAGCGCGCGCGGTCCAGGTTCTTCTGTTTGGTCTCGAACTCTTCGAAACGGATAAACGTATCGGAACCCGGGCGAGCAGCCACATGCCGCTCATGGACGGCCCCTGGCGCGGTCGACCATGCCGTGGCGGAGCTCGAACGCGGCGTACGCTTTCCAGGCCGCGGCGTCGGGGCACCACTCCATCCACCTGTCAAACACTACGCGGGCGTTGTCTGTGGCGCCGAGGAGCTCCTCCATGCGGAGGTACTCCAACCAGATGCGGTCAACGCGCGGAAGGATCGCCACGACGCGGTCCAGTGTGTTGCGCGCGTGCCCGACGCTGCCGCCGCGAGCCTCGAACTGCGCGTACTTGATCCAGACGCCGTGGTCGTGGTACGCCAGCGTGCCGCCGGCCAGCGCTCGCTCGTACACGGACCGCCCGCCGGGGGGGAGGGGGGTTGCCGCCGCCGGGGTACTCCTCCCACCGCGCGTACCCCATCCACGCCGCCGAAGCGTCGCCGCCTCTGCCGGCTCGACAGACGATGGCTACGAACCGCGCGCGCCGCTCGAGCTGGTGCTCGGCGAGCTCGTCGGCATCGACGATCCTCCTTTTCTTGGACTCAGGCGGCGGGCAAACGGTCACCTCTCCATCGCCATGCCGTAAGCGGGTCTCACAGATGAGATGCTCGGCCGTGAGCTACACGGGCGCCGCCGCTTTGTTCTTACGCGGTGGGGGGTCGTCAGCATCGCCATGGTCAAGAGGGCGATAAGTGGTAGTGATATGTTCTAGAGGTAATCGTAGAGATAATTGTATCACATACTATGTTTATATCTTTATTATACATTGTTTTTTGAAATAGATAACTCATTATTAATTAATAAATATGTGATTCGTTCATGAGACTATTTATGTTGTATGTTACTATTTCTAAAGGATCCCAGATCAAATATCATATATGCAACAAATATGGTTCAATGACCAGCACATTTATTTATTAATGATCATGTCTCATAGATCATGGTACGAAGATACCAAATTAATAATGTTAACATATGTTGGAAAACATGTTGTTGGATATACCAATATTAGGCACTGCAAAGATATATGTAATGTGCCATCAGTGGTCTCATATTAGTGTTGGTGCAGAATCCTTAGACCTGAGATTATCATAGTTCCTGACATAAGTAGTAGCTTGCTTAGGGACTGCCAAACACTACTATGTAACTGGGTAGTTATAAAAGTAGTTTTTGGACATGCTATGTAACATGTAATGGGATATGAATAATCAAGATGAGATTTGTTCTTTTTTTGGAGAGGTATATCTGGACCCCTCGATGTTATAGATTATGAAAATGCATGGTCATACCAAAAGTGATTGAGAAGTCAATTGCAGGTTAAATAATCTACTACAGGATCAAGTGAATGATTCAAGTATTAAAGGATGACACATATCTAGTCTTGAGCTTAATTGATATCGTGAGGCAAAAGGGTTCATACGAGTATATACTAGAGGTTCAGCCGATATGATATTTATGTATGCTCGGTGGGTCGATATGTTCTGCTAGGGACCGCTATTGACACGTGGACCGAAAATGAGTTTTCGGATTGCAGCCGAGTGTATATGAACCTACAGCATTGCACACTTAACGGGTTGGAATAAAGCGATTGAATGAAGATCCAATATATGCTCAATTTGGATAGAGATCCGAGTATAATTCCTATGGGCCTCGCACGTCCAGTTATGGATCCTATATATATTCTTCAGGTGCTAAGGCTGGTCTTTAAAGAGAAACCTTAGCCGTCACTCCCCTCCCGAGCAAAACCCTAGCCATACACGAGCACTAGCACGCCCGTGCGACGTGTTCCATCCCTGGACATGTGGATACCGGTAGAGGCGTCGCTGGTCTGCGGTGCTGATCGGCGTGAGAGCACGGCAGGGCATACGCACGAGGAGGAGAAGGTCGGGCTGCTACGATCTACTACTTTCTCTATATCGACGCGCGCTACATCGCCAACGTTCCTTCGGCTTCTTAGCACCTACTTCCGTTGCAAAGCACATCAAGTGGTAAGGATCTATAATCTCATATTTGCATGGTTCCTGGTTTACGCAATAGAGAAATTTTGATTTATGCTATCGTAGCCTATGTGTATCCTAACAATAAGTTGTGGCGGGCGTGCAGTTTATGTGTTATATTGGGCCATGAAGGCCTTGTTGGTGTTAAGGTAAACTGCGGGAGAGAGAGCGAGAGAGAGAATGAGCGAATGGATTGGGAGTTCTTTATTGGTCAATGCGATTATATTTATAGATTGGAAAGGGGTGACAATCATAGGTGCGATGGTTGGGAACCATAACGTCGGTTACCAAGGAGCGCCGAACGGTTAGACACGTCTCTTCCTTACTTCATGATAAGTAGTAGGAATAGATGGTTGCCTAATCCACTGGGTGGATGAGATCATTCTTTATATATCATAACACTCCCCCTTGATCGAATCCAGCTTTGATCATTGTTCTTTTCATTGTTCCAGATATCTATAAAGATAGTCTTAGAAATAATTATAATTAGTATATTAGATACATCATGTAAACTCATCAAAAACCCAGTGAGAAAAATAAGAAGAACCATGATATATTAGTAGCTATTTTTAGACTTTTACGAGTAAACCTCATATATGGTCCAAAAATAATATAATGACTATAGTTATCATTTAATAAACACCTTAGTTAGGAAAAACAATATGATAAGATAAATAACTTATATTGATATTATCTCATTAAAAACTTTGAATGAGAAAACCTAAAGAGTAAAACTCATACAAAGGAAAAAAGAGTATAATATGACGAAAATAGGTTATTTCTTAGAGAGAGGTACTACCACTGAATCCTGCAAATTTTTAAATCGCCTCATACCAATTCCTTCGACACATTTAAAGAATATGGAGTATGGTAGATATTTTGTGAATAAATCAGCAAGATTATTACATGACTTAGTTTGCAAGATGTTTATCTCTTCATGTTGTTAAAGTTCATGGAGATAAAATAATTTGGGAGCAATATGCTTAGTGATGTGGCTCTTAATATAACCAGGTTTTATCTGAACAACACAAGCATCATTATCTTTATGGATAATGGTAGGTTATTCTAATGGACCAATACCATAATATGTTAATATGTAGTTAATTATTCTGTGAAGCTATACACATTCACGTGATGTCTCATATAATGCAATTATTTCAGAATAATTTGTGGAAGTAGCTACCAGAGTCTGTTTAGAAGACTTCCATGAAATAGCAGTCCCATCTTGTAACAATACGAATCTTGATTGTGATATGGTGTTGTGGGGAACAGATAGATAGCCAACATTAGTATACCCAATTAAAGTCGGATCCTAGACCTTTTTAAAGAAAAGTCATAGATCTCATGTGCCATTAAAATATCGGAAGACATTCTTAATTTCAGTCCAATGGCGTTTGGTAGGAGCAGTGTTGTATCTTGCTAATAGATTTACCGCGAAAGTAATATCTGGTCTCGTACTATTTGCAAGATACATGAGTGCGCCAATGGCACTGAGATATAGAAAATCAGGTTCTAAAACATCCTCTCCATCTTCCTTTGGTCTAAATGGATGTTTCTCTATGTCTAGAGATCAAACCACCATAGGGGTTTTGGAAGGATATGACTTATCCATATTGAATTTCTCCAATATTTTCTGGGTATATGCACTTTGGTGCATAAGAATTTCAAAAGGTAAATGCTCAAGTTGTAAACCTAAGAAAATTTTGGTTTGACCCAAATCCTTCATCTCAAATTCCGTCTTTAAATGATGATGTGCTTCATCAATATCTTGTGTATTGCCAATGATGTTAAGATCATTGACATATACTGAGATAATACAAAAACCTATGGGAGATTTTTTTATAAAGACGCATGGGAAATTATCACTTTTAATGTATCCCTTTAGAGAAAGGAATTCACTTAATCGGTTGTACCACATCATGCCCGATTGTTTTAAGCCATAAAGCGATTTCTGCAACTTAATATAATACGTGTTACAATTTACTTTCTGATTCGGGTTGTCGATTCCGTCAGGAACCTTCATGTAAATATAAGAATCAAGTGACCCATAAAGATATGCTATCACTACATCCATCAACTACATAGATAGACAGTTTTATACTGCCAAAGATATTAAATATCGAAAAGTTATACCGCTCATAACCGGAGAATAAGTTTCGTTGAAATCAATGCTAGGTCTTTGCGTAAAACCATGTGCTACAAGTATTGCTTTATATCTCACAACCTCATTGTTTTCTGTCAGGGTTATAGATAAGGCATACCTCCTATCCTTGGAGTCATGAAGTATATGAATACGGAATACCCTTAGTATACCGGAAGGATACCTTAACATTGTGGAAATCGGCTAACAAGCAGGGAAATTGTATCCCGAGTAGAAGGTGTTAGAGTCCTATTCGGGGAGAATACAATCTCTGTGATCTCGTAGGCTAAAAGTACACTCCAAATTCTACTTGGAGACCAAGGCAATCTGCGGTATAAATACAAAGCCCCCTAGGGGGTACGAGATCATCGAATCATAGTGCAAGCCACCACCATAGCAGAAGCAATCCGGAAGACTTGAAGACAATCGCTGCCTAGATCTCGTCGAGTTGTTCTCGATAGGGATCTTGTCGGTACTTTACGTTTCTGTTGTAATCTCTGTGGTTTTCCTCACAATCACATATAAACTGGAGTAGGGCTATTACCTCTTGAGGGGCCTGAACCAATATAATTCTTTGACTTTTGTGTGCTTGAACTCATTTCGTGTAGATCCTTGTACCAACAATCCCCATACTCTACAAATACCGTAGTCGCAGTGTACACCATCGACAGTGGCGCGCCAGGTAGGGGAGCTTGGTGCTCAAGGTTTTGCCAAGATGACTTCAAGTTCAAGATTCTCCAACAACAATGTCCACATTCGTCCTGGCTTGGGAGATCCTACTCAGCCGACGTTTGTTTGGACTTAGGTCGGATCCTTCGTCTTCCCTATCTTTGCCGCGGTTCCAATCTTGCCTTCCCCAATACCAGCTAGGATCGAGAACGGAGCCACAAGGGCGGCCGAAAAGCAATTTATCATCGGCTATTCCTCCTGTCCAGTCAGAAAAAAGGAATATGACGACTTTAGCGCCCCAAAGAATTCCTAAAGTGGCCAAATCTCAGACATCTGTCGAGGGCTAGGTACCGACAGGGAAGTCTCCTCCAAGCTACGACACTTGGTGTTTGATCCACAAGACATCTCAGCACTCTTTGGTTGAATATCGGGTGATACTTCAAGTGAAGGATGAACTCGATGCTTGCAAAGATTGAGATATGCAGCGCACATCTTCATACAAGGTGTGGTGCCCGATCCATAAATTGAAGAGTCACCCTCTTACAGATTGCAAGTTCTTGAAAATCACCGGTCCTATGGTTTGTGTTCCTTGCTGCTCGATTCACCAACCTTGAGACCAATCTTGGAATGCGTCGGTGGATGATAGCACAACGAAAACCATAGGACCGTGATCTTCGCGGGATCTTCAGGATACAATTCTTCGCAGGATGTGAACGTGATCGAAGGAGTCATCAAGGACATACCTGAAGAGGATGAGGTTCGCTCAGGGGAAGAGTCACCCGCTCCCGATGCATCGCACCCACCTGAGGAGCCGGTTCGAACCCCCGCCGAACACTTCACCGTGGTCAACTCATTATGGAAGCAAACTCCATTTGACCCACTTACCTTCCTATAAGTAGATGTCTGGGTCAGAAGGTTACAGTCAATGGTAGCCAATCTCAAATTTACCTTCCTGGCCACAGTTGGATCTAACTCACAGGGTCCGTCTCAAGAACCTCGTCCTCGAGGGAGAGACCGAGTACCAGAAGATGACGTTGTCGAGGATGACCTCAGTCCACACCCTAGCCAGGATCTAGGCCGCAACCCACGAAACACGTTGTCAAGAAGGTAGGACAATCAGCCCCCTCCTCATCAAGATGACCATGATCTTCGCAATCACTTGAATGGGTGTAGGCGGGAGCGACAAGATCGGAACGATGTTGACCACCGCCGACCCCGCGCACCTTACAGAGGAAATGGAACGCGGGATGACAATGACAACCTAGGAGATCGCCACAACGATCGAGATCATCAGGGCCGCCAGAGTCAATGGGACGAGAACGATTAGGATCTTCGACAACAATATGACAACGACACCAACGAAACTCGCGATCCCCAAATTCTAGGAGGGATAGAGAACAAGGCCGTAGGTCAAGGCGCTACACCCTCGATCGTGGTGATCCTTCGTCATCGTCATCATCCATAGGAGGCGATTCTCGTAGGCCACGAGGACGTCGTCCACCATTTATACCTGGAGGCAGGTGTCGGGCTTTCGTACCTGCCTTGCGAGAGGTGTGATGGCCGAGCAAGTTCTGTCCCGTAGCAGTAGAAAAGTACGATGGTAGAACTGATCCTGAGGAGTTCCTGCACGTCTACTCAACTTTTCTATAAGCGACTGACATGGACGACAACGCGTTGGCCCACTATTTGCTGGCAGCATTGAAGGGGTCTGCTTGGTCATGGTTGGTACACCTCCCACCTTGCTCAATTTCTTCCTGGGAAGATTTATGGCAGTAGTTCGTCGTGAATTTTCAAGGAACATACAAGCGACATGCGGTGGAGGACGATCTACACGCCCTTAGACAAAATCCGGGTGAATCCCTAAGAGACTATATATGATGCTTTAACGAATGCCGGAATATGATCCCCAAATCATCGACGCTTCTGTCATATGTGCGTTCAAATTAGGCGTCCAAGATTGGTATACTATCCAAGAATTGGCGACAAGACGAATCACATCGGCCATGAAGCTGTTCGAGATGATGCCCTTAGGAGGAAGGACGAAAAGAGCAAGGTGGTCAAGGAGATGCAACCAAACAACAAGGAAGCACCGGCGTCTACCAAGAAGAAGAAACAAAACTGCGAAAAGGAAGGGCAATGCATGGCGGAGACAAAGGTCCTTGTCATAGAGCAAGCAAACCCACCCCCAAAGTGCCCGGACCTTCAAGGTGGTGAACTAGTATGACATTGGTGTCCAATCCACAAGACCAGTACACATACTCATTAGGATTGCCAGGTCTTCCAAAAAGCATTCGCAAAACTGTTGGCCCTTGAAAAAGGAAAGCGAATTCGTGTGGTCGAGAGGAGCACTGATAATCTCTCGTGCGACAACGAACTCGTGTTCCCAGATTTCAACCTGCATGTAGCCCATATCTTCAGTGGTTCTACGACGTACACCTCTAAAAGGGAGTATAAGAAGGTAGCACACAAAGTTTGCTCTACATCACAAGGAGTCGTAATCAAGATGAGGTGGTCTGAACAGAAGATCGAGTTCTCAGAACACGACCATTCGACAACAATGATTGTGCCAGGCTGATATCCGATAATAGTAGAGCCTACCATCCGAAATATCAAAGTAGCACGTGTCCTCGTCGATGGCAACAACTCCATCAACGTTCTCTTTGCCCACACACTCGATGGCAACAACTCAAAGTAGCACGTGTCCTCGTCGATGGCATCCCTAGAAGCGAGCTCATTGCTTCCGACTAGCCCTTCCACAAGATCACTCCAGAGTCATCATCCAAGCCACTGGGAAAGATCACACTAGTCGTGACGTTCGGTCAGGCTAATAACTTTTGGACAGAGCAGATCACCTTTGATGTAGCCGAGTTCAACATGACTTACGAAGCTATTCTCGGAAGGACAGCACTGGTGAAGTTCATGGCGGCGTCCCACTGCACATATCAAATTCTAAAGATGCCAGGCCCAAAAGGGACGATCACAATCCTCTGGAACACGAAAGTAACGGTACAGTACGACAAGAGGATTCTTGACATGGTCAAGCATACTCTTGTGCCACCCGCCACTACAGAACCACCTCGGAAAGTGAGCAAACTCAAAAAGGCACTCAAGCCCGATGGTGCAATCAAGTTCATCCCGTTGACCAGTAGTAACCCTGATAAGATAGATAAAATCGGAGCAATGCTCGACAAAAAAATAGGAACTCGAGTTCATCACCTTAGTCCGTGAGAATGCAGACGTGTTTGCTTGGCAACCGTCCGACATGCCCGAATCCCTAGGGAGGTGATCAAGAACAAACTGATGGTGCGTTCTTATGCCAACCCAGTAAAACAAAAAATGTTGTGGTTCACACAAGATAGAAAAGATGCTATTCAAGAAGAACAGGACAAACTTCTCAAAGCAGACTACATCAGAGAGGTTCTCCATCCAGAGTGGCTCACTAATCCAGTAATGGTGCGCAAGGCCAACAGCAAGTCGAGGATGTGTATAGACTTCACCGATCTCAACAGGGCGTCCCCCAAGGATCACTGCCCTCTTCCTCGCATTGACCAACTGGTGGATTCAACTGCGAGTTGTGAGTTGTTATGTTTCCTTGACGCTTACTCTGGCTACCACCAGATCAGCATGGCCAAAGAGGATGAGGAGAAGACTGTGTTCGTCATTCCCAGCGGTGTTTTTTGCTACACCAAGATGCCCTTCGGACTAATCAAGGAAGGTAACACATACCAACGAGAAATCTATGGGGCTTTCGATGACCAGATTGGCAAGAACGTGGAGGCATATGTCGATGATGTTGTGGTCAAGACAAAGACAAAGGACAAGCTGATCAATGACCAGAGGGAAACATTTAACAATCTCTGGCAACATTGGCTCAAACTGAACCCAAAGAAGTGCACGTTTGGAGTACCGTCAGGAAAATTGCTAGGATTTCTTGTCTCCAGACGAGGAATTGAAGCAAACGCCAAAAAGATCAAGGCCATCGCGAACATGAAGTCACCAAGAAGACTCAAGGAAGTGCAAGAGCTTATAAGATGCATAGCAGCTTTAAGTCGGTTCGTGGCTAGGATCGGAGAATGAGGGCAACCTTTCTTTGCCTTACTCGAAAAACAGGATAGATTTGAGTGGACACAAGATGCTGAGAACGCGTTTATCGCGCTCAAACGGTACTTGTACAACCCACCTGTAGTCGTTGCCTCACAACCGATGGAAGAATTATTTCTCTATAGCGCTGCCACACCTTATTCTGTTAGCACTGTGATTATCATTGAGAGGGACAAAGTACAACATCCCGTCTACTATGTCATTGAGGCCCTCCACGAAGCCAAAACCTGATATCCTCAAATCCAAAAATTGCTCTATGCCATAATCATGACATCGCGGAAGCTGCGCCACTACTTCTAGGGCCATAAAGTCAAGTCGTCTCTTCTTTCCCTCGCGACGAAGTAGTAAGGAACAAAGACGTCGTCGGACGCATTGCTAAATGGGTCATCGAACTCAGCCAATTCGATGTCAACTTCATCCTGCGCACAGCCATCAAGTCACAAGTTCTCGCAGGTTTTGTTGCCGATTGGACTGTTCCCGAGAACACCCCAACCGGTCAGACAACTGATGAGACATGGATAATGGCCTTTGACGAGGCTTTCAACAGTCAGGGAGCAGGGGCAAGATTCATTCTGATATCTCCAGCAAGAGACCAGTTCAGACATACAATACACCTCAACTTCAGAGCTACGAACAACACCGCGGAGTACGAGGGACTACTCGCTAGGTTACGAGCAGCAGTATCACTAGGGGTAAAGCGACTAATTGTGAAAGGGGACTCATAATTAGTTACCAGCCAAGTGCACAGACACTACAAATGCTCAAACTCAGAGTTAACCAAGTACATTGCCGAGCTCAGGAAGCTGGAACAAAGGTTTGACGGCTTGAAAGTGCGTCTTGTCTATCGCAAGGACAACACCGATGCCGACAACTTAGCACTGCATGTGTCCAAAAGAGAACCTGTCGAACCAGGAACTTTTTTGGACGTCTTGACGAAACCTTTAATTAAGACCACGAACGACGAAGGCACCTTAGCTAACCCCGAGAACAGCTCGGGAGCTCCTGAAGAGGTCACCCACATCGTCGTCGACATCGAGACCATAGAAGACTAGCAGACTCTGCTCATCAATTTCTCGGATGACGACCAACTTTCGGACGAAGACACCGAGGCAAAAAAAACTCTCTCGCCAGGCAAAAGCTTATTGTATGATCAGTAACGACTTACAAAAAAAAGCGCCGAACAGAGTTCTGCTCAAGTGTGTCTCTCACGAGGACGACAAAGATCTACTACTCGACATCCATGAAGGAATATGAGGATCTCACACTGGCGGGCGAACTCTGGTTGGAAAAGCCTTCCGACAAGGATTTTTCTGGCCAACAGCCCTTCAGGACGCTTGCGACTTGGTGAAATGGTGTGAAGCTTGCCAATTTTGCGGTAAACACACCAAGATACTAGCCCAAGTGCTCCAAACTATGCCTCTCACCTGGGCGTTCTCGTGCTGGGGGCTTGACATCCTCAGACCGTTTCCTCGAGGACATGACGGCTACAAGTTCTTGTTTATGGCTATCGACAAATTGACTAAGTGGATTGAGGTAGAGCCAACAAGAGAGATCAAGGCTGAACACGCCATCAAGTTTATGAGAGGAATATTTTGCACACACGGACTACCTCATCGGATCTTGACAGACAACGGCTCCCAGTTCATCGCATTGAATTAGGAGTAAAAATCTACTTCGCATCAGTCTCCCATCCTCAGAGTAACAGGCAGGTCGAGCGGGCAAACGGTATCATACTCCAAGGGATCAAAACACATGTGTGCGATAGGCTCCTAGCTTATGATACATGGTGGGTTAATGAACTTCCTTCTGTCCTATGGGTTGTCCGTACTACCCAACAACCTCCACCAAAGAGACTTCCATCTTTCTCATGTATGGTTCCGACGCCATGCTCCCTTCCGAGCTGCGACATCGGTCTACATGAGTCGAACAATATTAAAAGGATCAAGAGGCGCAACGAGCAGATGATGTCAACCCTCTAGAAGAACATCGAGAACGTGTTGCCGTCCGAGTAGCCATGTACCAACAGGCCCTACATTGCTATCACGAAAAACGTGTTCGTGCCCGTACACTCACCATCGGCGATTACGTGCTTCGACGAGTTCAGAATTAGGCAGGGCAAAACAAGCTCTCACCTAAGTGGGAGGGACCGTACACGGTGGTCGAAGTCTTAAGGCCAGGCGTGTTCAAGATCGTAGACGATGAAGGCTGCGAGTTGACAAACTCTTGGAACATTGACCAACTACGTAAATTTTATGTATAACATCGATGTACTAAAGTTTGTAAGTGTATGGGCCCGCGTCAAGTTTTCTTCTTCATCTCGCCCACTAGCGCGATGGGATCTTCATCAGGCATCGACGACTTCGCCTTCGCCCCTGGGCAGGCGTTCCGCTTCCGCAGCCTCGACTTCATCACCGACAAATTCAGCAAGATCTCTCTCCTTGACTCGGATTCGGACCAGTCGGGGGGGGGGGACCACTCGGCGCCGTTTGGGTTACCAAACGACGCTGAGATCTACCACAATCTTCTATCTTCCAAGTTGGAATCGATCCGCTTGGGAGAATCTTCTTCATCGTCATGCTGCGGTCTGAGCTCCAGGGAAATTGCCGTCATGATTTAACCGCTTGGGTCGTGCTCATCTACTGAGATCGCCGATTACCTCAGCTCTTCTGACTTCGACGACCTCTACGACATCTCCACGGACGAATTTGATGACTCTGATTTTGACAAGGACTACGATCCGATGTTCTTCAACGTCCTTATGGCTGAAGTAACCGAGACCGACTCAGCCATGGCTCATAGGGTTGCAGAAGAGGAACGAGCCAAGTTCGAAGAGGAGCGCAAGCGTATGGAGGAGGGAAACAAGCGCAAGGAGGAGGAGCTCAAGCGGAAAGAAGAAGCCGACAAGAGAAAATGAAATCTGAGGACGACTGGCGCTCCGCTCGTGAGGCCATACTCCAGACCCGAGTTGACAGTGCCCACACCTTCCTCACGCCTCAACAGAATGCGATCGCTGCTCTCACCCTCATCAACACCGTCATCGAAGTGGCACCCCCTGTGGTAACACCGATTCTAGACAAAGTCAAGACTATCGTCACAGTCACAATGGCCGGCGCTCCCACAGGATCCACGCGGAGAGCTACCGAGTCCATCGCCGAGAAACCCGAGGGAGGCCGCCTACCACAAATGCAATATAAAGACTACCGGAGACCTGAGCTCAGCAAGACACCCGCCAAGTGCAAAGACCCTCGTCATTACGCAGCGTGGAAGCATCAAGATCAATCGGTCGACTCTCATGAGAGAGGTCACGGCCGGCCACCCGTCCACGATCGGGTTCGTTATGGCAATAACTCCAACTACCAGAGCAGCTCTCGAAGGACCCCGCTATGTGACTTGAGAGAGGTACTTGACCGGCGCCATTGTGAGCGCAATAGACCTTATTATGAAGACCGAAGGAGATCACCCGACAACTATGAGGATGGAGTACCCGCGTTCACCTGGGACCTGCGTCGAGTGGATTGGACGAGTGGATTCAAGCCCACAGGGATTGACAAGTATGACGGCAAAACCGACCCCGAGTCATGGTTAAACGTTTACACCCTCGCAATCTGCGCAGCAGGTGGAGACAGCAAGGCCTTGGTGAACTACTTGCCCATCTCTCTCGTCGATTCAGCCAGGAACTGGCTCACAAGCTTACCAAGATGTTTGATTGATTCGTGGAGCGAGCTTAGGGATCACTTCATCGCCAATTTCCCGGGCACTTTTGAACGGCCCGGGACCCACTTTGATCTTACAATGTGATTCAAAAGCCCGAGGAGTCATTGAAAGACTACATTCGGTGTTTCTCGGAGAAGCGAAACAAGATCCCCGACATCACCGATGACGTCATCATAGCCGCATTCCAGAAAAGCGTCCGCGACGAGTTGCTGATCGGCAAATTCGGGCGTAAGCCTCCAAGGACGGTCAAGAAGATGTTCGAGACAGCCAACTCCTACGCCAAATCGGACGATGCAATTAAAGCCTCGCGGCAGGACAAGCATGACAAGCAATCCGGGAGTAACTGGCACCCCAAGAAGGACAACGGCAATGGCAATAACAACCAGAAAGATCGCAAGCGTAAGCCCGAGAATCTGGTCGCCACAACGTCTAACTATCAATAACAGCGTCCCAGAGTCATCGCCTACGACAAGATCATGAACACCCAATGCACTCATCACCCGAATTACAAGCACGCGGCCAAAGTTTGTTTCATCTACAAACAGTTCGCTGAGCAATATGCAAGTCAATTACACCAGAAGCCGTCAGATGGAGCTGGCACTTCAGAAACCAAGAGGGACGACCCAGCTGGTGGCTCAGAGCCTTTTCAAGATCACAAAGCCGAGTTAAACCACATTTTTTGAGGACCGTTAGCGTATGAGTCAAAGAGGATGCAGAAGCTGACCGACAGAGAAATCAATGCTGTACATCCTGAAGTTCCATGTTACTTACGATGGTCAGAGGTGGCTATCACGTTCAACCGCTCGGATCACCCTGACCGAGTGGTTCACCTGGGGCGGTATCCCCTAGTACCAGACCCGGTGGTTCGCAATGTCAAGCTCAAGCGTGTCCTCATCGACGGCAGTAGCACCCTCAATATCCTTTTCGCCAAGACTCTGGACGAGATGCAAATCCCGAGATCTGAATTGAAGCCAAGTTCAGCCCCTTTTCATGGAGTCATCCCAGGGCTATCATTTACGCCACTCGGGCAAATCACCCTTCCGGTCACCTTCGGGACTCGGGAAAACTTCCGGACAGAGAACATTAGCTTTGAGGTTGCCGACTTCGAAGCAGCTTATCATGCAATCATTGGAAGACCTGCGCTCGCCATGTTCATGGTGGTACCTCACTACACCTACCTCATGATGAAGATGCCTGGCCCCAATGGAGTCATCTCCCTGTGTAGCGACGTCAAGCAAGCCTTCACCTGCGACAAGGAAAGCTGCGACATGGCCCAAACTCGTAAGAGACTACTCGGCTGTCACGCCCAGAAATTCGCTAACCCGAATTCCAAGCAGAATGTGTATTAAAATCCCTGTCCAGGACCAGCCAGGGTACACAAACGACAAAGTTGCCATACAGATCCATGTCTTACAAACATTATAAAAATCTCTTACATAAGCACAGCGGAAAAACAAAGCAAACTAATGTAACAAACTAAACACTCGTAACGTAGCAACTCAAAACAACAGGCATCCTCGATGGTAGCCACAAGCCTACTCTTGTGAAAAGTCTTCCTCTGAAACATACTCCAACTCTGGTGTGGGGGAAAAATAAAGCAAGACTCAGTACTACCCACTGTACTCAGCAAGTCATACCGGAAAGGGGAAGATAATGATGCAAGTAATGACAAAGGAGAGCTGCAAAGGCTATTTTGCATAAAATACGCATTTAAAAACAATAATTGAAAGCAGTAAAAACAGTTGAGTAAATTAATCATAATTAAATCATCACTGTCCAACGCTACACCACGTTGCGACAGGCCCAAACCACCATCTGAACTACACCAGTTCCATTAAGTCAAATTATTAGAGAATGAGACTAATCACGGTGAATCTGGTTGATCACCCATAACCGCGGGCACGACTATTCGAATAGTTTTAGTCTGATCAGAGGTGTACAACTGTACCCACAAGACACAGTCCCACAACACATTACTGTGCGCCGACATACCACAACGGTACACCGGAAAAGGAGCTGTGACAGGACCCTTCGCATAACCCTTCCTAACCAAGCGCACCCACCTCAGGTTTCGCCCCTGCTCCCTTACCCGGCAGCGGGCAGCCCCCCTCGTGCCTTGGTGAATCCAGCAGCCGATCAACGAGTACACCCCCGCCGACCCAACTCCATCACGCCCACCCTCGCCTGGGTACGTCGGCTAGGAAAAAGCTATACTACAAATCCAGCCATTACCCACGCTGGCTTGTGGAAAGTACGGTAATTCTTCCAGGGTTTCCCGCGAACCGGTCCTTACTTGTCATGAGAACGACCATCAAAACCATGCGCTCACAACCCACCATTATTCAAGATTTTAGTTGAAATAATTATTAAATCACCCACGATTAACCATCGTGAACCATCATGAGATAATCATCATCAAGTAATAATGAAACTTTAGTTATCCCATTAGTGAACTAATGTTTCTAAGCCAGGCTAAGAAAATTCTATTGTAGCAACTACTCAAATTATTTCCCAAGCTATCAAAGGAATAAGGTAATTACAATATAAGGCTGAGTACAATAGGTAAATAAGCCCAGAGATGACATTATAAAACAATGCAATATTTAGAGGAAAATGAGACTGTTTCACAATTTAGGTACAATATGATCAAATGAATAAGTATGACTTGCCTTGCCCCTGTGCTGGGTCGACTTCGGCAACGACCTCGAAGTAAACCGGAGAGTCGGAATTACCGGAATCTAAATGACAAACAAAGCACACAAGCAAACAAGCTATAAGTCTACTGAAACAGAGAACAAAACTATTTTTAATAGATTCTAGACATTTTTATGAATTTTCTGAAACTTGAACGGATTCAAACGAAGTCTAGATGAATTAGTTATGAATTTTTGAAGTTCTCTGTGTTTTTACTATAACAGAAAAAACCTTAATCTATTATTGCGCAATAAAACCCTAGAGCTGACATCATCGCTGACGTCAGCGGCTAGGGCTGACGTCAGCGGGCGGCAGTGGCTCCGACAGGTGGGCCCCACCTGTCGGTGGCATGGTGATCCCGGTCCACAATGGACCGAGTCCACCGGCCGGCGGAGGCGGCGCACCACGTGGCGCCGACGCGGCGCCACGCGGCGGCGGGTGCGTGAGGGCGACGGCGGAGCGGCGGCAAAACGGCGCGGGGAGGCAGCGTGGACTTCCGGGCGGCCTTGGGCCATCCCGGGAAGGGGAAGCGGCGGGGCGCGCGGCGGCTTGGGCCGGCTGGGCCGGGAAGGGGAAGAGGCGCGTGGGGGCGGCGCGGCGGCTTGGGCCAGCCCAGGAGGGGAGCGGCGGCGACTCGGGCGGCTGGGCTAAGGAGGGGGAAATGGGCCGACGGCCCGAATGGAAGAAAAAGAAAAAGAAAAGGGAAAAAGGAAAAGGAAAAGGATTTCCAGGGTTTTAATTATTGCGCTTGAGGTTTTTAATTGGTTAAAATTATTTCTAGGGCTCTGAAAATTCCACTAAAAATCCTGTTAATGTATTTTAACATGGGGAACTCAAGAAAAATTCCACCATGCCAATCAATTCCACTTGATTAAATATATTTTTAATTTAGAATTTGCTCTAGGTTAAGAAGGAAAATTTATTTTTCGCGATTTAATTTACGAATTTTAACTTGGGAGACAAACTTCAGGGTGTGACATCGGCCAACAGGAGGTCCAACTGGCTGCATCAACATAAGGCGAAGGCGAGATCCCAGCAAAGAAGATAGCCAAGTCGGAAGAAGGCGATGCCAAGACAAAGAAGATTCCCCTTGATCCCTCTGATCCTTCCAAAACTGCTGTAATAGGCGCCGAGTTAGATCCCAAATAAGAAAGCGTGCTCGTCACCTTTCTACAAAACAATAAAGATATATTTGCTTGGAAACCGTCTGATATGCCGGGTATTCCTAGAGAGGTGATCGAGCACTCATTAAATGTTAAAGAGGACTCCATTTTGCTCAAGATCAAAGGGATGCTATCAAGGAGGAACTCGCCAAGCTCTTGGCGGCTGGATTCATCAAAGAAGTTTACCACCCCGACTGGTTGGCCAACCCGGTTCTGGTTCGGAAGAAGATAAGGCAATGGTGCATCTGTGTAGACTACACCGACCTCAATAAGTCTTGTCCCAAGGATCCTTTGGATTGCCCCGTATTGATCAAGTCATCGATCAACAGCCGGCTGCGAGCTTCTAAGCTTCTTGGATTGTTACTCGGGATATCATCAAATCAGCTTGAAGGAGTCTGACTGCTTGAAGACATCATTCATTACCCCGTTCGGAGCTTATTGTTACATCACGATGCCTTTCGGCCTCAAGAACGCCGGAGCTACTTATCAGCGTATGATCCAGAGATGCCTTCAGAGTAACTCGGGAGGAACATGGAAGCTGACGTCGATGATGTCGTCATCAAGACCAAGCAAAAACAGGATCTGATCGTTGACTTAGAAGAGACTTTCGCAAATACTCGGGCCTTCAGAATGAAGTTGAACCCGGAGAAGTGCACTTTTGGCGTGCCGTCAGGCAATTACTCGGCTTTATGGTGTCTCATCGCGGTATTGAAGCCAATCCAAAGAAGAGCATCGCTATCCGGAATATGAAGCCCCCGAGTACCTAGAAGGATGTCCAGAAGCTTACTGGTTGCATGGCGGTGCTAAGCCGTTTTGTTTCTAGACTTGGCGAACGAGACATGCCTTTTTTCAAGTTGCTCAAGAAGACAGACGAATTTCAATGGGCCCCGGAGGCCCAGAAAGCTTTTGAAGATTTCAAGGACTTCCTCACAAGCCACCCGTGTTGGCATCGCCTTACCCTCAAGAACCTTTGTTGCTCTACGTTTCTGTAACCTACCAGGTGGTCAGCACGGTCTTGGTCATCGAACAAGAGGAGGAAGGACGAGCTAAAAAGTTCAAAGGCCAATCTATTTCATCAGCGAGGTACTGGCCGGATCCAAAACCGGGTTATTTATCCCCAGGTACAAAAATTGCTATATGGAGTCTTAATTACCGCCAGGAAGTTGGCCCATTATTTTCAAAGTCACTCGATTACCGTGGTCACGTCTTTTACACTCGGTGATGTCATCCATAACCAGGAGGTTACTGGGCGCATCGCAAAGTGGGCCTTGGAATTGATGCCACTGGATATCTCCTTCAAAGCCAGAATGTTTATAAAATCCCAAATCCTGGCTGACTTTGTGGCCGAGTGGACCGAGCGTCAAGATGTACTTAGGGAGGAGCTGCAATACTGGACCATGCATTTTGACGGGTCTAAATGAGTCACCGGCTTGGGAGCAGGAGTTGTCTTGATTTCTTCTACTGGGGAGAGGCTACGGTATGTTCTTCATATACATTTTCCTGTCTCACACAATGTCGCCGAGTACAAAGCTTTACTTCATGGCCTACGACTTGCTGTGTCACTCGGCATACGACGGATGGTTGTACGAGGAGATTCCCAGTTGGTGGTCAATCAAGTAATGAAGGATTGGTCTTGCTTAGATGATAATATGGTAGCCTATCGACAAGAAGTTCGCAAGCTGGAGGACAAGTTTGATGGATTGGAGTTATCCCATGTTTTGAGGCACAACAATGAGGCGGCAGACGAACTGGCACTGTTTGGATCCAAGCGAGAAGCAGCCCTGACAGACGTTTTTGTAGAACACCTTTATGAACCGACTGTTGCTAAAAAATCAGTTGCCAATGAAGAAGTTTCAGACTAGGTTGCCATGCTCGACGCCGATTGGATGACACCGTTTATCAAATTTCTGACTCCGCAGGAGCTACCCGAAGACCGGGATGATGTAGAGCGGATCCGATGTCGCAGTCGGAGTTACGTCATGGTTGATTCGGAGTTATACAGGAGAAGCCTATCTGGAGTTTTGTTAAGGTGCGTCACGCCTGAGGAGGGACGACAATTATTGCAGGATATTCACTTGGGAATTTGTGGCAGTCATGCTGTAGCACGTACTTTGGTGGGCCAGGCTTACAGCCAAGGTTTTTTCTGGCTCACAGCGGTCTCCGACGCTGACAAGGTAGTCCGCACATGTGAAGGTTGTCAGTTCTTCGCTCGGCAAAGCAATGTTCCAGCCCAAGAGTTACAAACAATCCCATTATCATGGCCTTTTGTGGTATGGGGCTTGGATATGTTTGGTCCTTTTAAAAAGGCTCCCAGAGGATTTACACATTTATTCGTCGCAATTGACATGTTCTCCAAGTGGATTGAGGCTAGGCCGGTTGCTACAATAACTGCGGATAAGGCGCAAGATTTTATTTTAAATATTATGCATCGGTTTGGTGTTCCAAACAGGATTATAACCGATAATGGAACTAAGTTCACTGGAGAAGTTTTCAAAGAATTCTGTGAAGATTTCGGAATCAAGATTTGTTATGCGTCGGTGGCACACCCTAGAAGCAATGGACAGGTTGAACGTGCCAATGGTATGGTTCTTCATGGTATTAAGGCCCGAGTGTTTGATTGGCTAAGCCCTTATGCTGGAAGATGGGTCCAAGAGTTGCCTTCGGTATTATGGTCGTTGCGGACTACGCCTAGTCGGGCTACTGGCCAATCACCTTTCTTTTTAGTCTATGGGGCTGAAGCAATGTTGCCGAGTGAGATAGAGTTCGAATCTCTTCGATTTTGCAGTTTCAATGATGAACGTTATGATCAAGACCGAATTGATGACCTGACCCGACTGGAAGAGGCTCGTGAGGCTACATTGGTTCAGTCGGCAAGGTATCTTCAAGGACTTCAACGTTATCATAATCGAAATGTTCGGTCACGAGCTTTTATCGTTGGCGATATGGTTTTGCGAAAGATTCAGACTACAAAGGATAGACATAAGTTATCTCCATTATGGGAAGGACCTTATATAATTGCTAAGGTCACTCGGCCAGGAGCATATCGTTTAAAGCGCGAAGATGGGACCATGGTGGACAATTCATGAAATATTGAGCACCTTCGTCGATATTATACCTAGATTTATTATATCATGTTCTTCTCGACTGCCGACTTCAAGTAAGTTGCCTTCTTGAGTCGTTAGTCGGGGGCTATACGTATCAATAAAGCATGATGTTTTTTATCAATAATAACTTGTTCATACTTGGTTTATTATTGTTTAGTGTTCTGGTTTGAGTTAAGTAAATAAGGACTGAAAATTTTTCGATGGCTTAATCAAGTCTAGGCTTGGTGACAGTCGGACAAAAATTTTTAAGAAATTAAATACGAAGGATCAAATTATGGCATAAACATAAATAAACTGAGAATTTACAAGTTAGATTACAATAGTGGTTTACATCGAAGAAGTCATCCCTGGAAGTTTTCAATTACATCAGCAACAATTTTCTTGGGCGACTCCTGTGCTTCATTGATCAGCTCCAAGGCTTGTTCATCAGAAGTGCCATCTGTAAAGCCATCCCCTATAGAGTTTATGTCTACTCGAGGATAGAGCGACTTCGCCATCGCCAGGGTTTGACTTGCACTCATGACAGCAGCATCAGTGATATTCTCTATGTACTTTTTTGGAGCTGTTCTGAGTTTACCAAAGATTTCCACAGCGTCCATAGTGCTTGTTCCAAGGCCGTTTTCATAAAGCGCTAACAATATTGGCGTAGCTGCGTCGAGATATCATCCCGGACTCTTTTTGGCTCTTCGGACTTTTTCAGCAAAGACTTCAAATTGAGGATGGGATTTAATTTTATTAGCTACAAGTTTGATATGATTCAGATTATACAAATAACTGAGATCAGTTAGATCAATGAGTATGAGTTTCAGGGGTTACCTTCAATTTCTTCTAAGACTTTATTTTTGTCAGACTCAAGCTTGGCGTTATCAGTCTCTGCTTTCTTTAATTGAGACTTGAGGGAATCAATCTCAGATATATTGGCTACAGCATGAAGATTTGGAGTTAATAGAGCCGAACAGATTATATAAGAACAAGATGAGTTGGTTTTTATTACCTTCGATTGAGCCACGAAGTTCCAGGTTTATATCTCGAAGCTTATTGATTTCTTCCCTAAGGACGACTTCTCTAGCTGCATTTTCTTCTCTGGCTTCTTTGAGATCCTGCTGGATGTTTTCCAAAGAATTGACATGAGGTACCAGCTTCTCTAGAGTGTTTGACTTAGCCAGCGACCGACGATATATTCTCTGCATTATGGAGATTGAGTCAGTCGATTACACAAGACTATGCAATTGAGATATGAGCAATTTGTTTATACATTCATCAGTCGAGTTGCTTCATTGAGGTTGGCAACAAGCATATCGTGTTCTTCGGCTTCTTTTTGCTTGTTTAAAATGATGCCCTGCCTTTTGCCTTCAGCATCTCGCCACTCGATTTTGATTGGAGGTACTGAGTCTTCTGTGGACTTCAGTCGGATAATTCTCCTCCTCTTCGGTTGTTTGCTCTAAGGATGATGAATGAAGATGGAAGTCAGAAGATATATTTGAGACAAAAGTTTTGGGATTATCGAAGATTACCTGTCCTTGGAGTTGGATTTTTAATCGGAGTTTCTTGACTGCAAGGGCCTTGTTTTTCCTTGTCCGGCTGGTTTCCAATCGGGGTATCTTGACTAGCAGTCGGGGGCTCTTCCTCGGGGATGTCCTCACTCGCGAGAGGGTTCTGGGACCCTTGTTCTACAGACCTTGGTTTCTCTGGTGTTGTGAATAGATTTATTTTCTCTGTCTGCCCGGTGAGGTCTATATCTTGAGGTTTTCTGCAGAAGAAGATAAAAGACGACTAAGATGAAATCAAGCGGGTTTTTCAACGAGAAGATAAATTCGATCATGTGAGGGATACCTGTTGGACTTTCTAATCTTTGGGACAGATCTCGTGGATGGCCTGGGAGAGCTTATGTTGGCTTTTGGAGTTTGGATTTCCTCACCTTCTTCATCCGAGTCATCCAGAACCAGTTTCCTCTGTTTGCAAGCACGTTTGCTGGTATCTTCAACGGCAGCAGCTCTTTTGCTTTTAGTTTGAGGCTTGATCTTTGGGCCGCCAGTTGGCTTTTTGGTAGTTGCCTGGGTCAGTATATCTTCATGGTACACTTTGTATGGCCGAGAGATAATCAAAGCATTTGCCTGCAAGCAGTATTCTTGAGATATATTGAGGAACATGGATAAGTTCAAAAAGAGGTTTAAGATTCAGAGTCTACTTACCGAAGGAGGTGGTCGATGAAGATTGAAGGGAACAACCGGCAGCTTATTGCTATAATCCACTGCAATTCCAGAAGAGAAGATTTTGTACATACGAGCGCACAAGACCTGGAAATTCAGGGATTCACGGTCTTCCCGATTGGGATCACTTTTGCCTTCATATTCAAATGCTGGCTTAGACCTTTCTTTGATAGGAGCCAGTCGGCACTTGATGAAGTGTCGGGTGATCTGTTCTCCTTGGAGGCCCTTATTATTCATTTCTAGGATTTTAGCCAGGAGGTTGTTAGCTTCTATCCAATCTTGATCTTCTGGCAGAGTATTCCAGTTGGCTTGTTGGATTGGTGGGAGACCAATGAAGTCGAGTAAACTGGGGGCTAGGTTTGAGTTATAGAACCAGTTCGCATGCCAGCCCTTGTTAGAAGATTTGAGCGGAGGAGGAAAGTAATCTTTGCGGAGAGTATCGCGGAGTTGAAATTCGGCGACACCAACAATGCAAGGGTTATCTTTGGTTGGGTGTGCCTTAAGAGAGAACATGCGGTGGAAGAGGTTGAAGTGAGGATAGATACCTAAGAAGGCTTCGCACACATGGATGAAGATGGCAATGTGCAGAATGGAGTTTGGGTTCAGATGATAAATTTGAAGACTGTAGTAATCGAGGATACAACGGAAGAATTCGGAAGTGGGAAGACCAAATCCACAATAGAAGAAGTGTGTAAAGACTACAATCTCACCGGTGTTTGGAGTTGAGAACTCTTTGCCGTACGCCGAGCACCAGCCGATGATTTCCTTGGCAGGAAGAACTCTGTCCTTCACCATTTCCCGCAGAGTTGATTCTTTCACGTCGGATGTTGCCTATTGGTCGAAGGGGATTTCTCTCTCCTCTGCCATGGATGCGGTTTGTGGGAGAGCAAATCTGGTGTTGGGAGCGAGGATTCTCAGAGGAGATGTTGGGAGCTAGATGCGCGCGGTGGATCTTGATGGAGCTTAGAGCTTCTGGATAGATGGATTTGGATGCGCTCGAGTTCTAGGTTTCTTCGGAAGAGCTTGTGAACAGGAGCGCGAAAGGGAAAATTTTCAGAAGATGAAGCGGCGGGGAAGACGACGGCGCTTCAGTGATTTTTAGGGTATCGGTAGGCTTTCTCGAATTTGGGCCAAGACCCATGAGAAGCTTATGGCCCATAATTCAGGTGTGGCTTGACACGTGTCTTTAGGGACTTAAGCAGATTTGCCTTAGCAATATGCACGTGTCTTATTGCCCGATGCCTTCAAAATCCTTTCATACAACAGTTACACGACTTTTTGAGGGTCGGTATGATGCAACGTGGAAGGTGACAAATAGTAAAGTTTTTCATAATTGTCCTGGTAACTTTTCTATAGGTTGCAGGAGCTGTTTGGTTTTTTACAAAGCAATTGATTTTATATTATATCAATGCTATTTTGCCACCTTGGTGTGCTTTTTTAATTAAGACCAATATTATGGCTTAGGCTATTTAATATTTTGGTCATATTTTTTAGATGATTGATAAATCTATTAAGGTTTATTAACTCAAATTTTTTATTGTTTATACAACATATTCCTGAAGATGGACGAGTTGTATGCTTTGAGAGGACTCGGGCATAACGACTCGGATAGCATGAGCTTGGCAGTACTCGGGGTCATTATACACTACGCCTTGTTTATAAGGTTATGTGTTATATGATTTTTTATGATTGCTTTTGGTTTAGGCTAGGCATTTATTTCACTCGGATGAGTATGATTATTATAGTTCTTGACTATATGCTTAGTTTGTTTAACTAAACACATAGTCGGGGGGCTACACCTAATTAGGTGCATCTAGTCGATGCACCTAAGTATATATTATTCCTGGTAATTTTTGAGATGTTTTCAGCCCTTGACAGCCTTTTTATTGGATGATAAAGCACTCGGGAGACTCAGGCAGAGATGATGGAAGCACTCGGCTAAGGAGGTACTCGGCTATGTGTTATTCTATTTCGAGGCAAAGTTATCTCGTCGACTATGAAGGTCTCAGGGGCTACTGTGGAGATTATGGGTACCGTATACCCTCGTGGATAGCTTATCGGACTGACTATAGGGGATAGGTTATGATTCATGAATATGTAATCAGCTTAGGACCTAAGTGTTGCGTTACCTTGTGTAATAAGGAATGGCTTATAGTCCTAAGTTGGGAGTATTATGGAGTCCGATACCGTATGTAGTTAGGTCTCCGACTTGTGAGCCTACCCTCTAAACCTATATAAGGAGGGTAGGACGTCCATTGAGGGATAGAAAATAGAGAGATAGAAAATAAAGAGATAGAAAATAGAGAGATCGATAGAGAGAGACAGATAGATTGAAAGAGATCGACATAACAGGAAAGAGATCAAGAGATCAATAAACCACTCGGCGGATCAAATCCCCGAAACAGGAGTAGGGTATTACTTCTTTATAGAAAACCTGAACCTGTCTAAATTCCTTTGTCTACTAACCCATCGTGTTTGGCGCTTGACTGCTACCCCCAGTTTCTTATTGCCGAAACCAAGTTTCGACAGTAAGTCTTGTTCAATAATATCCATTATGAATTCTTTTCTTTCACAAGTGTTTTACCCAGAGATCCCCTTTTCTTATATCGCCTTGTCTTGAAGACGATCCTATTGTCCTCTTATGCTAGTTTGACACGCATCGAGATTCCATGGACCATGGTTGGGGATGCCTAACACTGTGAAAGTTTGTCAGGCCATGTAGGGTCAAACGACCATGTTAGATCTGGTCATGTTATAGTACCTACTTGAGCGTATTAACTAAGCTGTGTAACCAGAAATTGATTTTCCCGACATCATGGCTGGGGGCTAGGACTTCGCAGCTTCAGCTTGGTTTGTTATAAGATTTAAGCTGTCTTAGGGGAAAATGACATTTTCAAGAAAAAGGCTGGGGGCTAGGGAGAGTATCATACTCTGTTGGTTGAGGACAGCCCTTGCGAGAGTACTCGTACATTATGTCCTTATCAGATACTTATACAATAGATTTTAATTCTTACTTAAGTTCTGATATATATATAAAATGCTAACATATACATTAATTGTTTCCCTAGGTATCGTAACTACCAGGAGGGCCACTACCAGTTCATGGTAGAGAAAACATCCTCGCCTAGTAGGGCGAAGGATTGCGCAAGGCGGTTGATCTCATCTGCCTTCATACGAGAATGCAAGAACCCCTCTCGGAGAAAACTTAGGCTCATCTGCGGACGTCCATCTCCCGTGGGGCTCGCCTATCGATGGTGTCTTCCACCTCTAGCCGAGCTGGTTGTTCCTCTCTCCCATGAACTGAAGCACCGCCGCCCCTCTCGATCTCCCTTCTCGGTTGTTTTCCCTCCAAATTAATTGCAAAAATCGGTTTCTTGTGTAGTGGGCATCAATTCCCCCAACAAATCCCATTCAATCCCGCACTAAATCACCCTCAATTTCAATCCGTAACCAATGTGTTCAATGGGGAGCTTCACTGTCACCGGAGCCGTTTCCTGTCCTTACGGTCGACCTCCTTCCCTCCAACCTATAAGCCCTGTGACATCCTCCTCCCCTTCCCAGTGCAACCTGAATGCCTCCCTCGCCTCAACTGTTGCGCCACTGTTTTTCCTTGCGTCGCCACCGTCGCACGCTCCAGCCACCGCTCGGCATCGGCCAGGACGTCACCAAGCCTCAGCGAGGCCACTGCCATGTTCACCAACTCCTCTCCCTTGGCCACATCTTTTCCAAGCTCAGAAAGCCTCGGAGCTCCATCCCCGATGACAACCTGAGCTGGCTTCATCTTCGTCCTCGTCGTCATCACTGTTCCTGCCGCTCCGGTGAGCCTCGCCGCTGTCCTCACCTCTCCCGTGTCGTGCGCCGCTGCACCATGACCGGCCGGCCGGTTGCCAGCTTCTATGCCCTCACAGTCACCTCTCTCTTTCTCTCCCCCGTTTCTCTATCTCTCTCCACTGTTATCAGAACACAGTAGAGTTTCTTCAGAAAAAAATAATTCACAAATTCGTAATATGCCATTCAAACAACACCTAAAATTCAAATGGCCATATCATGATCGTTTGAACTCAGAATCGACCCGTTGAAGTTGCTAGTTTTTCCTTAAATAATGTAGAACCCATTTGTCTGCTTTGTTTTTGCATCTTATATGGTTTTTCTTTATCTTTTGCTTTTTTCCTTTGCATTTGTCATGTGGACATTGCAAATCCGGAAGAGCCACTCCATCTCGAGGCTGATCTTGAAGACTTTGGTAGCGAGCAAGCAAGTCATGTCATTTTGATCATATTTCTGTCCCAATTTATAAAATTTTATTAATTTAAATTATTGCATTTTGCTTTATTAAATTCCCGCGCATATCAATGTTTTATGTAGCCCTACTGATTCTCCTTGTTATAGCCTTATTATTTGTATTATTAATGATCCTTGATAACTCTAGGAAGAATAAAACTAGTGAGCTCTTTATATATGTGGTACTTACTAGTAAATTTAGTAAATTTAGGAATATGCATAGCCCTGCTTAAAATAGAAACAATTAGAGTTTTTTTATATAATTAGACTTGGGAATAACTTGTAAATAATGGTTAATATGGTTTAGTGGATGTTTAGCCATGACATGATGTTTTCCCTTCAAAATTCCCCAAACATGTTTTTGGCTAGGCTCGAGGTGCTTGGTTTTTATGCTTTGAAATACTAGTTTTCCGCAAAATAGCCTTATATATGAATTATTTGTATTCCCTTGCATTACACTTGCATTTCCCCGGCATGGCTTGCTGAGTATGGTGGTTGTACTGAGCCTTTTTTCGTATGGCTTGCTCCTTTTTCCCCCTTCCAGTAGAGGAGTGCTTTGGAGTTTAAGGCTTTGATGTCTAGCTCGTGCCTGCCGTCAAGTGCCTGTGGTTGCCCGCGCGTTGGCCATCTTCGTTTTATCGTTTGTCTTTCCTGTGTTGGGCCTTTGGTCACCCATGTATTAAAGTACTCTATTTACGCTTTCGGTTATATACTGTCACGCCCCAGAAATTCACTACCAGAATTTCCAAAGCAAATTGTGTATTAAAATCCCTGTCCAGGACCAGCCAAGGTACACAAACGACAAAGTTGCCATACAGATCCACGTCTTACAAAAACAATAAAAATCTCTTACAAAACTGCAGCGGAAAAAGGAAACAAACTAAACACTCGTAACGTAGCAACTCCAATCCACAGGCATTCCTCGACGGTTCTGACCTTTTCCTCCGCATCGCTCAAGACTTCAGTCCCAAATAGTTGTCATTCTCCGGTCTGATCCCAAAAGAGCCGTCGAGGAATGCCTGTGGATTGGAGTTCCTACGTTACGAGTGTTTAGTTTGTTTCCTTTTTCCGCTGCAGTTTATGTAAGAGATTTTTATAATGTTTGTAAGACGTGGATCTGTATATCAATATTGTCGCTTGTGTACCCTGGCTGGTCCTGGACAGGGATTTTAATACACAATTTGCTTTGGAAATTCTGGTAGTGAATTTCTGAGCGTGACATATACTCTGTTAGTTACCAACTTTGTAATGTGTACCTTGCCTCCTAGGACAAGGAATTATGCACTCACAGACAGAATATAGTGTTATATTTTTCGGCCATGACACCAGCCGGCCGATCAGTGTACCCAGAGAACCCAGGATGGTTGTCTCGTCAAGGAACTCTAGGCCCTTTTCGTGAACTCCCAGGCTACGAGCCATCGTATCGAGCCGCCTGTAGTTCTCCTGGAGGCCTTGTCGGAGGGACGCCAAGTTCTCCTAGATCTCCTCTAGCCGCTTCTCCCACCCCTGTCATCACCTCTCGTGGCCTACGGCTAGATCCTTGAAGTTCTTCAAGTCTCTCTGCGCCTCGACCAGTTGAGCCTCCAGCTTGGTGGTACGTTTGTTCGAAGTCGAAGCCACCGTTCGGAGCTGGTCGACATCGGCAAGAATGTCTCACATGCCTGATTGAAGCAGGCGGCTCACTTCCGCAAGCTTGTCGACCGCGGTGAGCGGTATGATTGTGGTGGAGGTGCTGGGCGGAGGAAGAAAGGGATTGGACGCGGCCACGACAACGGCAGGAGGTGCAGAGATCATTCCCCCGCGACCGATGCTGTATGCCGATGTTGCGGGAGAAGGGCTACAACAAAAAGAAGTGAGTGTCTTACAAGGAATCGCGAGAACGTTAGAGTACAGGTATCGACAAGAACAGTCACTTACCCGGGCTTGGATCGCTTCAGGAGCATCTTGTTCCCCATTGAAAAGGACTTGGTACCAGAAGTGGTCTGCAAGATACATAAGTTAGGACCAGGGATTCCACCTCTGGATAGTTACGGACTACGGGGATAGATACTTACCGTTGAGCCGCTTGTTGGCGCCAAGCTTCCGATACCGGATGGCTTGGTTAAAGCCACCCATTTTCTCTTGGTGGGTTTAGTTCCACTACCGCTGGGAGCGTTCTCAGCAGCGACCTGCTCCGAGATCTCCTTCTCTTTTAGAGAAGACAACACCTGGTGGTCAACGAGCGGGCCAATGATGTCCATTGGAGGTAGAACCTGGAAGGTTTAGATTAGTACTCTTTGGGGCAACAAAGGTTAGAAAGAAAAGTAGTGATCTATGTCACTTACAATGATGGCGGCATCTCGGTCCGAGGACGGGAGGTCGCAGAGTGGAGTGACGGTGTGGTCTGGACCTGCTGGAGCATCTGCAATTAGGTGACTGATCCGGGTAGCCATGGTTAGGTCAACAAGCTCTGCAAAAGAAACAGATAATGGTATGTCGTAAGAATCAACTATGGTCGAAATAAGGTCAGGAGGGTTATGAGAATGTATACCTCAAACCGATATCCGTGTCTCGTCTTGCTCCCCTGTGAACTCGAACACAGGGTGGTCGTGAGCTTGTAGAGGTTGAATTCGACAATGTATGAAGGCTTCAGCAACTTCATACCCCGACAACTCATGTGCTCGAAGCACATAGATTTTGTCTATGAAGCTTTTGAGGGCTGGGATTAAAGAGGGTTTTGATGTCCACAGAGGGGAGCGTGTGGGCTTTTCATCTGGGATGGCAAGGCTAGCGAGTTGGTCTTCGACGTGGAGGTAGAACCATTTTGACCTCCTTGCTCCTTGATAGGAAGGACAGTTGATGGGGATGTATTCTACCTTCATCCCATATCAGAAGCGGAAGCCACAACAGCCAGAGACTCTACGGGATTCCATCCATCTAAGCTCGTAGAAATGCCTAAACAAATCTAAGAAAGGCGATACTCCAATGTATGCCTCGCAAAGGTGAGTGAAAATGCTGAGGAAAGCAATGGATTTGGGGTTCAAGTGGAGAAGGTGGATACCGTAGAAGTTCAAGAAAAGAAGAAGAAATTCAGAAGGAGGAGACAGGAACCCACGTCATGCAAAATCCCCAATACAAAATGACTTGGCGAAGGGCTAGGTTAGGATCTATACCTCCTTTCGATCGGGGCAAGATTTTCTTCCCCGGGAGTGATCCTTCGATTTGTAGCGCCTTCTGCTCCTCAGTACCGACGTTGGATTTCCCCAAATCCATTGGATTGGTTGAGGTTGAGGATGAAGATGGAGATGAAGAGTGCAGTTCGGCTTTGAATTGATGAAGGTTGTATGGGCGTAGGAGAATGAGGGACTACTTGTGGGAAGGAGACAAAGTGAATCTCAAGATGAGAATTTATAAGTCAAGGCCGACGGTTCGTACTTTAAGGAAGAAAGAGAAATGGCCACCGCAATTTTCTCAGTTTGTTTATGGTAGTTTTCTAGACTTCAATTCAAATTCATGGCGGACAGTTGCTTTTTGATGGTGTTGTCGAAGGCTTCGTACCTTCTTGATAATTCGAGAATGGCTAGGTAGGCACGACATCATTTATTCGAGAACACCGGCTCGAGAATATTATGAATTCATTTGATTTGAAGTCGAGGGCTACTGTCAGGGTTATGGATAAGGCATACCTCCTATCCTTGGAATCATGAAGTATACGAATACGGAATACCTGCAGTATACGGGAAGGTTATCTTAACATTGTGCAAATCGGCTAACAAGCAATGAAATTTTATGTTGAGTAGAAGGTGTTAGAGTCCTATTCGGGGAGGATACAACCTCTGTGATCTTGTAGACTAAAAGTACTCTCCGAATTCTTCTTGGAGACCAAGGTAGTCTGCGGTATAGATTCAACACCCCATAGAGGGTACGAGATCATTGAATCATAGCACAAGCCACCACCGTAGTAGAAGCAATCTGGAGGACTTGAAGACAATCGCTGCCTAGATCTCATCGAGTTGTTCTCGATTGGGATCTTGTCGGTACTTTACGTTTCTGTTATTCTCTATTGTAATCTCTGTAATTTTCCTAATAATCTAGAGTAGGGCTATTACCTCTCGAGGGGCCTGAACCAGTATAATCCTTATCTTTTATGTGCTTGAACTCATTTCGTGTAGATCCTTGTACCAACGTTCCCCATAGTCTACAAATACCATAGTCGCGGTCTACACCGTCGACATTTTCATTCCGTTTCCGGACGAAAACCTATTTGTATTCCACAGGAAGATACAATGAGAAGTAGGCATAACAGTCGAGAATACATCTCTTTTATAAAGCGAGGCTAATTTCATTTCAATTGCATCCTATTTGTTCTAGTCAGAGTACTTTTGGCACTCTTTTATAGACCTAGGTTCTAGATCAATTTGGAGGCAATCAGCAATTTTTTCGAAAAAATAGGTGTCGACAATTGTAGCTCTTCTATCAAAACATTCTCCAGCTTTAGAGTAGTTGATGGCAATTTCATCAACCCTTATAGACTCATTGTGATCTCTTGAAACAATGTATTTGTGGTCTTTCGAATTCCTAGGCTCAATATTGTGCACCACCGAGTTAGGTTGTAGATTATCATGATCTGCTTGATATGTAGTATCAATTTGGTGTGTACCAACTAAAGGTTGGTTTGCATTGACCATCTTTCTTTGCTTGTTACCAATTGTATCTCACTTAGTGGTCATACTTCTTTCTCTGTTTTTAGTGAGTGGAAGTTGAGTGGTTTTGTTTGGTACCTCCACTCTTTCTGGCACATTCTGAGTGGAAATGAAAGATTTGGTCACACCTTTGTAATTGGTAAATGTATTTGGCTGGTTATTCGCAAATCGTTGCAAATGTATAATCTTTTGAACCTGAAGTTCAGTTTCAGTAGTATGTGGATCTGAGGCTGGAATACCTTGGGCATCCCAATCAATTTCCTAGCATTCTTTCTTGTACTTGAAGTCTCCCCTAATGCCGGGAAATGTTCCTCGTCAAAAATAGAATAAGCGAACAGGGTAGTAAATAGATCACCTGTTAAGGGTTCTAAATACTTTACCCTCGACGGAGATTTAAATCCCACATTGATCCCCACTTTCCTTTGTGGTCCCATAGCGGTACGTTGTGGTGGTGAGATCAATATGTATACAGTACAACCGAACTTACACAAATGGCAAATACTTGGAGGATTTCCACGTACTAACTACATTGGGGAAGTTTTATGATATGTAGTTGGTCATAGTTGGACAAGGTCAGCAGCGTGTAGTATAGCATGACCCCAACATGACGAAGGTAATTTGCAATTCATCAATAATGGCCTAGCAATAAGCTAAATTTCTTTTGATCAGTCATTCAGCCAAACCATTTTGTGTGTAGACATATGGAACATAATGCTGAACCTGAATTCTTAATGTCATGCAATAATCATCGAATGCATCAGATTGAAATTCAGCAGCATTCTCCATACGGATTGATTGAATCCTATGTTTAGGGTAACTTGCCTTCAACTTTATAATTTGAGAGAAGACACACATGAGATCATCGAGTAGATGCGTGAATCAAAACCATAAAGTACTTGAACGGTCTAGATTTTGGCACAATTGAGCCACAAATATCTCCTTGAATGTGTTCAAGGAATTTAAGTGGTTCGGCCATAATTTTAAGATAAGAGGGTCTCAAAATCAGTTTTTTAGTAGCACATGCAGTGCATATAAAATCGAAGGATATGGGAAATTTTTCAGTTGCCAATAATTTTTCTCATTATCATACCGAGGTGCCCAAGTCGATCATGCCAAGTGTGGAATGCATCAACATTTTGAAAAACTACTTGATACACAACATGTGCAATGGGCTTAATGTATGTATAGTACAATCCCGATGTGAGAGATGAAATTTTCTCGAAAATGCGTTTGCCATATCCGTTTTGTTTTGTTAATGTTGAATCAAAGGTTGTTTTGATTATTTGATGATGAACAATTGGCATCGGTTTTTATTGGTTATTGGTTTTGATATTTGGAAATATTTGGAATAATGATTTGTGAGATAATTGGATTTATCGGACGGTGAATAGCTGCTGACAGGCTTTCCCGGTCAGACCGGGCGTTGGTGGCCGGTCAGACAGGAGCTTGTGTGCGGTCAGACCGGCCAGCCCGCGGTCTGACCGGCCGACTCCCTGTCGGTTTCGGATTTGGGTTGTTTCATTGGATTTCTGTGATTATTTAATGTCTACGACTTCTATTCGGTTTCTATACGTATGTGATGCTGTTGTGTGCTAACCATGAGTCAAGTTGGTGAGAACTTGTGCTCGGATATGGATTTTGTGTTTGATTCATGTGTAGGTAATCTCGAAGCCTCGGGAGAGTATTGCCGGTGATGGATTGGGAGTCAACTTGGGAGAAGATGACGTCCAGACGATCAAGATGTCATGCGGGATACTTAGGTTCAAGATTGATGCACATGGTTGAAATGATTCCATATGGCATGCGATGGAGTTATTGTGTACGTATGGAAGTTGGAGTCAAATTTGGATAGAGTCCAAGTTTGGTAATTTTGATTATGTAAAGTTTGTTGCTGATATGAGGAGGTTTTCCTAGGGGATTAGGACTCCTTGTATGAGTAGGATTCATGGCTAGGGACAACTGCGATGAGGGTATAAAAGGAGGGGCAGGGTGTTGCCTCTATATATGGAGTTTTAGAGATTAGAATTGAAGAAAAAGCTAGGGTTTCGAGTTTGTTCGAGATTTTGGAGAGGAGTGCTATTGTTGCACTTTGTAAACACAGAGAGAATCAATAAAGTTCCAATCTACTTTAAGAGTTCTTCGATTTGTGTTTTCTCGGGTCTCGGCGGTCCAACCGGTGAATCTACACCAGTTAGACCGGCGGCGACTAGGCGGTCAGAGCGGAGGTGTCTGGGCGGTCAGACCAGTGCACAGGGGTGGTCAGACCGGACTACAGGGGCGGTCAGACTGACAGAGCCAGTTACAGGAGATCGCATCTACATCGGAAGAGGGTAACTTTAATATTCCGCTTTAAGTTTTGGTTTTTGGGTACACCAACCATTCAGCCCCCCTCTGGTTGGCTTGGTTAGTGGGATTCGATCTTACAGTTAAGAGAAGAAATTCTTTTTGATTACACATATGGGTTTCAATGTGGAACCCATTTTGATGGATATCTTTATAACTTAGTAGGGTACGGGTTGAATCGGGATACAGTAAGGCATCTTCGATTATAATTTGTGTACCCATTGGGAGTGTAATAGTTACTCATCCAGAGCCAACTATCACAGTATCTCGTCCAGTGATGGTCAAAACTTTGCCTTCTCTTTTTTGAGAGTTTGAAAGTACTTGATCTCCCTAAGTATAGAATTTGTGGTACCACTGTTCACAAGACATAATTCCTCTCCAAGCGGAGCGATATCCTTAGACATCTATAGTGAAAGAAGAATTGCTTAGTGAAGAGTTCTTTATTCAATACATACACATACATACAATACTTAAAACATCAAATACATAGCACGACATTTACAGAGATTTAATAGTACATACTCTAATGACTAGCAAGTCTTACAACCTTAAAATTTAAGGGAGTTTGTACTTATCTA
Source organism: Oryza officinalis (assembly GCA_008326285.1). Classification (NCBI taxonomy): domain Eukaryota; kingdom Viridiplantae; phylum Streptophyta; class Magnoliopsida; order Poales; family Poaceae; genus Oryza; species Oryza officinalis. The sequence continues at coordinate 14,306,306 of BDMV01000010.1, forward strand.
TTTATTACAACAACTATTGTTTGACATACTATGGGATATCAATACATTGTCTAAAACACACTGAGATTAAAGAAGCTTCATCTCCAAGTGGGACGCACTGAGATTACAGTAAATCTCCAGTGGGTCCATTGAGCAATACTCGATGAGCATGTCGTTCAGCACAGAAAGTGGAGCAATATCCTCTAGGACAAGATTGAGGTTGTTCTCTGGTTCAATAGGAGACTACTGAGAACTTATAAACCTCAGGTCGTTCTTCATTTGTAAGATTGAAGTGAGGTTCAAATCTTGTTTCCTTAGAAGACTTTTTCTCCTTGAGGGATTTCTGATACAGGAGAACTAGGTGTTTTGGGATACAACGATCTTTAGCAACATGATAGTCAGATCACACCTGTTGCAATGCTTGTTGCTGTTGCCACGAGGTTGTAGTGCCTTACCCTTTCCTTTTCCTTTGTTTCGACTATTGGATTTGCGCCTGTTGTTGCGTTTGCATTTTCTAGCTGAATTCTTAGGATTATTTGAAGAATTTCCTTTGAATCCTTTCTTATTTTCAACGTTATTTTTGGCATTGAAGTGCACCTCAGGCAGTGGAACAGAGCTAGGGGACGCTGTTGAATAGTCTTTAGAGCAAGCTCATGATGTTTTTCTGCCTAAGTCAATGTGTATAAGCTGAGAATAATGTTGGAAATTGTTGGTGTGATACTGTTGATTCAGTATCCTATCCTCCAGAAGCATAGTAGATAGTGTTTTTTCTATCTTCTCTACCTCCGTTGGCTCTTTTTCGCAAAGCTTCAACTTGGAGCAAATTGTATGAACAACATGATTGAATTCTGCCACAGTTTTGAAATCCTGTAGGCGTAAGTGGTTCCACTCATAACTAGCCTCAAGCCAGATGAGTTCCTTCTGCTGATCGTAACACTCTTTGAGAGTTTTCTATAAGCTGAGTGAGCTCGTCTCTAACATATACTCATGTTTGAGATATTTATGGATATGGAGCCTAAGAAGGAAAAGGGCAGTATTTTTCACCCTGTTCTCAATTGGATCCCCATTGTTGGGTTCCTCAATTGCATTAGAAATCCCATGAGAAGCAAAGTTTATTTTGATATCCGAAGCTCATGCTGGGTAGTTATTTCCATCAGGGGCGAGTTCATCGAACTGTCTAGTTGCCATGTCCCTACAATCATGGTTGACATTATTAATTTATAGAGATAAATTAATAAAAAACATAATATTGATGTTGTAATCTCAATGCTAAATGTAAGACCTCATATCTTCTAATGTTTCAAAAAGATGTAGGTAATATATCTTACAATTTGACTTAGAATTTAAAATTAGGAGGCACAATGAGGATAATCTCCATAATGGAGTGGATCTCTTAATAGTGGGCAAGGTGGACTTGTTGCCTAAAAATATGATCTTTAGGCAAATATATTCTGATGAATATACCGCAACCAATATTTTTAGGACTCCACTACCTTGTACACATCCAAATTTTAAATAATCCCATATTTCAAAAACATGTTATCGGAATAACACATGTGGGTAATCATCATAAGATGTAGAACACTAATGATGGGCGAGATGCTCGCTGCCTAGGTTATAATCGTTATGACCAAAGTATAGGACTCCATCTACATGTGGTTTTATTTCAAGTCAAAATATGTAGTCAAACAAGCATTAAATTTTCCATTAATCATGTTATACATAATTACGAGAATTTGCTAAATTAAAATACAAAATTTAAAGAATTTTGTAAATTAACGAAGCCAGGAAGTAGAGTGGGTCCTGAAAAAAATATGCAAAAGGCATTTTATTTAAGACAACTAAAATTTAGTAAAGCAGGTTATAAACTAACACATCTGTTACATAACATATAACATGAGGGGTCTAAAGGACCATGACATAATTTTTACAACTGATGAACTACTTAAACTAAATTATATAAAAGGATAGGGACTAATATGTAAATCTGCTAACTAAAAGTAAAATAAAAATAAATAAAAAAAGGTAAACGGGTGGTGGGCCGAAATCAAAAGAATTTGGCCCACCACCACACAGTAGTCGGCCCGACCCAGTGGCGCCGTCGTCCTAGGGTACGGGGAGGCTGAGGAGGCCAAGGGTGTCCTAGGCCTAGGCCGGGAATCCGGTCTGCCCAATGGCATCGCCGGCCTCGTCCGACAAAAAGGAGAGGAGGGCGTGGGGGAGGGGGTTTAGGGTTAGGGTTTTTTTCACCCTAACCGTCCTCGATTATTCCGCCACCGCTATCCTTTTCGCCATTGCTGTCTTTGCACTGCCATTGGGTCCACTGCTTCCTGCGCATCCACCTACCGCCTCCGCCACCAACTGTGGCCTCCGCAACGACCGTCGCCTCCACCTCCATTTGCCGCCGCGCCGCCCCTCCGTCCGCCGATGGGTTGCCGGCCGAGTTAGGCCGAGGCCCCCACTCCTCGTCTGAGTCGGAGGCCGGCTGGACCTGTACAACGTTCCCACCCCCCCCCCACACAGTTGGGTGTGTGCAGCTCGAGGAGCCATGGAAAACGACGCGGAAGGTGGCATGAAGGCCGCGACGACACGCAGCGGCGGCTCCGGCGTGGCGGCGCGGCGAAGGAGTGAAGTATGGCGGCTCTCTCCTACGCGCGGTAAGTGTAGGGTTATGAGGTTGCTACACTAGCCGACAAATCAAAATTTTCTACCTCATAAACCAAGATCTACTGCTAGTTACAGGTTACGGGATTACCACTAGACGCGCAGGTGCAGCGGAGACGACTCGATGTAATTGAACGCGTCGCAGCAGTGCCGTGTAGTTGCGTGGTCGTCCGTCACACATCCGTCCTTCGCTCGCGAATCGTCCCTCGTGTACCCTAGCCTGTGCTCACCCTTTGCTTATATAGGCGTCCTGGTGTGCCTCGAGTTGGATGCCCATCAGCGACCCTAAACCTAGTCTAATTCGGTTCCAACCCGAATTAGGCTTCTACGCCCTTAAGCGTGCGACCCTATGGGTTCACGTACACATAGACAGGGCCAGAATACTCCTACTCGACCAATAGTTGACAGCGGCCTCTAGCAAGACATGTCAACTCCTATGCGTACGCAAAGATCAAATCAGACGAACCACCACAATACCATATACATGTTATTCCCTTGCCTCTCGATATATGCTTCACTCATAGGGTAACACTTAACCTAAGCACAGCCAAGCATTTGTTGATCCAATCATTAGAGTGATCCAGTGATATCTCTCTCACGTGGAGAGGGACAATTTCCATCTTGATCGTTTATGTCTCACAGCATGTTTCCTGACAAACCCGAAGACCACCTTTATAACTACCCAGTTACGGAGTAGCGTTTGATAGTCCCTAAGTAAGTCGTTTCACATCTTGAGCACATACAACAATCTCAGGTCTAAGGACATAACGTATATGTTGTGTATAGAGACAATTCTCACGTCGGGTCAGTCCAGCTCACATGTCATACGTGCGCCCATATTATTAGTTTGACATCTCTATGTCCATGACTTGTGAAACGTAGTCATCAACTAATAATGTGCTGATCTAATATTCATGTGTGTTACTACACGAACTCCGATCAGGGACAAGTTTAGAATAGCCATACAAGTAAAAGAGTTTCACAAACAATTCACATAACTGTTGATCAATACAAGTTGTCTTTAATGGATATTCAATAAACACATAAATATATCATGGATACAATCGTAGCATCATCATCTCTATGATTACCTCTAGGGCATACTACCAACGGTAAGGGTCCCGGACCGGTCGAAGCCTGGTGGCGCCGGAGTGGAGGAGCGACTTCAGCGTGGTGGAGGTGAAGTTGGTGGGGATGGGGTCGGTAACAGTGGAGCGATGATGAACGGAGCCGCTGGTGGGAGGGAGCACTGCTCGCTGGTGGGCCTCACCACCACAGTCCATCCATGGTGGGTACAAAGTTGTACCCCCTGGACTTGTACGCGGTCGGGCGCCGGTGTACCCAAGGTGGGCACCGGTTGTGGCGGAGGGGCGGCAGCAACGACGGTCCGACGCCAAGGGTGGTGGCGGCAACCTCCAACCCTGGTACGGCACCCGACATGGTGATGGTGGCGACTCCTCGTCGTGCGATGGAGGAGATGGCGTAGGTGACGAGCACGATCGTGGCGAGGAAGGCCGAGAACGACATCAAGGATCGAATCGAAGGTAGGCATACCTTCTTTTTCTCTCTTTTTGTTTTCTTCTCTTCTTATGATATGAAGAGCAAAGTGTTGATATCGTGTTAAAGTAAATTATGGGAAAGAGAGAGCGAGAGTGAGAATGAGCGAATGAATTGAGAGTTTTTTATTGATCAATGCGATTACATTTATAGATTGGGAAGGGGTGGCAATTGTAGGCGCGATGGTTGGGAACCATCGCGCCCGTTGCCAAGAAGTGCCAAACGGTTAGACGCGTCACTTCCTGCCTTCATGATAAGGAGTGGGAATAGGCGGTTGCCTAATCCACTGGGTGGAGAAGATCATCCTTTATATATCATAACAGTTGGTACACAATGGAATCGGAATCGATGGTCCAAGTTCCTTTCCGATTCTTATGCAAGTTTACTAAAAGAATAAGTCTATGTAGCATCCCTCAACTCTTGCCCTTAATTGACTTGCTTCCCTCAACCGCAATACCGGGTATAACACTCCTCCATCTTTAAAAACTAGAGCAAATCGAGTCCCTCGGGTGTTTAGATAGCGGTCTCATCCTACGTGACGCTTATGGGACCCACATGTCAGTGAGAAAAGATAAAAAATAACACGGCCACGTGTCAGTCCTTTCCATTTCCTCACCCCCCTCTACCTCTTTCCCGTTCTTTCTCTTGCCAGATGGCGGCAGCAGTGTCGACGAACATTAGAGTGATCCAGTGATATCTCTCTCACGTGGAGAGGGACAATTTCCATCTTGATTGTTTATGTCTCACAACATGTTTCCTGACAAACCCGAAGACCACCTTTATAACTACCCAGTTACGGAGTAGCGTTTGATAGTCCCTAAGTAAGTCGTTTCACATCTTGAGCACATACAACAATCTCAGGTCTAAGGACATAACGTATATGTTGTGTATAGAGACAATTCTCACGTCGGGTCAGTCCAGCTCACATGTCATACATGCGCCCACATTATTAGTTTGACATCTCTATGTCCATGACTTGTGAAACGTAGTCATCAACTAATAATGTGCTGATCTAATATTCATGTGTGTTACTACACGAACTCCGATCAGGGACAAGTTTAGAATAGCCATACAAGTAAAAGAGTTTCACAAACAATTCACATAACTGTTGATCAATACAAGTTGTCTTTAATGGATATTCAATAAACACATAAATATATCGTGGATACAATCGTAGCATCATCATCTCTATGATTACCTCTAGGGCATACTACCAACAGTCTCCCACTTGCACTAGAGTTAATCTCGAAGATATCTAATACCCATAGCTCTCATGTGCGCCTCATGCTTAGGCTGTGGAAGAGGCTTTGTCAAAGGATCTGCAACATTCAAATCCGTATGTATTTTGCACATTTTGATTTCATCTCTTCTAATGAACTCTCGAATGAGGTGAAATTTCCGAAGTACATGTTTGTTCTTCTGGTGATTCCTTGGCTCCTTAGCCTGCGCTATCGCCCCATTGTTATCACAATGCATGTTCAATGGGCTAGACGCATTAGGAAACACACCAAGCTCAATGAGGAACCTCCTCATCCAAACACCTTCCTTTGCAGCTTCTGAAGCTGCAATGTACTCGGCTTCTACTGTAGAATCAGTGATTGTCTCCTGCTTGGAACTTTTCCAACTAACGGCACCACCATTTATTGTGAACACAAAACCTGATTGAGATTGTGAATCATCCGTGTCGGTTTGGAAACTAGCATCGGTGTAACCATTTACAACGTGCTCCTTCTCACCTCCATAGATTTTACAACACATCTTTAGTCCTTCTTAAGTACTTAAGGATGTTTTTAACAAGCGTCCAGTGACTCTCACCTGGATTAGCTTGATATCTGCTCGCAACACTTGGAGCATATGAGACATCTGGGCGAGTACATATCATGGAGTACATTATGGAACCAACAGCCGAAGCATATGGAACCTTACTCATGCGCTCACGTTTCTCATCATTCTAAGGACACTATTTATCACTAAAGCGCATCCCATGTGACATAGGTAGGAATCCTTTCTTGGATTGCTCCATGCTGAACCGTTTTAGTACCATGTCAATGTACGTATCTTGGCTTGATCCTATAAGCCTCTTCGATCTATCTCTATAGATCTTTATGCCTAGAATGTATGTTGCTTCTCTTAAATCCTTCATGGAAAAACTATTATTCAATGAAATCTTTACAGATTGCAACATCGGAATGTCATTCCCAATCAATAATATGTCATCCACATATAAGATTAGAAATATTACAGCGCTCCCACTTTCCTTCTTGTAAACACAAGGTTCTTCTTCGTTCTGACGAAAACCAAACCCTTTGACTACTTCATCAAAACAAATGTTCCAACTCCGAGATGCTTGCTTTAATCCATAAATGGATTTCTTAAGCTTGCATATTTTTCCAGCATTATTAGGATCAACAAAATCTTCGGGCTGTATCATATACACGTCCTCTTCTAAATTCCCATTTAGAAAGGTCGTTTTAACATCCATCTGCCAAATCTCATAATCGAAATAAGTAGCTATAGCTAGAATGATCCGGATAGATTTAAGCATCACTACCGGCGAGAAAGTCTCGTCGTAGTCAATCCCTTGAACTTGTCGAAAACCTTTTGCGACAAGTCGAGCTTTATAGACGTGAATATTTTCGTCCATATCCTTTTTCTTTTTAAAGATCCATTTGCACTCTATGGGTCTAACCCCTTCAGGCAGATCAACCAAGTTCCAAACTTGATTGTCACTCATGGAATCTATTTCGGATCTCATGGCACTTTGCCACTTCTCGGAATCTGGGTCCATCATAGCTTCCGCGTATGTTGCAGGTTCGTCATCGTCTAACAATAACAAGTCCCCACGTAATGCACAGAGTCTAGCTGATCTTCGTGGCTATGGCGGTGTCTCAATTGCCACGGGTACCTCAACTTGTTCAGCTACATTAGCGTCACTCGTAGAGTCATTCCCTATTGGCTCATCCTGAACTTCTTCAAGATACACCTTTTGTCCACTCTTCTCTCTTTTGAGAAACTCTTTCTCTAAGAAAACACCGTTTCGAGCAACAAACACTTTGCCCACGAAAAAACATTTGTCTGATTTGGGTGTTAGCTTATCTGATATAAGCCGTTTGACATAAACTTCACAACCCCAAATCTTTAGAAAAGACAAACTAGGACTCTTCCCAGTCCACATCTCATATGGTGTCTTAACTGCGGACTTACACGGTACCCTATTTAAAGTGAAAGCGGCTGTTTCTAGAGCGTATCCCCAAAACGATAAAGGTAGGTCACATTGACTCATCATAGATCAAACCATGTCCAACAAAGTCCGATTACGTCGCTCGGACACGCCGTTTCTCTGAGGCGTTCTTGGCGGCGTAAGCTGTGGAACTATTCCGCAACTCTTTAGATGATTGCTAAACTCGTGGCTCAAATATTCGCCTCCATGATCAGATCGCAAGGCCTTAGTTTTCGTGCCTCGTTGATTCTCTACTTCATTCTAAAATTTTTTGAACTTTTCAAATGTTTCAGACTTATGTTTCATTAAGTAGACATAGCCATATCTACTAAAATCATCAGTGAAAGTTACGAAGTATTGAAATCTGCCTCTAGCTGTCGTGCTCATTGGTCCACATACATCCGTATGTACAAGTTCCAACAAGTCAGCCGCCCTCTCAGGAAAACCTGTGAAAGGCGTCTTGGTCATTTTGCCTAGAAGGCATGCCTCACATGTCTCGTATGATTCAAAATCAAACGAAGTTAGAAGCCCATCAGAATGGAGCCTCTTCATGCGATTCTCACTTATATGACCCAAACGACAATGCCACATATATGTAGGACTTAACTCATTAAGCCGAGGCCGTTTAGCACTAACATTACAGATAGGCGCATCATCAAGATCTAAAATAAATAATCCATTCACAATGGATGCAAAAGCCACAAACATATCATTCTTAGAGATCACACAACCATTGTCTTTACTCGCAAATGAATAACCATCCTTCATCAAGCATGAAGGTGACACAATGTTTCGACTTAAACTAGGAACAAAATAACAATTATTCAATTCCAAAATAAATCCTGATGGTAGGTGAAGTTGCATCGTCCCGACGTTCAACGCAGCAACTCTTGCATTATTGCCCACGCGGAAATCAACTTCGCCTTTTCCAACGCTTCTACTTCTTATCATTCCCTGCATCGTATTGCAAATATGAGCAATCGATCCGGTATCAAAAACCCAAGAATTGATATAAGAGTTAGCGAGGAAAATGTCTGTAATATGAACAACAAGTGTATGATAAACGGGAGTACCTTTACTACCGCCATCCTTCTTCAAGGATTCAAGATACAACTTGCAGCTCCTCTTGTAGTGACCTTTCCCACCACAATGAAAGCACACTGTATCAGCAGGTACACTAGTCTTGGGCGTAGGTGGTTTTGGCTTAGAGATCTCATCTTTAGCCTTGCCCTTATTCTTCTTCCAAGAATTGCCCTTTCTCTTAAACTTAGACCGGTTTTGTACTGCCATCACATGGCTGCTGCCAGCGCCTTTCTTGATGTCAGCCTCTGTTGTTTTCAACATGCCACACAATTCATTCAAGCCCCTCTCCACCCCATGCAAATGGTAGTTCGAGATGAAGTTTCCATAGCTGGGTGGAAGCGATGCAAGGATGAAATCAGATGCCAACGCTTGGTCAAGTGGAAAGCCAAGCTTCTCCAACCTTTGAGTGTGACCAACCATTTTGATCACGTGTGGTCCAACAGGTGCACCCTCTGCTAGCTTGGATGCAACAAAAGCCTTGGACACATTGAACCTTTCAGTCCTGGCTTGAGTTTCGAACATCTCATTAAGCGTCGTACGATGGTTGTTATCAAACTGCATTTGCAACTCTGGTTCCATACAAGCAAGCAATAAGCAACTCACTTCAAGATCAGCATCTAATGCTCTCCTGTAAGCGGTTCTATCAGCAGCAGGTGCATTCTCATCAGGCTCTTCAGGTACTGGGGTGTTAGAACATGTTCCTTTTTCTCAGCCCTGAGAACAATTCTCATATTGCGAATCCAATCCGCATAGTTTGTTCCATTCAACTTATCTTTCTCAAGAATTGAACGCAAAGTAAATGGTTGCTTAGTGGATGCCATTAATCTACAATAAAAGTAATGCAAAATACTAAGACAAAGTATCCATGATAGAGTAAATCATATTCTGAATAAAATCTACTCCCACTAAAATCAATATCCCTCAATTGAAATTTAGTGATTCAAGACCCACAACTAACAAGTCGACTAGTGAGCTTTAGCATCACCGCTAGAAGACATGGTAGATCGGTAAGCAACTCCTTGCTAATCATATCAAATATGACTCTTGTTGTTGGATAGCATCTCTATGCTTGTGTTACCAACGACTCATGCTCCAAGGTCCCTAACCGTTAGGATGACCTCATCTAAGCAACCAAACCTTATGCAGTAAGTATCCAATACGAACTTGTCTAGTCAAGGAAAATCAGTGGCACCCTAATTTCATAGACCCACCACCGAATGTACAAGACTTATGACAATGCAAGGCTTGGGGGAGCATAAACACTTAAACATTGCCGAGGGATCGTTCTACTTCATTACCACATATGCAGACAAAAACATAATCACGTGAAAGTAGAACATAATAGTAAGAGAATGACATCATCACAGATTTATGACTTGGTATAGCCCATTGTCACTTAGGGGATCTCCATCTCCATCAATCTGTTCATCATGGTGATCGCCATCTCCATGATCCATGTACGCCATCCTCCAGTGATGAGTCCACCATAACTATCCATCACTAACGCAAGGTAGTGAATAAAATTACATAGTCACAGATTCATCACAAATTGGCACGCAGGCCATTAGATCAGGTGGACAATATCTATGTGGCTCCAGCCATATTGTCACAATCACGACATGCAGGCCATGAATTAATTAAATACATGCATCACATACACATACAGGCTATACCAGTCATGAATTCCTGCAAAACAGAGTTATCCGATTCCGTCGTCTAAAATTGCAGGGGCAAAAACTCTATTTTCCAAGAGGTTTTTCGCGATTCTGAAATCAGCGAAACCGTCGTTGGTAGTTTTCTCTCTCTTCAAAATTTCGTTTTCTACGCCCCAACGCGGAAATTTTCAAATTTCGTTTTCTACGCCCCAACGCGGAAATTTTCTCCATCTAAGTTACGGTTCAAAAGTTACGGTTGTTTACCGAACAACACATGCGCCCGGCGCCCGGTAGTAGATCCCATCTATCACCGTCACGCATCACATGCGCCTGGCACCTAACCTAGGGTTTGATTTGATCAATCTGATTGATCTCAAACTCGCCATGAATGGATTTACATGTATCACTTAACTCGGATGGCGGAATTTCGACCGATACGAGTAGATCGTTACAATACCAACACGGCAAGATGACGAACCAAGGTTAGAGACTCATCTACAACCGCGCATATCACCATATGCAAAAAACCAAACCTATAACGAGGCAGTAACGGCTCTGATACCACTGTAGGGTTATGACGTTGCTACGCTAGCCGACAAATCAAAATTTTCTACCTCATAAACCAAGATCTACTACTAGTTACAGGTTACGGGATTACCACTAGACGCGCAGGTGCAGCGGAGACGACTCGATGTAATTGAATGCGTTGCAGCAGTGCCGTGCAGTTGTGGTCATCCGTCACACGTCCGTCCTTCGCTCGCGAATCGTCCCTCGTGCGGTTCGTCCTTGTGCTCCAGATGCAGCACCTCCGAGGAATCTCACACGTACGGGGAGGAAGCGATACGCCTCCGGACTGCTAGGTCCGCGAATAGCGCTAGGCGTGAGCGTGGGGGGCACAACGGCTACAGGCAGAGGGTGTTGAAATTACCCTAGCCTCGTGCCCACCCCTTTCTTATATAGGTGTCTTGGTGTGCCTCGAGTTGGAGGCCCATGAGCGACCCTAAACCTAGTCTAATTCGGTTCCAACCCAAATTAGGCTTCCAGGCCCTTAAGCGTGCGACCCTATGGGTTCACGTACACATAGACATGGCCTGAATACTCCTACTCGACCAATAGTTGACAGCGGCCTCTAGCAAGACATGTCAACTCCTATGCGTACGCAAAGATCAAATCAGACGAACCACCACAATACCATATACATGTTATTCCCTTGCCTCTCGATATATGCTTCACTCATAGGGTAACACTTAACCTAAGCACAGCCAAGCATTTGTTGATCCAATCATTAGAGTGATCCAGTGAAATCTCTCTCACGTGGAGAGGGACAATTTCCATCTTGATCGTTTATGTCTCACAGCATGTTTCCTGACAAACCCGAAGACCACCTTTATAACTACCCAGTTACGGAGTAGCATTTGATAGTCCCTAAGTAAGTCGTTTCACATCTTGAGCACATACAACAATCTCAGGTCTAAGGACATAACGTATATGTTGTGTATAGAGACAATTCTCACGTCGGGTCAGTCCAGCTCACATGTCATATATGCGCCCACATTATTAGTTTGACATCTCTATGTCCATGACTTGTGAAACGTAGTCATCAACTAATAATGTGCTGATCTAATATTCATGTTTGTTACTACACGAACTCCGATCAGGGACAAGTTTAGAATAGCCATACAAGTAAAAGAGTTTCACAAACAATTCACATAACTGTTGATCAATACAAGTTGTCTTTAATGGATATTCAATAAACACATAAATATATCATGGATACAATCGTAGCATCATCATCTCTATGATTACCTCTAGGGCATACTACCAACGGTAAGGGTCCCGGACCGGTCGAAGCCTGGTGGCGCCGGAGTGGAGGAGCGACTTCAGCGTGGTGGAGGTGAAGTTGGTGGGGATGGGGTCGGTAACAGTGGAGCGATGATGAACGGAGCCGCTGGTGGGAGGGAGCACTGCTCGCTGGTGGGCCTCACCACCACAGTCCATCCATGGTGGGTACAAAGTTGTACCCCCTGGACTTGTACGCGGTCGGGCGCCGGTGTACCCAAGGTGGGCACCGGTTGTGGCGGAGGGGCGGCAGCAACGACGGTCCGACGCCAAGGGTGGTGGCGGCAACCTCCAACCCTGGTACGGCACCCGACATGGTGATGGTGGCGACTCCTCGTCGTGCGATGGAGGAGATGGCGTAGGTGACGAGCACGATCGTGGCGAGGAAGGCCGAGAACGACATCAAGGATCGAATCGAAGGTAGGCATACCTTCTTTTTCTCTCTTTTTGTTTTCTTCTCTTCTTATGATATGAAGAGCAAAGTGTTGATATCGTGTTAAAGTAAATTATGGGAAAGAGAGAGCGAGAGTGAGAATGAGCGAATGAATTGAGAGTTTTTTATTGATCAATGCGATTACATTTATAGATTGGGAAGGGGTGGCAATTGTAGGCGCGATGGTTGGGAACCATCGCGCCCGTTGCCAAGAAGTGCCAAACGGTTAGACGCGTCACTTCCTGCCTTCATGATAAGGAGTGGGAATAGGCGGTTGCCTAATCCACTGGGTGGAGAAGATCATCCTTTATATATCATAACAGTTGGTACACAATGGAATCGGAATCGATGGTCCAAGTTCCTTTCCGATTCTTATGCAAGTTTACTAAAAGAATAAGTCTATGTAGCATCCCTCAACTCTTGCCCTTAATTGACTTGCTTCCCTCAACCGCAATACCGGGTATAACACTCCTCCATCTTTAAAAACTAGAGCAAATCGAGTCCCTCGGGTGTTTAGATAGCGGTTTCATCCTACGTGACGCTTATGGGACCCACATGTCAGTGAGAAAAAATAAAAAATAACACGGCCACGTGTCAGTCCTTTCCATTTCCTCACCCCCATCTACCTCTTTCCCGTTCTTTCTCTTGCCAGATGGCGGCAGCAATGTCGTCGAACTATACCCAAAGACGGTATTTGTAGAGTATGGGGATCGTTGGAACTAGGATATATGCGAGATTGGATCAAGCAGACAAAGGACAAGGATTTATACTGGTTTGGGCCCTTGAGATAAGTAACAACCCTACTCCAGTTTACATGTATTATGGATGAAAATACCACTCAGAGCACAATGGGGAATAGACAACTAGACTAATATGCTGACTAGAAGCTGTTGAGAACAACCCGACGAGATCTATTCAGTGAATACGGCGTTGGCTTCCCGATTGCTTTTGGACGTGGCTTTGGCTATGGCTTATAATTTGATGCCCCTCCGTGGACGAGGGTGCCCTGCATTAATAGCGTAGATCATCTTCTTCTCCAAGTAAAACTCGGAGAGATAAAATAGGATATGGGCTTAAGGAAACATTATCTTCCCTAACTAGGAGTTGGACACCTTCTTTATATACCATATTTCCTTAATTAAAGGATATTTTCTCATATACTATCAGGTATATGGTATTACCTTATTTCATTAACCCGTGTATAGGAGGTATGCCTTATCCTTGACACTGACAGTAGCCCCTAACTGCAATGCAAATGATTCAACTAATGTTCCTGAGTAGAAATTTCGAGAACAACTGTCATCAAACTCATCAAGCCGTTCTCGAACATCCGAGAAGGCATAGATTAGGCGACAAACATAGGTTTGAATTTGGATTGCAGTCCGAAACTTTAGACCATTATAAGCAAATCTGCAAAAATCCCGATGGTGATTTCTTTGTCTTCCTCAAAATTCAAAACGTCGAACATGACTTACAAATTCCATTTTCGAGATCCATTTGGATTTCGTTTGCCCAAACAGAATACTCATTTTCCTCCTGCACCTCCAACCTCTTCGTCTCAGCTCTCGCCAAAACCCTAACTCGCAACCTCCACCAATCCCTTTCACCAATCTCAATGGATCTGCCGGAGTCCACCGTTGACAAGAATGAGATGGGGGAGCAACAACAGGATGGCACCCTACCAAGCGTGAAGGTTAGTCAGATCTCCTGACCAACCTTGGGCAAATAATCACTCTTGTGTCATTTGTTCAGTGTGGTTTCTTAACTCCTTCCGAATTCATTTCTTTGCTTCTTGACTTCTATGGCATCCATCTTCTCCATCTCAACCCCAACTCCATTGTCTTCCTAAGTATCTTTACTCATCTATGTGAGGCATACCTTGGGGTACAACCCTTTCTAGATTTGTTTAGATATTTTTATGAGGTTAGATGGATGGAGGCCTCTAGGATCTCTAGGTGTTGTGGCCTCCATCTTTGGGATGGAACGAGAGATGAATATATTCCTTTCAACTGCCTATCCTCAAGGAAATATTGGAGAAAGAGTTTGCTCTATCTCCATGTTGACGACAACACTCCCAATCTTACCGCTCCCGACGAGAAGCCAACATGCTTGGAGGCATGGACCTCCAAACCTTATTTGACCCCCCTCCCCCCGCCTTAGAGAGTTTTGTAGAAAAAATCCATAATCTTAGAGGACGCGGTATGACCGAATATGAAGTCGTTCAAGACATCGTCCGTTGTTGGATCTAGCTTCTCTAAGCCTGTTCTCACCCCTGTACGAGTATCGCACCGGGGTACACAATTTATAGTTTCTTTTTCGAGATAAAGCTATAAACATAAATGGGCTCTGATCGATAACCTTGTAATCTTGTTTCCATTACAGTCCTCTCTGCAAACACTGTGATGGAGCACGTTGGACACGTGGTGGTCGACCAGACGTCTACTATCACCGATGTCCCTATGCCAATATGCGACCTTCCACCATCAGAGCGGGACGCCATTGTGAATGTGAGCATCTCTGACCACTTCTCCTCGTCATTCATATCTATGCTCGTAGGAGTAGTAATCTAGATTTTTGTAGGCATTGCCTCTGATGGACAAGATTGGTCCACTTGTTGATCACTAGGCGTCTACTTCTTTGAAGGAGCAAACGGTGTCGGAGCAAGTGACTGCCGTCCTCGTGCCTGGGAGCAGTGGAACCAAGAAATGGCATTGGCCTTCGCTAACGAAGTCTACCGGAATGGGGAAAGTGGTTCGAACAAGCGATTCCACGGTGAGGCCTTGATCCAAGGTTTATCTGACAACTATGCTAGCCTTCTCAGTCTCACCCTTTCTTATCTTCGGACAATGTCTAGTGCGAAGATTGCCTCTGCGAAGAAGGTGTCACTACTGAAGCGGCAGAAAGTTGGGTAAGTACGAACTCAGTTCCTGTTGCCATGCTTCTTATTGGTGGGGCCTCGGGACAGAGCACCAGAAAGTTGGGTAAGTACGAACTCAGTTCCCTATTGCCATGCTTCTTATTTGCGGGGCCTCGAGACAGAGCATCGGCACTCGCGAGAGGTGAGCTCAAAGTTGCCCGTAGATGCTGCTGTCATTGCTCCCTCGCTCCCTCTGTTGTCTGGCATCGTTGTCATCCCGAGTTCATCCTGAGCTTCCAACAAGCTATTACAAGCTTGCCGGCTGTTGGAGACAAGTGCCCAGGACGTCGTCGCAGAAGTTGGGTGGCTTGCGAAAGCCGCTTCCTCTACTGACATTCGCATCACGACCCTGGAGGCCCAGCTGAAGGAGGCATGATCGAACAACGCAAATCTACGGGAGGTGGTGGCTACGAACGAGCAACAGCAGCGGGGTCTTGAGCACTCATTGGCCGAGTCCAAGAACAACTTGGCTTTCCTTCGGCATGCACTTCACGAGAACTACGGGCGCCTGGATGTGGTCTCCAAGAGTCTTGGAAAAGACGTCCCTCAGCCCTAGTTCCTTGACGAGACGATGGTCCTAGGGTCCTTGGGCTCGCTCATCACCGAGCTGCAAGGGGCCGCGAGATCCCATGCCAAGCAAGTGGCGGATAGGACGCGGACCGGGATTAAGACTGGGGAGTGTCACCTCCTCGCCTACCTCAAGCTCACACACACACACACCCGGAGATCAACATCGAGGAGATGATGACTCAGGGAGGAGCTGACGAGCGTCGCGAGGACACCTTGTCCAAGGTGGAAGATATCGGGGACTACGTGATCCCCTTTTTTGAAGAGTAATACTCTGATTTTTATTTTAATGTAACCTTTAAGGACAAGAACTTTGCTGGTGTCTGAGAACACTTCCTTCCTGTTCCATCCATTTTAAGGTTTCTGTTCTTCCTTGTCATCTTGTGTTCTATAGATGTTTGGAAGCCGAGAACGAGCACGTCCAGCATGGTGGACACTCGTCTGACTTGATTGCTGATCCTGGCTCGCCCTAGGCCTCATCGACCTTGAGTGGCGATGGCCGTGCACTGTCGTCATCACTTCTAATGACGTGCTGGTTCCACAGGAACTCAACTTGCGCTCCTTCGCGAGCAATATCAAAGTAAGAAAGTTTCGACAGTATTGCCCGTTGCCCTTGTATTCAGAACAAGGATGCTAATGGTGTTGTTTTCTTTGCCAGATCTTGAGAGCTCTCTTGAGGAGACGAAACGTTGGGTGGAGTATTGGAGGGCTATGTTTGAAAAAGAAGAGCTAGAAAGAGCCGCCGACAATGCCAGGAAGGAGGAAGACATGGAGCCACTCAAAGTTAGGGAGATCTGGATCTCCGCTTACCTAGAGAGAAGCTGCTCGACGCTGGCGCGGTTGTGCGAGGAATTGCGTGTGGTCTGTCTTTCTCCGGAGAAATCCATTTCTGGGTATCTGGGTTGGCTGTGGAGTACGTGCGACGGACGTGCCGGCACTGTGCAGAGGATCGGCAACGCGCTGAAGCAGGAATGCCGTCGAGCCAGTCGGTACGCGGACGATCATGTTGTCATGTGTATCCGTGAATCTCGACCATAGATGAACCTAAGCTTTCTCTGAGAAGGTTTCTCCTCAATGCAATGGCAATGGCCTTCCTGGTAGATGATATAGTGTCGCTATTGTATAAAACACTTTCGACGAGACATTAATAGACATTGACGTTTAATCAGTTTTTTAAAATATTGAACAAGTACGGAGAGGGATTCAAACTACAGGGGTGGATGTACACTCATGTGTTGCATATCAACTAAATGGTTATAAAAAAATTATTAAAAAATTAACAACATTGATTAATATGTAGATAGATCACTTCACAAGTATGCTTGTTTAAATTCGATTTTATAAGTTGTAACAAAAAATAACAAATTAAGCTCAATTAGTATACATATATTCACAGTCGAATTTGTTATTTTTGTCAAAACTAGTAGATGTCGAATTTGAACTTGCATGTTTATATAATATTTGTGGAGTAATATATTACATATTACTCTATTTTGTTAGAAAAGTTCAACTGTTTAGTTTATATGTAATAAACGAGTTAACGTTTTAGCCAAGTGATTAAAAGAGTTTCCGAACACAAGCACATATTTTTGTGAATATTCGTCTTAACGGCAATGATACCACCATGCATATTCACTCCCAAGTCCCAAAGAATCTGCTGTTCTGAGCCCGGTAGGTGCTTTGAACTCACAGTGATAAGGAGGTTTTAATTGGTTGCTCAGTAGCAGTACTGTATTCACAATTCATGAACAACACATTTGGACTTGAGTGTGCTCTCCGATATGCATTTTTTTTCTTGACGGGCTCCGATCCTATATGCATTTTTCACGACAATAAGTACTACGTGACTTGCTCATGAAAGAGGAAAAAAAATACTACATGACCAAAATAATTCCACGATAAATCTGGTGGAACGGATGGACGACTAGTCTGTATTTCCATCAGTCTCGTCAGGACTATTCCTGCATACTGTCCGGGAAATACATGAGATCGCCACAGAGCAACTCATCATCGATGCTGAATTCGCACGTATCCAAATCAAAGGACGAGAACGTGTCCCATCCGTCATCCACCACTGTGGACGATGGCGGTGGCGCCGACGACCGCATCTGCCTGAGTCCATCAACGACGGCACGGAACATCGACAGCCGCCGCGCTGGTGGCCCAGAACGGACGGCCGCCGCCTGCTGCTCGTCGTCGTTCATCATGGAGAGCTGCGCCGTCGTAGCCGCAGGCTGCCACTGCTGACGATGCACTGCTGGATGATCAGCATTGGCCGTGTGGCCGCCGGCAGTGGAGCTGAACCTGAACAACACCGCGTGGTGTTCCGCTTTGGTCGGCGGTGGCTCGGTGAAGACATCAGCCGGCGTCAGGGCCGGCGGCGATGGGTTGCAGGTGTGCGGGTGAATGTAGGTGACCCTGTAGAGTGGCGGGTCGGCGTCGTTCTCCTGCTGCACCACCTTCGTTGCCATGCAATTCCTGTCGTCCCGGTAAGAGCATCGGTAGTATAGCCTGTAGATCGACAGTTTTACACCCACGCTTGTCAGAAATAATGGTTTATTCCTGACAGAATAATGAGTAGACACGTCAGGTAAATTTTCGCCCATCGGGGCTATTCATGTTTCTGGTAGTAATTACAGGGACATAATATAGGCTGTTTAGATTAATATAGATTGATGAAATGTGCAATTAGTACATGTGCCAAAGTTTACAAAAGTTTTTTTCCTTTAAAAACATTGTTATATAGATATGTATTCTCGCTAACACCTTAAAGATGCCGGTAACAAACCTGACATACATGCTAGTTTCGCAGAGCCAGCACCTTTGTGCTCTCCCCGATTAAAAAAAAAAAAGAGAAGCCGGCTCTAAGGCAAGCCGAGCCGATGCTTTCGAGCCACCCCTTTCAAGCAGTCCCTAATTCCATCCATCAGAAATCAATGATCAAAAACAATAATCCCCATCACAGATCACATTATCAACAACAACAATTCTCATCCCCATCCATCACAAATCAACAACAATCCCAATCCCCAACCCCATCAATCATAGATTAACACCAATAAGATGAAGAACTATACAACCAAGATGCATGAACTCACTCTCCCCGGTCCTATCGTCGTTGTCAATCTATCTAGCGGTCCGCCAAGGTCGCCGCCGGGGTCCCTCTCTGCGCCAAGTTCGTCGCCAGCCGCCGGGGTCCCTCTCTGCGCCAAGTTCGTCGCCAGCCGCTGGGGTCCCTCTTCGTGCTGAGGTCGCCGCCGGGTTTCCTCTCCGCGCCAAGGTCACCGCTGGGGTCCCTCTTTGCCCCGAGGTCGCCGCCACCAGATCCGGTGGCTCGCGAGCTCTAGGCGGCCGGATCTGGCGCTCCCGAGCTCCACGCGATGGGGCAGCGGCGTGGAGTTAGGATAGGACAACGGGTGGCAGCGCCGGATGTGGCGATGGGTGGTTGTGACGGATGTGGCGCGGGCGGCGATGGGGCAGTGACGGGAGGAGAGGACGACGCGGGTGGCGAAGCCAGATGCGAGCGAGCGAGCAGGAGAGTGAGAGAGAGACTGGGCGGATTAGGATGGACTAGTGGACGATGTTGACTAGAACGGGTGCGCGGATCGGATAAATGGTGGCTCGGCTTGACTCAATTTTTGTTATAGGTGCCGGTTTTCCAAGAACCGACACTACCTATAATATATTATAGGTGTTGGTTTATTTTAGAACCGGCACCTATAATATATTATAGCTGCCAATTTTTATTTTAAAATCGGTACCTATATTATAGGTGCCTGTTTTTATTTAAAAGTGGCACCTATAGTTGTTCAAAGGTGTCAGTTTCTTTTTTTTTTCTCGTGGAGGTGGAAAACGATCAATAGGTGCCGGTTTTAAATAAACTGGCATCTATAAGCCGATACCTATGAGGGTTTTTTAGTAGTGTCTATAGGTATGATGGTGTCATGACTCATGACACTCCATCCACCAAAAAATCAAATCCCCGAACAGACAATTATGGTTGTTTGCATTCTTAGGGTCTGTTCGGCAGCGTGAGTACCAAACGCGCACAGTAAACACGGAAAACGGAGCGATCATTAGCGCGTGATTAATTAAGTATTAGCTAAATTTTTTTTCAAAAATGGATTAATTTGATTTTTTTTAAGCAACTTTTGTATAGAAACTTTTTGCAAAAAAGTTCACCGTGTAGTAGTTTGAAAAGCGTGCGCGGGAGGAAAAACACTGTGCGCGTTCCGAACGCATCGTGCCGAACAAAGCCTTAGTGTAGAGGTTAATACATGTACTAATAAAGATGTGTGATAACAGAATATGTTTAGAATGAAACTTGTGTATATTTAGTGAAAAAAAAACTTATATATATTTAGTGAATGGTGAAACAGAAAAGTAAGAAATTTCATTCCAGAGAATATAATATTGTGCTCAATTCTTTTTGTATTTCTTCAATGCCATTTTTCTTGATACGGGCGGCCTGTCAAATATTGTTTAGGGTTTAGTTTTAACTAGCATAACACAAGACATTATGATTATACGTACGTATTGTTAGTGATATGCCCTAGAGGCAACATTGGGATGTTGTATATATCACAGACTATGTTTATGATTCAGTGCTTTGTTCCTTGAAATAGACATTATTATTCTTGATCAATGAGTATGTGACTTATTCGTGAGACTCTTGATGTTACAATGATGCTATTTCTAAATGATCCCTGATCGTATATCATATGAGGAACAAATATGATTTAAAAATCAGCATATGTATTGATTGATGATCATGTCTCATGGATCATGGTATGGAGATACCAATCAATAATATGGACATATGTTAGTGAACATATGTTGGATAGACCCGCCATGAGATACTGCAGAGATTCTATGTGTCATCAGTTGGTCTCAAGTACTGTTTATGTAGAATCCTTAGACTTGATATCATCACGGTTCCCAACATACGTAGTAGCTTATTTTGGGATTACTAGACACTACTCCGTAACTGGGTAGTTATAAAAGTAGTCTTCGGGTTTCTATGAAATATGTAGTGGGATGTGGATGGTCAAGATAGAATTTGCCCCTCCTTATGGGAAAGATATCTCTGGGCCCCTCGATGTAATAGATTATGCAAATGCATGGCCATGCTAGGTGATTGAGGAGTCAATCACAAGTTTGTAATCCATCACGGAATCGAGAGAGCGATTGAGCTATTAAGAGGATGGCACAGGTCTCGCCTTGAGCTCAATCTATATCGTGAGGCAAAGGGATTCGTACATAAGAACATTACAGGTTCAGCCGACATGATCTTTACATATACTTTGGAGGTTAATTGCCTTACTAGGGGCCGCTATTAACAGGTTGACCGGAAAGGCATTTCCGGGTCGCGACCAAGTATATGTGAACCTACAGAGTCGCACGCTTAACGGGTTGGAACACTCATTCGAATGTGATTCGGATGTGGGCTCAGTTCGGATAGGGATTCGAGTAGACTCCTATTGGGCTTTGGTCCACGAGGCCCAAGCAGAGAGGTCTATATATATAGAGGTGAGGGGCTGAGGGAGGAACTCATCTGTTCATCTCGAGCATAACCCTAGCCGTCACCTCCAGAGCCAAACCCTAGCTGCTCCCGAGTGCTAGCACACTTACGATCGGTGCTCCAGCCCCGTACATGTGGATACCGGTGGAGGCACTGCTCGTTGCGACGCAGATTGGCTCTCCAACTCTACTTCCGCTGCGCTGCGCGTTTAGTGGTAACGATCTATGATCCTATCTTCGCATGATGTCCTGGTGTGCGCGGTAGAAAAGTTTTGTTTTTTTACTATCGTAGCCTTCGCACTTTCCTTCACGTATTGCAAAAGGCGATGTTGAAACTGTCCAAAACGCACCTTGGGAACGATGAGTTCTTGATTTTCTTCTCTCCATACTTCCTTCAGAGATGGCCATCTGTATGAGGTATAGGCGTAAGGTTGACACACGTTGGATGCCCTTCCTGCATCCTGTAACAGTATTGCGGAAATATGAAAACATTATCTTAAATTTTCGTATGCTACGACAACTTTTTGAATTTGTACAAAGATATGTATATGGTACAAGTACGCACTGTCGTTCATATTTTAGAACTGTACACGTTTATATGATACTGTTTCAATCTGTTCACCATCCAAACAAGGAATAAGTAAGGAATAAGTAGTGTCAAATTAAGAAATCATGGGGAAAAAAATAAAGCTTGCTGATATGTATGCGTGTACTACCTCTTATGAAGTGATTATTCATATACATATAAGGAAAATTATTCGCCAAATAATGGACCCACGTTATATATAATTTTACTCTAAAGTAACTACTTCTAAAAAAAATTCATAAATTAAAGGGTAAATTCAGCTCAGAGGATGGTAAATTTAAAAATGTTGTGGGATATAATGGGCCTTCCCACGGCCGGTGTTTGAGGGAGATATCTCTCGTTAACAGTTATGTGAGGGCACAGTAATAATGCACACCTTTCGTGTCAAAATAATAATAATAATAATGCACACCACTATAAATATATCCTCAAATATGTCATATCAAACAATTTTCCATATGAAAACGGGCTAAAACAAAAGGGTTTTATAGGAAAACTAGAAGGCATATAGAAGACAAGCCGGAGACTGACCAAGTTGGCCAGTGAGCTAAGAGCAAGGACTTAATCTTCAGAAACAATGCGTGTAATACGATAGTTGATGTTTATTCAATGTATGTTGAATAAATTCATCGCAAATATTTTTAAGACAAGGATTTCATGTATATAAATATGTTGATAAGGTTTTAGGCCCTGCCTCCTCCACCTTTCTCTTTTGTTATATATTTATATTTTTCTATCTTAACAACTTTTACGATGGTCTCACTAGTATAGTAGAAATGATCTACAAATTTCACCATTTTTTATCTGAGTTACCAACGTACTGGATATAATTACCTATAAAATTAAATACACATGAATCGATAGCTCTGATTGTTTCTACTACCATTTCTCCTGCCTAGTAGATCGGCTTTATAAATTTGTTGACCACTCTATTGTCGCACACTAATGGTGGTATGGACCATCATATTTCTCCAGCAGTCCAGCTTCACCCCAATCATCATCTGTTCCATTAGCAGTCCAGCTTTTAGTCTCATCATCTGTATCCATTATCAGCTTAGCAACATATACTAATTAAGCAGTCTATCTATGTAGAGCAAGGTTATCAAAATCTCGATTCTGTCATGTCATTTTACAACTTTACGGTCCTAGCGAAGGTGCTTAATTTTATTGTTTAGTATACAAGTAGAAAAATTAACGATTTTATGGTTTTTATGTATACTACTATGATATTGGTCCTAGTACTATGAACTTCCCATTCTGATTTAGTACGACTTTTTAGCAGCCTGGGTATGTAGAGAAGGCAAAACCCTCGCATACTAGTTATCCTCCCTTCACAAAATCTGTGTATATATATTTCAAAATACTTTCATATATTCATATGTAGATTGCTGCTATTAGTAGTGGCATATTAAATATTTAATTACTTTGAATACTGTACCATATAATATGATTGGAAGATCTAAAACAACAGTACAATCAGATCCTTTATGCAACGTGCAACACGTACTGTCCTGAGAGGTTATATGTCTCCATATATATACTGTGGGATACAAAGCTCCTCATGCACACCAAGAGCCAAATAAGTACTCATATATAACTAAAAATTACATGGTATAGACAATTGCCACTTGCCTCTCCCTATATATATATATATATATATACCACTTGGTGTGAGTTGAGTTTGAATTAGAATGATAACAAATGTGGGGGCCTAATTAATTAGCGTCAAAATTATCCGGAGCACCTTGTAAATGTAATGTATCGGACAAGATTTGTTTTATGTAACTCATTAAAAAAATGGAGTATAGTAGTTTGTAAGGTCAAGGCACAACACAGACTTCCCTCTTTCAGCATTCAACTTGGACAAACTAATGAATTTATCGCTGCTGTCCAGCAACTAATATGCCCACCATTTAATCTGTGACGTATACATCACAGATTAAAATTGTGCACCTAATAACTCCAGCGAGAGAAGGAGAACCTCTGATTTATTTCTCTGAGAGATGTTAATTGATTAATATTATAGTGCCTCCTCATTGGTACGTAGTTGAATATTTTGGAGATTCAGCGTTGCGGGACTCAGACTTGAAGGGGTTCTGTTATTAATAAGGTCCTCGCATCGAGAACACACTTTGCAGCTCTAATTTATGTAGTTTTAGATCTGCCGCATTGTGGTTATGGGTGTGCATGACATCCATCAAGATTATGCACACACCGGTTATTTGTTTCTTCACTAGGAAATTTTAACGTCCATAGAATTTCTATCATGCTCTCTATCTAGTTAGTGTAAGTATATATGTAATGGATGAGTGTGAGAACATGGGAGTTTTTATTAAACTTGGCTAATTAACTATACAGTATAAGTATTAAGGTGATACAACCACACTGAGATCATTTTTAATTGCTGCATAGCTAACATGCACATAACTAATGCGTATGCGTATGTATGTCTATGTTTTCTCGTATAATTAGGACGAAAAGGGTTAGAGATGGAAACTAACGGCATTGCTGCTCGATATGCATGCATAAGACAGCTGATCATGAGAGAATCCTCAAATTAATTACCTTGGCTTCCGCGAGGAGAACGGCGTCGACATGGGCGTCGGCGGTGGCGGGCCATGGACGCCGCCCGGACGTGGGCTGCGAGATGCCGGGTCCGTGAATTGCATCGTCTGAAGCTGGTGACGCGAGGCCATTGTCGCGTGCAGGCTGCAGACACTATCTTCAGTTTGTAGTTTCCCTGCACCTAAGACGATGGGGAGCAATGGCAGGTCTATATGTAGATAAAGAGTAGGAGTTGCTGTGATGCACATGAGGAAGAGGAGTGATGAAGGCATCACCAGCTATATATTAATAGTGCAAAAGGAAAATATAATATTATCAGTCCTCTAACCTGATCCTTGTTCACATTTGCATTAGCTAGCATATTAGGTGTATGCATACATGGTAAAAAATAGAATAGTACTGGAAGATGTATCTGCTCCCATTATTTTGTGTTAAATTTGTGACATATGCACATCTGAAATAAGAATTCTGTCAATATATTTTATTATCTTATTAAAATAAACAACTTGATTGCATGGGGTGCGTATTTAGGACTATATATGCATGTCACCATGTCGTGAATTATTAATGCTACAGAATCTACAACATGGCCAACAGGCCTGCTCTCCTCTTCTTGTTCTTCTTCTTTTTTAAATACAATAGAAAATCGTTAACATTTGGTTGTTCTTCCTCTTGGCGTGTGGGACTTCATTGAGAGAGAATGCAATTTATGGTTGGGTCAGACCACTCCATGATACACATGGCTAAAGCCATGATGGCAATGTCTATGAGAATGAGACCGAAGACCCCGGAAAAAAAGAAAAAATAAAGTCTATGAGAGGACAGAAAATGTTGTTAAGCAGTCATGTCGATCAAACTAAGCAATGCTCCGAATGGATTTGGACGTTATCTCGAACTTCGTATGTTTGTTGTTGATCTGATCTAGCTAGATGCTATATATTGAGGTAGTCTTAAATAAGATGTTATTAACTATTAAGTTAGATCTTAATATGCATACAAGGATTGGGAAGAAGCAAGCAAAACAATGGATTAGTGTTAGTGATACCATGGAGATTATATATGGAGGAGATGGAGGTCGTACTTTATAGATGTTCATCAGAGCTCTGGTGGGGAAAGGGAGAAAGTGTAGTGTAATTTAGAGATGGAATTGTGAGACATTATTTATCTTTTTCCGTGATGGAAAACCTACAATAAATATAAAAAGTTATGTTGTTTTATTTGCCCATTACTTTCAGTTGAGGGTTTCAATATAGTCTAACTGCAATTTTATATGGCAGTGGTTGACACATAGGCATGGAGATAGAGTACTAGCAACAGGTGCCATTATATTTCGTATTTATTAGCGTGCGCACCTAGTGGAATGAAAAATAATAGACATATATCCAATGGACAATAGTTAAATACAAGAAAATTAAATATATTTATCCATGTTATGATGTTTGTAATATGTATTTCAACTTTGTATTACGCATTTATTTATATAGGCCCTTAGTCGCAAATTAAACAAAACCATATTTACATTTTGTATTTATTAGCATGCGCATCTAGTGCAATAAAAAATAATAGACATCTATCCAATGATCAATAGTTAAATACAAGAAAACAAAATATATTTATCCATGTTATGATGTTTGTAATATGTTTTTCAACTTTGTATTGTGCATTTATTTATATAGGCCCTTAGTCGCATATTAAACAAAACCATATAAAGACAACTACAGAGATAGGTCATATCTGTTTAGTGGCAATATAGTGTAGAAATAATTAAAATAAATATGAACAAAAGGTAGTTGAGATTCCTAGAAAAAGAAACAAAATATATAATAGATTTTTATTCTCGACTATCCATTAAACACATGTGTGAGGAGAAAATGGAAGCAGGACATAGCCAAATGCACATGACCATCCAGCCGAGCTCAAGGGCTTTAGATCCAAACGATTATACCTTAAGGCCGCCACACCTAACCACTATAACCATGAGGCCAACAGATTCAAACTGCTCTCTATGTGTTTTAGATGAATGTGGAGATGGCGGACAGAATTGATGACAGATTTGGAAGGGATCATAAATGATGCCAACCATTATTAACTTGAAGACATTTTTGTGTGCAAATGAAACTTTTTCTGATTTTTTTAGGTCATCTACTAATTTGAAGAATGAACTACAGTTTCACCATAGGACCATATTGTGATTTCAATGCCGCATCACCTAAAAACACTAAAAACACAATGAATATAGACTAAGTTTGAATTATAGTGTAAAAGGATGAATAATAATAATGTCTGGTTTGGAAGTTTTACTTGCTTTGCAGATTTTCATAGTAGTTTCCTGCTACATAGCACTAAATAAGCGATGCCAATATATACGTTGCCTAGACCGAGCTTATCTCACGTATTTCCTACCCATCAAGTTAAGTCGTGCAGGGCCCAAAGTTAAGAACCTTCATATGTGCCGGTATTAAAGAAAGGCACGTGCTAGTTGAGAAGAGACCGAAGATAAGAAATAAAGTGTGTACTTTGTTGCTATATAAGGCGAAATTTAATTTGTGAGCGACATATTGAACATGAGTCTGTTGGGAAAAAAGTGAAGGTCACTAAAATAGCATGTAAAGCAAAACTGGTAAAACATGTATTGATTTTATCACTATATCTATATCCTATTTTACTATAAAGTTATAACCCAATAAATCCTAAAACTCAACATACAAAAGTGTCAGATTATCATCTACTAACAATTATTACATCCTAAACATCATGTAAGCATGTTATATTATTTCTAATTCTATCATTTATTAAATTTTAGAACTTTAAAATACAAGCATGATAAATATCATCCCACATAATTCACATAACATTTAAATATATCTATCCATTATTTTTTATAATATCTTGTATACCTATCTAGTTCATACTCAGTTAATGTTATTTCTCTCTTCTCTCATTAAGCCATATCACTTCAATTGTTTTTAGCCCTTAGATGACTAACCTGTGGTTCAAATTATCTTTCTCATTTCCTTCTCTCATTAAGCCATATCACCTTAATTATTTTTGGTCCTTAGATTGTTAATCTATGGTCAAAATTATGTCCCTCATCTTCTTCTCTCATAAAGTCACAACACCTTATCATCATTCTATATACTATTTAAATTATCATAAACCATATCAACTTATATAAGCTTATATTGTCTGAATATCTTATATATTATTTCTACTTATTGTTATTATACTAAACTCCGGCAGTAATGCATGGGATTTCACCTACTATCCTATATAGTTGATATCCACTTGCAATTATTAGAAACTAAATCTCAACTTGCACGTATGCCAAATTATCACCCACTAGTACTTAGCATCTTAAATTTTATACAAGTATCACACATCATCTTCTTCCCACATTATTTTCACAACATTTCAACATTTAATATTTGTACAATATTTTACACATATTCATTCATGATTTCCACAACAAAGCGCTAAGTATCACCTAGTCATCCTCAATAATTTGACCAAAGGATTGCTCGATCTAAAACTAAGAACGGATGTCATCGTATCTTATAAAGCTATAACCCACTAAATCCTAAAGCTTAACTTGCAAAAATGTCACATCATCATCCACTAACAATTATTACATTTTAAACATCATGCAAGCATGCTATAAGCATTCTATTTTATAATTTATTAAATTTTAGAGTGTTAAAATACAAGCATGGTAAATCATCATCTCATATAAGTCATATAATATTTCAATATATCTCTTCACTATTTTTATAGTATTCTATATACCTATATAGTTGATCCTCACCTAGTTAATGTTATTTCTCTTTTGTCTTATTAAGCCATATCACATCAATTGTTTTTAGCCCTTAGATAATTAATTTTTACATCTTAAACATCATGCAAGCATACTATATTATCTATAATTTTATTTTATAATTTATTAAATTTTAGAGCTTTAAAATATAAGCATGGTAAATCATCATCCCATATAATTTATATAATAATTCAATATATCTTTTCATCATTTTTATAATATTCTATACACCTATATAGTTCATTCTCACTTAGTTAATGTTTTTCTCTCTTCTCTCGTTAAGCCATATCACATCAATTGTTTTTAGCCATTCTCACTTAGTTAATGTTTTTCTCTCTTTTCTCTTCTCTCGTTAAGCCATATCACATCAATTTTTATTTTTTTCTTCATTCTTTAAGTCATATCACATCTATTGTTTTTAGCCCTTAGTTAATTTATAGTCCAAATTATATTTCTCATTTTCTTCTATCATAAAACCATATCATCTTACTTTTAAATTTGAATCAACATTCTATATACTTTTTAAATTATCATAAACCAGATAAACTTATATAAGCTTATGCCGTCTACCTATTTTACTAAACTCCCATAGCAATGTACGGGGTTTCACCTAGTTGATCATATATATATATATATATATATATATATATATATATATATATATATATATATATATACACGGTGATGCTACCTAGAGCGCACGAGTAACAGCGAGCATGAGGCCCATGATTTCCGTTTTTTAGCATCCTAGACCGCTTTTACTGCTGTCACCGCCTACAAAGGCTTTTCCCATCCCATTTGTCCTGAGTTAAAAAATTACTCATCTGGTCATGTTGAACATTTAGTGAGTACAGAAATACTATCTGTTCTTTGTATGGCAAGTAAAAAAATCATTGGCTCATCTCTCCTCTAATTTGCCTGTACACCACTCCTAGTGAAGGCTGAGTAAAATAATTACTACCTCATCTCGACCAATGGTTATAAGTTAAAAAATTACTCTGGGCCTTACTTGTCAAGAGGTTTATGTTAGTGATAATTTTATTTTCATTTAAGAATAAAATAGAGTGGTGGTAATTTATTTATTGCTTTTTGTTACATCGGGAGTTTAGGTGGCACAAATTATTTTCTTATGATAAGGTTAGAAATTGTGATGGCTAAAAGAAACTCAATGGACTAGAATCTACGCGATCATGACATATTTTAAATAGACTTTAATTTAAGAAGACATCAAATGAGGTCATGAAAAACAAGGAATTAATTCGTGCAAACTCTGGTGATGTGAATAACAAACGGACTCCACAGTCTCAATCCGAAAATAACGCCGGTGTAGCTTATTAGTTCCGGAAAAAAATGGATCGTGCGAAATAGTATCCAAGTCCGTAAATTTTTTACTCGCCATGTGACCTTCATCCTCATCAAGTAGAAAAATTATACTCTCATGACTTTTGTCCAGTAAAAACTTACTGCCTGTAAATATGGACAGATTGTCTCTCCATGTAAAAATCTAGCTTGAGAAAACTTTTTAGGTACGGTCAAAGTTCAAATCTCGTATCAATCCTATAAGCATCTTTCAATATCCATGATTTAGTATTTTTTTTACTTACACGAATCACTCCATATTCATCGTGCAATGATTTTTTTATCAACACGTATAATTTCAGCTTTCATCATTTAATTTTTTTTCCAACATATCACATGAATTGCAATTTTTTACTCCACAAAATTACTAATAGTAATTTTTTTACTCCACTTTGATATACTGATATGTGAATGGTAATTAGTATGTATTGTTACAACATCATACAGTGAAGCACATACATAAAAAATTTACGCACGATGAACAAATTGCGAAAGGAACACAAATGGCCATGGACGGTTCTCGGCAACATCTCAATTGACAAACAGGAGCCAATAACTTCCAGATCGGCAAGCGAAGGATCCTGGCCAATGACACTGTAGCACCACGATTGATTTCTTAGGCTGGACAGCACCGTGCCACCGTGGGGGCAACCTCCTCACCGTTGTAAAAAATGCAAAAAAAAAGAAAAAAGTTGAACTTGCTGTCGACGTCGAGGAGTCACAACTATCCTGTTGCCGCTCTCCCTGTATTGTTGCCATATCCATATAAATCGGACAAAAAAAGTGGGAGCGATAGAATGGCTAGCTACAGGCAAAGGATATATATATAGGATGTCAAGATGAAAGTGAAAAAATTACTCCCCATATGTTGATCAATCGATCCATATAGGTGAAAAACAAAGACAGTTTGGGATAATAAAAAATTACTCTTCGAATGAGAAGACAGAAGGGGTGGTGAGGAGTGCTATGAATCTAACTAGTACGTAGGGTGTCATATCTAGTAGTTCCCTATATATATATATATATATATATATATATATATATATATATATATATATTGCCATAGTCCTTGTCACTTCATATGCCCTTGTCATTAATTGTGGTCATTGGCACACATATTGCCTCTTTCTATTATAATTGTCACCTAGTATGATGGTTCACATCATCATGAGATGAGGATGTCGTCGCCACCCTAATGTGGGAGATATCTATAGTTTTGTTAGTGCTTACCCTTTTGGCGAATATATAGTCAATGAAAACTCAGAAATACGTAAGTTATCTCAATAATCCAAACAAAGTTGAACAAGTCTAATAAAAAGACGCTCTATAATGGATTGCAGATATATACGCCTATACGGTGATGGTGGTCATCACTCATCTGTTTCATTTGTTTCAATGTTTTTATCCTCTTAGTTTTTCTGTGACGCACCAAATTTATATGTGTAATTTTTCGAAATGCTAGTAATACATGACAACCTGACGGTCAACTACACAACTTCGGTGGTGCGACAGCACTGTGCGTTGGGTGCATGCACTTGCTGCAGTGCAGGTTTCTTTTAAGTATTTGCTTAGAAAAATTAATGGCAATGTCTGATTGAAAAATCATAGTACACCTGTCCAGGAATCCACTCGGCCGTTAATAAATTATGTATTTCCTGTCTTTGAATTAATTAGCCATTAATATATCAATTGATATCACTACTACAGAAATAGTCATTGGTGCCGGATTGAAAGGGCTCATAGGTACCGGTTTCGAAGCCAGCACCAATTGGTCGGCACCAATGATCGAAGCTATTGGTACCGGTTTCTCAACCGGTACCTATAACACTATAGGTGCCGGTTGTGAATGTCTAACCGGCACCTATATGGTATTATAGGTGCCGATTCTTATTACGTACCGGCACCTATATGTGATAGGACCCGGCCTTTGAAGCCTCA
Organism: Oryza officinalis; assembly: GCA_008326285.1. Classification (NCBI taxonomy): domain Eukaryota; kingdom Viridiplantae; phylum Streptophyta; class Magnoliopsida; order Poales; family Poaceae; genus Oryza; species Oryza officinalis. Next base: position 14,337,999 of record BDMV01000010.1, read on the forward strand.
TAGGTGTCGGTTCTTTACAAGAACCGGCACCTATAGTCCTGAAGCACAAAAAAAATAATTTCGGGGTCATATATAATATTTCCTGAAACACTGAAATCACAGAATATTACAATATTACATTCACATCATTCACATTCACAGGAAGACTCATTTTAGGTGGACTCCTGTCCATTTTCATGAAAATCAATGCATGGTATAAAAGGAAATAGATTTCATGGTTAATTAATAAAAACAGTATGTTACTAAGAATTTTCATGGCCATTCATGTCCCATGCCCTTCCTATATATTTCTATGAAAGTAAAGATCACCTAATTAAACAACACATACAGACTAGATAAATGGATCAGATCGATTTCAACTTTAACTTGTTTTTGTCTCAAAGATAGTTAAGCTTTTTGGTGTGATTAATTAAGAAAGAAGATCATAAGGTTGGGTGAGATGATGACTTAAAGTTGTAGGCTTTTTCCATCTACAGATGTATGCAGTATATAGTACTGATCTGATAGTGTCAAATTGGTGTATATTTGTAAATATATATGTTGATCTGGAGTACATGCATGGCTCAAACAAAGACATTGGTTCTTTTTTAATTTTTTCCCGAAAAAGTAAAGCAGAAAAATTAGTTCCTAAATGAAAGATGAAACCCCTTTTTTCAAACCGTTTGTAACACATCCATTTTAATGCGTCTTCCCATGAGGTTTTCTTACAGTGAAACGATCAATATTGACTAGTTGCATATAGGCAATTAACATTTGTTTTGTTTTAAAAATGGTCTCAGAGTACTTATATAACAGTCTAGTCATCGACCACCTCACGCATTCAGCGAGACGGTGATTGATTATTCTACAATAACAGTGTTTTCTTGTAGTGAAAAACGAAATACAGAGGAAATTTAACGAGCTTGAAATCAAACAAGGAGAAATCAAACAAGTACAGGAGGCTGACATGTTCGTTTCGGTGCCAAACCAGATGTGTCACTAAGATAACAAATATCATTTGCAACTTCAACTAGGAAAAATAATTCAATACTTGGGATTTTCTTACTCTAGCTCATGAATAATGTCTTCACTCTTTATTAACGGATTTCTGATCTTATCGATAAACAAATTGTTAGGTCTCCCAGTCAAAAAAAAATTGTTAGCTCCAGCTATGTGTAATTCATTGCCCCTCACAAATTATATATCTGGATATCGATCGGTTGTTCAAACTGAAAAATATAACTAGCTAACTATAACCAATACCACTGCACAATTTGTTCAGGCATATGTTCTATATAGTACCTAACACTGTCAGCATTCAGCAGTCTGCAAGTTTCAGAACATAAAGGCTAAAAGATACAAAACTTCTTGTCAGGGAGAGACAGCACCAAAGATATCAAATAGATTATTTGATGTCTGCATTGAAGCTAACAACCAGGAAACACAAGAGTTGCTCAGTTTTTTCAGAACATATACCTATGCAAAAGTAAGATATTCAGTAAGCCTACTCTCAATCTGAAATTGAAAACCTGCACCCAAATGGCTCTGCAATTAGAGGCTCAATTTTCTACCAAAAATGCAAAACCAAGAAAATTAAGCCTTGTTCTTTTGGCACATGAATGCATACACAAAACGGTACATATGTATGAAAATACAGGGAACAGGTTATGGAAAATATGTAGTCAGACTTGAGCATAACATTTAATATTTTTTGACAAATCTAACTATTTCTATAATCTAACTATTTCTATGTTTCTTTTTGCAGGGAACTAGTTTCCAAATCGCATTGATTGTTACATACTTTCTCCGATTTCATAATTTTTTGTTTTGAATAATGATACGACCTGTCTTTAAAATATATGTTTAACTATGATTTTATATTATAATATATGAAAAAAATATGTGTGATCATAAGATGGTTTATTTTGTCCTTAAGAGGATGCCCTCTAATTTAATACATATCATCTAAATAGTTTTAAAAGTTTTAAAAAATATTTGAGAGCACAAATCAATATTTATGTATCACTTCATAATCATACAAGTTCAAATTTAAATGTGACTCATATAAGTTAAAAAAACCCGAAGCCTCGAGTAGAGAGCATAGAAGATATTGCTGGGACTCAGCGTACCAGTCAACTTCAGCCTGAGACGTGCCCGTCAAACCACATGAAGGCGGCGACCAGATGTGTTACACATCTCAGGAGACTTGACAAAAATTCGCTTGAGCTCTACAACATCTCAAATGCTCTAAACTCGTACTCATATGAAAATTTTTGTTACACATGCTCACCTGTTGCTTACAGAGACAACAATGATGATGCCTCCCTCATCCATGCCACATCCAGTCAGTGAGATCACCTGTTGCTGTTAGGGATAAAAATATGAAATAGAGAAAATTGAATACATGGTTAGATATATGTGTGAAAAAATAATAGATAAACATTAACAAATAGAGAAACTTAATGCATGTTGAAGACATTAAGAAAACCACATCAATCCAAATAACTAATCTACAAGATACTTAGAAAATGTTTGAAAGGTATGGCCCACTAATTCTAGTTCTTTGTATGCTTTGGCGTTGATCGGCTATCTAAAGTGTCACTAGGGCCGCCAGCCTCAATGAAACCCACTAGCCCAGCAGGAGCCTTCGAAATGTTGTATGCGCCGTTTGACGAGATGATATGGTCGAAGATGAATCCACATAGCTGTTCAGCGAGGCCCAAGCAAACATGTGGCAGCAATTTACTTGTCGGGAGCTTTAATTTCTGCAAATGGAAGGATTAAAGATGTGGAAAGATACTATGTGTTTAGTAAATTGGATTTATGTCTTAGGAGACAGGGCGAACCTCAGCATCCGTAATGTTCCAGTTGCCGTCCTCCATGAAAACCCACATAAATCTCATCACGTAGAACCCACATGTGCTCGTGCCCGGATCCTGACGTGAGCAATAAGGGTGGCACCAAACTCGGAATTTATTTGCACATGGAGCGTGTCGAATGCACTTCTTCTTGTACTTCACAAGTGCCTTATCTAGGATGTCAATGAGGGATTGGTAGTTGGATTGCGGTTTCCTCATTGAATCCATGACGACAATCTTGGAATCGTTTAAATGGATGGCAATAAGAATCCAGTGAGGCCTACATACAAGGGAAGAGAACAATTAACATCTTAAAGTACAACGATGGGAGGTACAACGATAATGCCACACTTACTTAAAGTGGTAGGGCAGAAGGATGGTATTCATGTCCTGCAGCTTGACAAAGGATGTGTAAAGGTAGTTCAGCACTTCTTGGGAGGACCATTCGCCTGCGTCAATATTACAGGAATTGACTATTTGTGGGTCGAGGAATCCTAGCTTGTTATGGGTCGCTTTACATTCAAGCGACCCCATTCTGCATAAGGAAAATAATTAGACACGCAACGAGGATATTTACTTAGAAAAATAGCGAGAGGTCGAGTATACTTACAATGCCCATAACTGAATTACCGATAAGTCTAGCTCCCTCAGATTGTATAGATGAAATAGTTCTCTAAATGGGACCCAAACTATACCATCACAGTGATGAAAGTCCTCGTCCCTGTAAAAGACGGGGAACATCTCTTTACCATCCTTGGCCATCTGTAAGTACCACTCTTCTACCCTTCTCATTTGAGTACATTTGCCAATGACGTGGCGATATTCGTCGGTAGTCAAAGAATGACCAAGCTTGAACTGAGCTGCCAATGGGGCCATCTCAATATTATCCACATCATCCAAACTTTTCAGCCCTGCCTCTTTTAGAAAGTCTTGCATAGTCTTGCTGGCCTCATCTTTCTCGAATTCTTTCTTGGAAAATTCTTGCAATCCCTTTTTCCTGATCGTGCGTCGGAAGTCCGTAATAGGTTGCTTTCGGGCAGGTGGCCTTGCCATGCGAATGAAGTGATCCTGTACTTCGACTGGCACTTTGAAAGATGGCTCCGACCTGGTAGGCAATGGCATCTTCTTGGTCTTCTTCAGAGATGGTGGTTCAGACATTTGGGAAGTTTTACAGAGGCGTCCCCTCTTTTTCGGCCGGTCTGATGAAGCTAGGCTCTGATGTGCTGCCTCTGGAGGAGATGGGCTCTTACGTTGCGCCGGTGGAGGAGACGGGCTCTTATGTGGCAATGGTGGTGGAGTTGGCATCCTTTGAGGGGAGGGAGGAAGTCCTTCAGAGCTAGACCCGCCATCGCTTGGCTCGTCATCACCATCTCCTGAAGGAAAGATAATGAAACACTTGCGCCACAGGATTATGTTGTGGATGGCTTCACCAAGAGTGTTCACCCCCTCCTCTGGAGCAAAATCAAGCTGCACTGCCCTATACCTCCTCGGCACGTCCTCCACTTCGACCCTTGAGTAGCCACTTGGTATCGGCTTACCGTGTATCGTCCCTCCCTCCGTTACGGGATGTGCCATCGCGCGTGCCACCTCTTGACTGATGTTTTGAAGTGGCACATGCAGCCTGCATGCAGTACGTACAGTGATGTGGTCCACGGGGTAATGAACCGTGTCCGGTTCTTGAGGAACCTCAGTTGAAGCGCAGCTGCTTTTCTTCCCACCTGGACTGGTTAAGTGGCCAGCATTGCCTCCTTGCTGACCTTCAAGCCTTGCCATTACCAGTGCCATTTGTTCTTTCAATAGCCTTATCTCTTCCGATTGGTCTCTGGAATTTTTATTGCTCCGAGACTGGTACCTATGTCTGTCTTCAGGAAAACCTTCTCTCCATGGAACTAGGCCAATTCCTCTTGTGCGTCCTGGATGCTCAGGGTTCTGCAATGCAAGTGTAAGCTCATCTCTCTCCCTGCTCGCAACAAAAGAACCTTCTGAGGACTTTAGATGGGCCTCGTGGATCCTCTGGGACACTTCTTGCTCTCGAGGACCCTTGTGTACCAACTCGCCTGTATCCGAGAGTGTTGAACCTCGGGCGTATTGGTAATTCTTTCCCCGTTGGCACCAGTCCTTCGTCTCGATCTCGATTCCCTTTTGCAGCAGCTCATCTTCCCGGAGTTGCCATTTGGCTATGTTCTTAGCATATCCGCTAGGGCCGAGACGGTGAGGGTATCGGTTTTTGGCCGCATTGGCCTGGTTCCTTTCGCTAATCTCCTTTGCCTCATCTGATGTTCTATAGGCCACAAAGTCATCCCAGAAAAGACGACACCTTCGATAGTTGGCATCTTCAAAATTTGGTGTCAGGCCCTTCTTGACAAACTTCCTGTTAAGATCCGTCTTCCACTTCTTGAAGCTGATGGACATCTTCTTAAGAGCCCCGGACTTTGCGAGTTCTTCTTGTCCCTCGGGAAACTGGAATGTCCGCTTTAACTTTTCCCAGGCAAGATCCTTGTCTCTGTCTGGTACCGTCCACTCCAATTCGTTTGTATCACTGCTCTTCCAGTGCCGGTACTTGATGGGGATGTCATTCTTCACGATGACACCTATAGCTTTGCCGTATGGGGTGAGTGCCGATTCTGGAGCTATAGGGGTCCCATCTGCAGCTAACTCCGTGATAGTGTATAGACCTGAGGGCATCCTAGTTGGACCTCTAGCCTTTCTTCTTGCCGATGAGGTTGAAGTATTCGCGGAGTGCGTAGTGGCCGAAGGATCAACCTCCTTCAAACATCAGTATAAATCAGTCATTCATATCTGACGATATATGTAGTTTTAAGGTATTATTTGTTCCAGATCGGTTAATTTACCTCTGTATTGTGCGGGTTAACATCGGGCTGATTCAAGTTTAGAAAGCCACTTGGGCTACCATTACCACCATCGCTTTCTCCAGAATTTGTAGGCCTAATGTTATCTTGTTCCCCTGACATTTCCTTTTGTAGATCTAGGCTAGAACTACTGCTAGATAGATACAAGAAATTAGTGTAAGAACTTATTGTCCTCTTGATGATATTCTTCCAAATATACCAACAGTAAAGTAATGTCATCTAATTTATGTTTTTAGGTTCACCATGATAAATAATTTCAGAACATAAATAATTCATATATTATTGAACTATATGAATTTCTAAAAATTAATAGCTAAAGTTAGGAATATTTGACTTAGGAGTTGTTCACTTTGTTGCCAAAATTAACCCTACCAAGTTTTAGCTTTGGCAAGGTAACAATCTAAACATTGTCAAAACTTGCCTTCATTACCAAATTTTGGTAATTCTAGAATCTTTCTCTCACGAAAACTTGACAATGATAAAAAAACCAAACACAACTTACACCTCTCAACCTTTCTATCATATAGATATATAGCAAGATAGATAGGTAGATACAGACACAAACCAATAGCCTGCACTAAGGTTGGACCAATTACACATTTTACATGTTTGTTACAGTACAATTCAAACATACAGGTCTATCACAATTACTCCTTCTTCATGGTCACTGCGAACATATGGTGCTTCTTCCTCGTCTTCGTCTTCCTGACTTTCTTCACCTCCTTCTACATCTGTTGCAAACGGTGGTAGCTCGTCGATTTGATCGTAGCCTTCCTCATCAACGATATTCTCAACTCCGACAATGCTTCGCTTTCCATGGAGAACCACGTGGCGATCGGTCAACGAGGAAGGGTCTTTGACATAAAAAACTTGTGTTACGGATTCTGCGAGCACAAATGGTTCATCTTGGTAACCTACATTGTTTAAGTCCACGATGAACATTCCGTACTTGTCAATCCTCAAACCACTTGGAATTTTGACCCATTGACACTGGAAAAGTGGTACCTTCAGCGGTCCATATTCAAGCTCCCAGATTGCCTCTATATAACCATGGTACGTTTGTTCTACACCATTACTGTCGAAGGCGTCTATGTGGACACCACTGTTTTGATACGAGCTCTTGGCATCCTGGGTTCTCGTGTAAAATGTATAGCCATTAATGTCATACCCTTGGAATGAATGAATTGTGCTCGCAGGTCCTCGAGACAAAACATACAGCTGGTCACTATCAGTATTCATAGCAATGATATGCTTCTGTAACCAATCGCCAAAATTCAGCCTATGCTGCTTAGCTATCCATGCCTCTGATTTGCTTGGGTTCTCGCTGCGGAGTGTGTTATAATGCATGTCGACAAATGGAGCCACTAAGGTCGACTGCTGGAGCACTGCGAAATGTGCTTGCCGTAATGTTTCTACGCTAGGTGCGAAAATTGCCTTATGCCCTAGTGTCCCTTTCCCTAGTAGCCTGCCCTCGTGTCGAGACATCGGCACACCAATGGGATGCAAATCCATATAGTCGATACAGAACTCAACCACCTCCTCTGTTGCATAACCCTCTACGATACTGCCCTCTGGTCGAGCTCTATTACGCACATACTTCTTTATGATCCCCATGAACCTCTCGAAAGCCCACATGTTATGCAGATACACTGGGCCAAGAATCTTTATCTCTTTCACGATATGTGACACGAGGTGAACCATTATATCAAAAAATGATAGTGGAAAACACATCTCGAGCTGGCAAAGGGTAATGATTACATCTGCTTGGAGCTTGTCTAGCGTGCTTGGATCGATCACCTTCTGATATATAGCATTGAAGAACGAGCACAGCTTTAGGATTGGGTTTCGAACCTTATCTGGCAAAATGCCTCTAATAGCAACAGGAAGAAGTTGTGTCATCAGCACGTGGCAATCATGTGACTTCATGCCCACTAATTTCTTCTCCTTCATGTTGACAAGTCTTTTAATGTTCGCGGAGTAACCAGAGGGGACTCGGACACCCTGCAGGCACTCCAACAGGCTTATTTTCTCTGCGGCACTAAGGGTGTAGCACGCGGGAGGGAGGTACTGGCGACCATTGGGCTGTTCTAGAGGATGTAGCTCGGGCCTGATGTTCATGTCTGCGAGGTCTCTCCGGGCTTTCAACGTGTCCTTTGTCTTGCCGGGTATGTTTAGCAGGAGTCCCATCAAACTCTCGCACACATTCTTCTCAACATGCATCACGTCAATCGCGTGACGGACATCCAAATCTTTCCAATATGGTAGTTCCCAAAAGATAGATTTCTTCTTCCAAAGAGGTTTCTTACCACCCTTGCTCGTTGTGCCTCGATTGCCTTGCCCCTTACCAAATATACATTCAATATCTTGTACCTCTTCAAAAATCTCTCTGCCGGTACGATGTGTTGGAGCTGTACCCTCCTCCACCGTGCCATCAAAATCTCTTGTATTGCTACGGTACTGGTGGCCGGCTGGAAGAAACCTCCGATGGCGCATGTACACAGTCTTTCCGGAGTACTTCAGCCACCTGCTCGCTGTATCCCGCATGCACTGCACACATGCACAACCACCTTTCACTGTTTGCCCGGATGTGTTACCAGCTGCAGGGTAATCTTGGATGGTAACGAACAACATTGCCCTTAAGGTGAAGTACTCTCTTTTGTACGCATCCCACATCTGCACACCCCGGTCCCATAGAAACTTAAGATCATCCACTAATGGCCTGAAGTAGACATCGATATCGTTGCCAGGTTGCTTGGGCCCTTGGATTAGAAGTGGCATCATAATATACTTACGCTTCATGCACAACCATGAAGGAAGGTTGTAGATAACAAGTGCCACTGGCCACGTGCTATGTCGACTGCTCATGTCACCGAATGGATTCATCCCGTCCGTGCTCAGCCCAAACCTTATATTCCTAATCTCTTGCGCGAAATGCTTTTTATACTTTCTATCTATCTTTCTCCATTGAGATCCATCGGCAGGGTGTCTTATCATTCCATCCTTCTTACGCTCTTCGTGGTGCCAACGCATCATCTTTGCATGTTTTTTATTTGCATACATGCGTTCAATCCGAGGGATTATAGGAAAATACCACGCAACTTTAACGGGCACTTTCCTCTTCTTCAGGACCGGGCCACCACTGTCATCATCAACATCATCATCATCGTTAACTCCACCCTTATACCGCGGTGCTCCGCAAACTGGACATGTATCCAAGTCTGCATAGTCACCTCGATATAGGATACAGTTATTTCGACATGCGTGAATTTTCTGCACTTCCAGTCCGAGTGGACAGACAACCTTCTTCGCTCGGTATGTTGTTTCTGGCAGCACATGACCCGCTGGAAGGAGGTCTCCAATCAGCTGTAGAAGCTCTGTGAAGCTCTTGTCACTCCAACCGTTGGTTGATTTCATCTGCAGCAACGAGAGGACGACGTGTAACTTGGTGTGCTGCTCATTGCATCCTGGATAAAGCGGGGTTTTTGAGTCCTCCACCATGCCCTTGAACTTCTCGTATTGCCTGTCATCGTCGAGGGCTGTCTCCCCGTCGCGTAACATCTGATCTAAACCATCTGATTCGTCACTATCATATCCACCTCCGTCAGCAGGCAACTCCACATTGCCTCCGTCCATTACATCCGGATTCTCATCTTCACCATGATTGTCCTGACATGTGTAATTAGGCATAAAACCCCTTGTTAGGAGATGCTCATGAACTTGTTTTGCAGGAAACTGTCTCTCATTCCTGCAATCAGCGCATGGACAACGCAAGTGTTCCGTCGTGTTCAATGATCTGGATCTCGTGGCTGCGATCACGAAGTTGGTTACTCTCCTGGCATATTCCAAGGTACCGCGCTGCGGAATGTTCATCCCTCCTTCATCCATCGCTCCTACGAAAATTATTAAATTAACCACTAACATACGTATATCATTCTCTATATCTATTGAAATTCTGATATATGTTAATAACAGTTACATTACTCATTGATGATTAATCTCTAAATTACTCCAAAATAATAAGTCATCATACTTTCTCATGCTTCTCATTCGTCAAAACAAATTGCAAAAAAAAATTAACTTGACAAATATTATTGCGAATTACATATCGAATCAACACGTACTAACCTTTACGCACGCAAACACATAGACCTCTCGATATTTTTTAAATTTTTGGGCAAAACCTCCTCCCCCCGTTTGGATGAGCTGAAGAGAAGCCACAAAATCATGAGAATGCAGTGAACAAGGGGTATATATAGACTTGGGGGATATAGGTGTCGGTTAATGTTATGAACCGGCACCTATTTAGTTTCCTTCCGAAGGAAGCCACCACATAGGTGCCGGTTTTTAATAAGAACCGGCACCTATGTGATAGGTGCCGGTTTATTAGGTTAAAGCGGCACCTATGTTGCCGTAACATAGGTGCCGGTTCTTATTACGAACCGGCACCTATGTGATAGGTGCCGGTTCGTAAATAAAACCGGCAACTTTTTTGGGCTCATAGTTACCGGTTTTTATTTCAAACCGGCACCTATAGGCTTCTCCCATTCAACCGGCACCTATAAGATCTTATAGGTGCCGGTTCGTGGAAAAATTGGGTCTATTTGTCTTTTAGGTACCGGTTCTAGCAAATCCGGCACCTATGTGGCCGGTACCTATGGAGGTTTTTGTAGTAGTGTATGAAACATATGCAGATAACAAATTATAAATATGTATCTTCTACAAAGTTACAACCCACAAAGTCTAAGGCTTAACATGTAAACATATCGTATCATTATTCATTAGCAATAATTACTTATCAAAAGCTTATGTAATGTCACATACTTCCTTCGTTTCACAGTATAAGTCGTTTTGACTTTTTTTAGTCAAATTTTTTCTTTAAATTTGAATAAGTTTATAAAAAATATAGCAGTATTTACGATACAAAACAAACATATTATCAAAATATATTCAATGTTAGGTTTAATGAAACTAATTAGATATTTTAGATGTTGATAAATTTTGTTATAAATTTGGTCAAACTTAATAAAGTTTGACTAAAAAAAAATCAAAACGACTTATAATATATGAAACAGAGCTAGTATAATTTATTGAATTCTACAACTCAATATATAAGCATATCCAATCATCACCTCTCACATCATTTTCCTAATATTCCAACATATCTATTTATCATTTTTATAATACTTAACATATATCCATACATATATTCCGTATCAAAAACGTAGGGTATTATTTAGTTTGTTTCATGATTAGTATTAATAAACCTTAGCTTTTCATATTATTTCTATCTTTCGTTTCTTACTATATAAATCTTGACCAACAATCTAATATTTTATCTATAATTTTCTAGACAGTCTATTATATTTATTTCTCTCCAAATATATCTCGTTGGCAAACCAGTTTTATTTGATGGTAATAACTAATATCCTGTTTAGCAAACCAATTTTATTTGATGATAATAACTAATATCCTGTTTACTCCTTACTCAATCGTTGAAAAGCATATTAAAGATTACTAATTCCTACACCAATACACAGGGAATCATCTACTTAGTAATATTGTCGGATGCTGGAAGGCCCTGGAACGAGATCTAAGGTGTATCACATGTTCTTTCCCAATACGGGTGGCATCGCTCGTTAATTCCTAGCTGGCCAACTTGCTGTGTCAGTGTGGATACTATTTTGGTTTTCTAGCAGGAAGACGGCAAAGTCATCTAGCCAGCCATTAGTTAGTTGGCTAAGTACGGGTGGTTGCCAATTAATTAACTTGCAATCAAGGTCTGGTGATGTAGTACTATCCTAAATTACAATATATATAATCCCTGATTATTCTCGTTGTTTGGTTCTGCGTGCATGCAGGGCATACATAGATGGGGACTGGATCGGAGATAACATGACTTCAGATTAAATTAAACTGCAAATGGTTATTTGTAGTTCTCTACGGATAGGTGTTTGTTTTCTAAGCTCAACCGGCTGGCTCATACCTATGCTAGATAATACCTTACGCATTGCTACGAAAAATCTATAGATAGAATTTATGTAGAAATTAAAGATATATTTGGAAACTTGATGAAAGTATTAATTGGACAGCTGGTAGATGAGCAATGTTAATTGATCTATCCGAAATACGATTTAAGTAATGCATTTAGTGTTTAAAAAAATATAACTGTCTAAGCTTATAAAATATATAAAACGTCACCTGAAATGTAGGAGATTTTAGTGTTCATCTTTGATTAGTTAGAATCACATGGATCTGCGGTAATCCTTTTTTTTTATGTATGTGATGCTTCAAACGTGACTCAATGGTGGCTGTAGACTGTTAAATGTCTTCGGTCGACCATGTGCTGTCGATAGTCACGATTCTTTTAATTCAATCGATGTAACTTCTTTAGATCTCTCACATCTGTTAATCGAGGATAAAAGATAACCTGTTTGCGGGCTTTGTAAGTGATCTGGTCAAGGGTAGGAGAAATTGAGGAAAGAAGATGTAACTGGTATCCAGAAATTAACAAATAGTCGGTGGCACTCTGTCAGAAATTTATTCGATGCTTCTTATCAGAAAGATATGTTTTCTCCCAATACAATAAATAAGAAACCTTGTTCCATTGCAGGGAAAGTAAAAAATACTTCCTGCGTCCTAAATTTCCCAAATTATAGAGCGTCCTATTTTTTATGAAAATCAAATTCGGTGATTTCTTTTACTAATGATCATAGTAACCATTTCAATGCTAAGTATTATGTATATTATATCATTAGATTTATATTTTAAAGTACTTGAACTTTCGTGTGATGTTAATATAATATTTATTGAAAACATAACATGAATTAAATTAATAGTCAAAGTATGTTATTGCAGATCGTGTAAAAAAATATAGTTTTTATAATTTGGGACGGAGCTAGTAGTATAGATTGCAAGAGGTACGAATAAAAAATAACAATAGTAAGCAGTTTCCATTCCTCTGATAAGAATGAGCTTAATTGCTAACAGTACTTTCCCTCCCAGCTTGCTGGGCCTGATTGACTATATATGAACTTCATTTTTTGAAACAGATCAGTATGAACTTGTTCCTGGATGTGTAGATCAAAGAGGTATAAGCAAATTTAAGGAGACATGCTAGTGAAGGAACGCTACTACAGAAATAATTTTTCTGGATAAGACCATCTTTAGATTGCAGATGAACTGGTCGCGTCTGCAAAAGTTGTCCTCCATTTTCGCATACGACTTCTCACTACTACAAAAACCCTTATAGAGACCGGTCTTATAGGTGCCGGTTCATTTAAAACAGGCACCTATAAGCATTTTCCCACCTTCGCACGGTGAAAAAATAAAAAAACCGGCACCTTTAAAGAATATAGGTGCCGGTTCATTAGTTAAAACCGATACCAATAGTATTGGTACCGGTTTTTTAAAAGAACCGACACCTATAATATATTATAGGTACCGGTTCTTTTAAAAAACTGGTACCTATACCAAACCGAGCCGGCGAGCCGAGCCGGCAGGCTGCGATCGATCCACATCGCCTCCACCACACGCGCGCCTTCCTTATCCACATCCACTCCCCCTCGCGCTCCCTCCTCGCCCTTCCCTTCCTCCCCTCCCCTCTCGCCCTCCCCTCCAGTCCGCCGCGCCCCTCCCCTCCTCCTCGCCCTCCCCTCCTTCCGCCGCGCCTCCCGTTCCCCTCTCCCTCCCCTCCCGTCCACCACCCTCCCCTCCCCTCCCTCCCTCCCCTCCCCTTGCCCTCCCCTCCCCTTGCCCTCCCCTCCTTTCGCCGCGCCTCCCCTCCCCCTCGCCCTCCCTCCCGTCCGTCGCGCCCCTCCCCTCCTCTCCCTCCCCCACTCTCCCTCCCCTCCTTCTGTCACCAGATCCGGCAGCGGTGGACCTCTGCCCGCCAGATCTGGCAGAAGCGGGCCTCGGTGGTGACCGTCGGCCTGCTTCCTTATTGAGCTGTTGCCGTGAGCTCCTCATCATCGAACCGCTGCCGTAAAGCTCCTTCCTCTGCGCCGAGCTGCCGCCGTGGAGCTCAGTCCTCGTCGATTCGCCGCCATGAAGCTCGGAGCCGACGGTGAAACGTGACTTGGAGGCGGCGGCAGTGGGATGGGAGGCCGCGGCGGGCTCCGGTGATGGCGGCGATGACGACGGTAGTAGTGGGAGGTGGCGCACCTCGGCGGCAGCGGCGGCCGCGTAGTCCTCCCCATGCGGCGACGACGGTAGGGGTGATGAGGTCAGCTCGATTCGAGCCGGTTCTCTTTTTTTTAGCTCGAGCAAAGGTAAAGGTGCCGGTTCTATTTTCTACATAGGTGCCGGTTGCCACATTGGTGCCGACCAATAGGTGCCGGTTGGAAAATCGGCACCTATGATGCTTTCTGTAGTACTGTCTTAAGAGGACCGCACACGATAATCGATTTTCGTAGGCGGGTCCACTCCCCCTCGCGCTCCCTCCTCGCCCTTCCCTTCCTCCCCTCCCTCTCGCCCTCCCCTCTAGTCCGCCGCGCCCCTCCCCTCCTCCTCGCCCTCCCCTCCTTCCGCCGCGCCTCCCGTTCCCCTCTCCATCCCCTCCCGTCCGCCACCCCTCCCCTCCCCTCCCTCCCTCCCCTCCCCTTGCCCTCCCCTCCTTTCGCCGCGCCTCCCCTCCCCCTCGCCCTCCCCTCCCGTCCGTCGCGCCCCTCCCCTCCTCTCCCTCCCCCACTCTCCCTCCCCTCCTTCTGTCACTAGATCCGGCAGCGGTGGACCACTGCTCGCCAGATCTGGCAGCGGTGGACCTCTGCCCGCCAGATCTGGCAGCGGTGGACCTCTGCCCGCCAGATCTGGCAGAAGCGGGCCTCGGTGGTGACCGTCGGCCTGCTTCCTTATTGAGCTGTTGCCGTGAGCTCCTCATCATCGAACCGCTGCCGTAAAGCTCCTTCCTCTACGCCGAGCTGCCGCCGTGGAGCTCAGTCCTCGTCGATTCGCCGCCATGAAGCTCGGAGCCGACGGTGAAACGTGACTTGGAGGCGGCAGCAGTGGGATGGGAGGCCGCGGCGGGCTCCGGTGAAGGCGGCGATGACGACGGCAGTAGTGGGAGGTGGCGCACCTCGGCGGCGGCGGCGGCCGCGTAGTCCTCCCCATGCGGCGACGACGGTAGGGGTGATGAGGTCAGCTCGATTCGAGCCGGTTCTCTTTTTTTTTGGCTCGAGCAAAGGTAAAGGTGCCGGTTCTATTTTCTACATAGGTGCCGGTTGCCACATTGGTGCCGACCAATAGGTGCCGGTTGGAAAATCGGCACCTATGATGCTTTCTGTAGTAGTGTCTTAAGAGGACCGCACACGATAATCGATTTTCGTAGGCGGGCCTCATAAGAGTCCACACGCAAAAATAAGTCTATTTTTGCAGACAGACCTCTTAAGAAGCTGCACGCGAAAATATATTTTCGTAGGCGGGCCTCTTAAGGATCTGCCTAAAGTCTAAGTTGCCTCCTCATTTCCCTCTCAACACTTCAAAATTTTTCATCTTATCAACAAATCTCTCTTACCTCCTCTCATTACTTCCTCTTCACTCTCTCAACTCCTCTTGTCCTCTCCTTTCCTCTTCTCTCTCACTTTCCTCTCTCTCACCTCACACTGGACGGGACGAGTGGTGGGCCGCGCAGCCGCCGGCGGGCGGTAGGCACGGACGGCGGTAGGTAGCGGGCACGGCCAATGGCAAGCGGAGGGCTCGGCCGGTGGCATGATGGCAGGTGGATCTGCCTCTACGACGGCCGGATCCACCGTTACCGGGCCCGCGACAGCCGGATCTGCCGCCGGTGGGCCCACGACGACCGGATCCAGGGGCGGCAGCCGGATGCGCTCGCCGCCCGGCCTCGCGACGGGCAGCGGGCGGCGCGGCCAATGGCGGG